>JAHRHZ010000003.1:5630201-5656901 GCA_024137785.1 Ginglymostoma cirratum
CCATTATAGAATTATGGTCACTGGCCCCAAAGTGCTCCCCCACTGACACCTCAGTCACCTGCCCTGCCTTATTTCCCAAGAATAGGTCAGTTTTGCACTTCCGCTAGTACGTACATCCACATACTGATTTCTTGAGCACACTTAACAAATTCCTATCCATCCAAACCCTTAACACTATGGCAGTGGGAGGTGATGGCCTCGTGGCATTATTGCTGGACTGTTAATCCAGAGACTGAGATAATGTTCTGGGGCCCCGGGTTTGAATCCTGCCACAGCAGAGGGTGGAATTTGGATTCAATAAATATCTGGAATTAAGATTCTAGTGATGACCATGAATTGATTGTTGGGAAAAACCCATCTGGTTCACTAATGTCTCTTAGGGAAGGAAACTGCCATCCTTACTTAGTTGGGCCTACATATGACTCCAGACCCACAGCAATGTGGTTGACTCTTAACTGCCCTCTGTGCAATTAGAAACGGGCAAAAATGCTGGCCTAGCCAGTGATGCCCTAATCCTGTGAATGAATAAAGAATAAAGTCCCAGTCTATGTTTGGAAAATTAAAATCCACTTCCATAACCACCCTATTATTCTCACAGGTCACGGAGACCTCCTTACAATTTGTTTCTCAATTTCCTGCTGTCTACTGGGGTGGGGGTTGGGGACTATAGTACAATCCCAATAAGGTAATCACCCCTTTCTTATTTCTCAGTTCCACCCAAATAACTTAGCTGGAAGTATTCCCAGGAATATCCTCCCTAAGTATGGCAGTAATGTTGTCCTTCATCAAAAATGCCACTACCTCTCCTCTCTTGCACCCCTTTTGATCCTTCATTCGCATCTATACCCGGAACACTAATCTGCTAGTCCTGTCCATCCCTGAGCCACGTCTCTGTAATTGCTATGATATCTCAGTCCCATATTCCCAACCATGCCCGATAATTTGTCAGTCCTACCTCATTCTCTGCTTTGTTCCTGCCTACCCTGACTGTTTGACTTACTCCTTTTCCCAACCGTTTCAGTCTCAGGCTGCTCTCTTTACTCACTATCTCCCTGGGTCACCCACCCCCCCAATTACTTTTTTAAAGCAGCTCCAGCAAATCACCCCATCAGTATATTAATCCGTTTCCAATTCAGGTGCAATCCATCCTTCTTTTAGATCTGGTCTATCCTTTTCCATAATAGAATTATGGTCAGTGACCCCAAAGTGTTCCCTCGCTGACACCTCAGTCACTTGCCCTGCCTTATTTCCCAAGACTAGGTCAAGTTTTGCACTTCCTCCACAGCCACGTACTGATTTCTTGGGCACACTTAACAAATTCCTATCCATGCAAACCCTTAACACTATGGCAGGTCACTTCTACCCCAGAAGCCGGCAAAGACAAAATTGTTGCCCATCCCTGTTTTCGCTTTTAAGAAATTGGTGGTGAACTGCCGCCTTGAAGTGCAGCAGCCGTTTCATTTTGACCCAGTGATCTATTTCCGAGTCAGTTTGGTGAGTGACTTGGAAAGCAACTCATAGGTATTCCCACATAGCTGCTGCCCTTCTTCTTGCAGACAGCTGAGGTTATAGGTTTGGAAGCTGGTATGGAACAAGCCTTGGTAAGTTGTAGATGGGACATACTGAAATCATGCGCCCGTATTGGAAGGGATGAAATTTTAAGGTGCCAATCGAGCAGGCTTTTTTGACTTGGACATTGTCAAGCTTCTTGACAGAACATGTACAGCTCCAACAGCTCAAGTTCACAACACTCCTAATTGTACCTTAGAAGTGGTGGAAAGGCTCTGCTGAGTCAGGAGTTGAGTTAATTGCCACAGACAACAAGCTTCTGACCTTGTCTAATAGTTACAATGTCTACGTGAGTGATCAAATTGAGGTTTCTGATCAAGTAGGAAATTCCCATGAGTAACAGAACGTTTAATTCGGTGTTCTGTGTAGTCGCAATGTTAAATCAGTTGAGGATAGATCAGATTTTCTAATTCTTGCTCAGTTTGAGGGTAATACCCTCACTTTTGAATGACATTCTTTCAGTTCATATGTACTTGGGACCTCAGTTATCACATACATCGTTAACAAGAAGAAATACAGAATTGGTTGTCTCTCAAAGCTTCTGGGTTCCCTGCAAACTTCGATTGTTCCTCAAACCTCAGGAATATGGTTTTCATACTAAATGTTCTTGATGTTGGAGATCTTCTGAAATAATATTTATTTCTGGATGCCTTGCAGTGAATTCTGATATTGAATGTTCTTTCCTGGTCCAAATGCAATCTTTCTTTTTGCCATTTGATTCTGTCTGAATATAGAACTTAAATCCAGGTCGATTAAAAATTAGAAAATAATACCAGCTGAAACACAGCATGCTATGATGCAGAAGGAGGCCATTCAGCCTATTATGACTGCACCAGCTCTCCACAAGAGCATCATTGCGAAATACCATCTTCCTGCCTTTTTCCTGTTACCCAGCACATTGGCTCTGTTCAAATAAATATTGCATGCCCTCTTGAATGGATCAATTTTAAGCTGCTTTCGCCACACGTGCAGGCTGTGTATTCTAAACCCTAACTACTCTCTCTGTGGAAAGATTTATTCTCAAATTGCATGTGCTTCTTTTGTAAATCACTTTAAAATTGTGCCTTCTTGTTTTTGATCTTTTAATGGGTGAAAATAGTGGGTAGCATTGTCCCGGTCCCTGAAAGACATTGACCTTCGCAAGAAAGTTGGGAAAATTTGGTGAGATGTCCAGCAAGAGACGGATGAAAATCAGTTGAGATGTCATGACATCGAGAGCAAACATTCCCATTTCCAAACCAAGCGTTAAACAAGGAGATGTGATTTTCACTCATGAGCGGTGAGAGGCCTATTTGCATGGAAAATCACTCATTGACAGATTCATTACTATCTAATTTTACTTCGCTGATATATAGTTTCTCATTCTCTCACCTGTCAATGTTATGGACCAGACTAAATGCCCTCAAAATATATTAAGAAGATAGCCTACCCCCGAACTTCTCTTATTTTTAAAAGCAAGTGAAAGGCATTTTGATCCGGATGCAATTTGGTTGGTCAAATTATTAGGCCTGAAGCAAAACACACTTTATTCTTATACTATAGTTAAAATATGACAAAAGAAAGAAGAATTGGAATAACTTAATAGACTAATAGATTATTTAACTAATAAACAGCAACTCTCGCAGTACAGTGACATCCATAAATACACCCTTGGCAAAGGCAAATTCAGTAAATAGATTGTTTCACATGTAATTCTTGCAGCAGAGATAACTGCAGCTTTTAGCTGTAACAGAGAGAGCAATAACAGCTTCCATATCCAACTTTAAGATTCCAGCAGCTACTGAAAGCTGAAACTAAAATCCTGGTTCTGTCGGAGCTTGACCTCACCCATTCAGGCTGCTTCTAATGTTCCAACTTAAACAAAAACCCAAGGCCTCACTAGCTGTTTATTTTGTTAGTTTTGAACAGACCACTGTGCACCTCTCCAGGAAAAAACCAGGACAAAATATTGAAGTCATAGTATCCTCACACTGGCTAGAAACCAACCTTGAAAGCTGGAGCAAATTATCTAGTGACAGTAGCTCACTGCTTTTTCCCCCGGACCTCCATCCTGGATATCTGGCACCAACATCTCAAGACACACTCCATGAGCAATGGCAGCAACATACCCCATGTCCACAGGCGTTAGCATCTGACACATAGCAGTCACACCGCATCATCATGTCACATCTCCAATCCACTTATTGCACACTTCTGCACCTCCCACCCAGAGCAACTATACCAAGGAGTTGTAGAAAGACAGCTGGCGAGCTGTACAGATATTGCAGAAGTGGGGCAACAGCACCTGTACACGAAAGCTGAAACACATCTGCAAGCATGACACGCTACATCAGTCTCAGGCTTTAGCCTCGTGTTTGCATTTCAAATCCTTGCTGTAAGCATTCTTCAACACATTGTGCAACATGACGAATCAATCCCAAAAATTGCCAAAAGCAATGCACAAACAAAGTTTTGCAACCTGCAACGTTTGACCCTTGTTGCCCAAGTAGCAATCACCTCCATGTTCCCAGAGCCTTCATATGACGCAGAGGTTGCTCACTTCACATCTTGGGCCATAAAACATCATGTAGCACTGAGGATGGCTCGGCGCTGTACCTTCAGCGTTGTTGTTGTAGCTGGACAGACAGCTGCAAGCCTGCTTCTCATCTGACAATGCCTCTATGTGTCTTGCTCACAGCCCAAACTGTTCAGGTAAGAACCTTGTTGTTGGCACCTTTGTCATTGATGATTGGTCTCCAGTTCACAAACCAGTGAGGTACGCTTGAAAACTGGCTCCTATTCATGTGCACATTGCCGGAACCCAGAGTTCATAGAATAGTATCAAATTCCTTACAGTTTTAAAAAGCATAAAATTAATAAGACCTGTTCTTTACAGCATCTTTCCTGAAGTCTGGATACCAGAACTGTAGACATTTCAACTGAGATCCAACTGGTGTCCACAAGTTTAGCATAATGTTGAATGACTTATGTTCACATGAACACTGAACTCTCTCTGTTCCAGCACACCCTTTGGAGTTGTATCTTTCATTCACTGTCTACCCATATATTTTACCAGCAAACTGCATCACCTCACACTTCTGTGCATTGAGTTTTATCTGACACCCATCTGCCCACTCCACCGATTTGTCAGTGTCATTTTGCCGTTCTATACTGTCCTCCCGTTGATCCCTTTTCCACTAGGGTCTCAATTCGTGTGATAGCTAAAGGACAGACAGCCAGATTAGAATTTAATACAACTTTTTCTATGTTAGTAACTTTTCAGTTCGCAGTAAGCACACAACTAATACATTGTCTGTTTGACTTGAATCTAGATACTACCTGAATGTGGTGAACTGGCCAGGTTCATTCCATCAAATCAGTTTTATCTCTGAGTTCAGAACTCAGGTCTCAAGTTTTTGCTTCCATTGGCTCTGGTGTTCTTTCTTTTATGTGTTTTCTCCCAGTATTCCAGACTGTTCAAAGTCATGTCACAAGACCGTCATAAATCCCTGAGAGAGTTGTATAAGCAGGAGACATGCGGTTCCATGGTTCCCCTTATCAGTCTTATTTTGTCCAATATTCCAACCACAGGGGTCAAATAACCTTTTGCCTCAGCCATTTGCCTTTTCAGCAGTCTGGTTTTACTTCTTCTTTCTCACAGCAAGCTGATCTGGTCATCTACTCATATAGCACAGAAACAGACCCTTAGGATCGAACTTGTCCACTCATGTGAAGTTAGCATAATTTCCCAGCATGCATGCCAACTCTGTTAGCTTTTGGGCTCCTGTTACCCATAAGATCATAATCCTCATAGTTGCAACAATCCTACCGTCTAACCCATGCACTTGTAAAGTCAACTAATTCAACCTCAAATCAAAAAGGACATTGTTCTTTATACACAGTGATCTCTTTTGTGAGAGTTGGAATCCCTACAGTGTGGAAACAGGCCATTTGACCCAACAAGTCCACACCAATCCTACAAACAGCATCCCACCCAGACCCATCACCCTACCCTTTCCCTGTAAACCTACATTTCCCATTGCTCATAGACCTAACCTACACATCCCTGAACACTTTAGGTGGATTGGTCATGCTAAATTACCCAACTTGCACACCTTTGGACTGTGGGAGGAGACTGGAGTGCCTGGCGGAAACCTACTCAGCCACAGGGAGATTGTGCAAACTCCGCACAGACAGTTGCCTGAGGCTGGAATCGAACCTGGGTCTCTGGCACTGTGAGGCAGCAGTGCTAATTACTGAGTCACTGTGCCATCCTTAATTACTTAATTCTAATTGTATTATTCATCTTTGTTAACACTAATTCCAGCTTTGCCATCTTAAGTCCCGTTTCTGTTTTTGTTTTGATATGCTGAATGACCTCTTCCCATTCCTATTTTCCCACAATAGGCTAGATGGGTCAATGTGATTTTTGTAACTTTGTCAAACTGTCATCATCAACCCCTTTGTTCTTGCAAACTACCACCCCATCTTCAATCTTCCTTTTCAAGTCCTTGACCATGATGTTGCCATTAAAAATCCCTGCTCATCTTTCCCACAAACCGATGTTTGGATTTCTCTACCCATGCCAGTTGAAACAAACTAACAAGGCAGCAGAAGCAACCATGATCCATGATTCTTCTCATTCCAAGGATCAAGCTCATTCTTATGCATTGAGCAAATAATTTAATCCCCTGTGGTTATGAGATACCAGTGAGGCTAACAAGCAATGTGTTCTTTGAGTGGTTTCCCAACAGGGTTGAGATGAGGAAGATTGATTTAGAAGTAGCAGATAATGTCTGAACTGCAAGTGCTGCCAGGAGTGTGACAAATTATGCACCCGCAGTATATGCTCTCAGGGCATGCTTGATGAGGTCATTATGATAGCTGCTGTTTGCTGGAATTGATGAGCTGACTGCAGCCAAAAACAGGTGTCTTTTCACCCCGGAGATACTTTGTCTCTTCTTTAATCATTAATGATAGCTGCCTTCCATGTTGGAGGTCTGAAGCGTTTAATGAGTTCCACACAAAGTAATCAAGTGGAGGATATTGAGAACATTTAGGTCTTTCCTTCCCCTCCCAAAACAAGTGTCGCATCAATTTTAAATTGCCCTGATCAAAAATCTAAGTGCACTTCAAATCTGGGGTTCACTTCAAGACAGGAGGATTTGTAATCCTCCCACCTGATTCTAATTCTTTGGTTTTGAGAAATAAGGTGCAAATGCCCTGGTTAATTGTTCACAAGTTTCAGCGGCTGTTTCATCGTCAAGAAACGTAGCTACACAATGCAACTGTAATATCACTTGCTCTTGGAGACTAACCATAAAGAAGTCATTGGAAAAACTGTGAGTGAGTGAAGGAGAGGGCAGTGGGGTATGTGTTGTATCCCATCTATCACCAATCCAACCTGCACAGCAGAGAGCTCGATACCTCCCTTGCACTGGATCAACAACCAGGTGCAGTTCCACAAAAGACCCAAGTGCCGTTTTCTGCATTTTCACTCATAACCAGCTTTCGACAAACAAGAATCATCAATGAATGCCAGAAATTGTTGGGCAGGAAAAGACCTGCTTGTCCATTAAGACTGCTCGACGCAGTATTTTAGATGTACCATCACGCCTAAACCTTTTATTTCATCTCTCTGCACTTTCACCATTTCCAACCCACACCCATCTCACCCAACATCCATTTAAACCCCTGAGAGAGGCAACAGAGCTGAGAATAAATCAAGGACAGTAAATTCTCACTATCCCTTGCTAACTTTACTTTTGCTTAAACAATGGTCAACAGAACTTTTTATACCTTTGGGAAAATGTTTGAAGTTACTGGCAGAACAACATTCTATGCTACTGTGGCTTGGATATTGATATATTTTGTGTTTTCATTCTCACTGTCATATTTCAGAGAAACTCAAAAATTGCAACAACACTTGGGAAAAGGTTCCTTTGGATTGTTCAGAAAGGAATTAAGGGAGGCAATTGCATAGCTAAACTATTAATTCAGAGATCAAGATAGTGTTTTGGGGACCCAGGTTCAGATCCTCCCATGATTAATAGTGAAGTTTGAATTGAATAAACATCAGGATTTAAAGGTCTAATGCTGACTGTGAAACTATTGTCAATTGTCAGAAAAACCCATCTGGTTCACTCATTTCCTTTAGGGAAGGAACCTGCCATCCTCACCTGGTCTGGCCTATGTGTGACTTCAGACCCACAGCAATGTGCTGAACTCGTAACTGCTGTCTGGGCAATAAGGGATGGGGAAATAAATCATGATCTAGCCAGTAATGCCCACATCCCATGAACAAATTTTAAAAAAATCCGTAGCACTCCCAAAGAAGATCAGAAAGTTCTTCTCATGTCTTTGCTGACAATTGACCCTTGATTTACTGAGGAGATGAAGTATAATTCAGTGAAGTGCAAATTGGTACATTTTGTTGGCAACAATGAAGAGAGGTAGAATGTCTCAAAGGGCGAAATTCAAAAGGGGTGCAGGCTCACTGAGATCTTGGGGTTTATGTAAACCACTAAAGTGTGCAGGGCAGTCTGAAAAAATAGTTGGAAAGATCTGTGGCATCCATTTACAACTGAAGGTATAGATGTTGACATTGATTTCTGAAGATTGGACCTGGAATTCTTGATAGACTCCAGGGACAACGATGACCTGAGCTATTGAGAAGTTGACAAGGTCAGATACAACATTGATATTACACTTGACTCGAATTTACTGTTTGTTAAAACTGTGGAGATTATTATCAGATATTGTGTAAAACAGAGCTATCACTTGGCCTTGTCAACTTTTAAAAGAACTGGTGAGGTTAAAATTATACTTCTAACTTGCACAGTTTATTGTTCCGATAGTAGATCTAGAAATGCAATAATGTACATGAGGCATACAGCCCATTGTAGCTCAACCGATCAGTGCCCAAATTTTAAAATAAAAGTCTTAACCTTGAAGTTTTGCACTGTTATCTTCATGTGTAGGGGTTTATTATCCCATCAATCTTTCATGTCTTGAAGCCAAGTCGTGTTACATAACTGTACATAATGCCATGTAACATCACTTACATCCATTAATCGTTCTCTCCACAAAATAGCTCCTCCGTTGAATCTTGAATTTGCAAATATTCTCTCCTCCAGCATTTTCCTTGGTAGTATACCTGTGCTATCAGTTACCAACTTTTTGGAGCAATTATGGTGAATCAAAACTGTATGTTCACAATCCTTCTTCTGAGCGTCTTGTATTTCTTGAGTTGTTCATTCTGAATACAGAAATGAACAGCAGTGAAAGAAAAGTGAAGTTACAGGAGCGGGGGTGGGATATAATAAAGGGAAAATATAAGTAAAGGAACTGTTGTGCTTTAGATACAGTAAATAATTTACGGCGTATCGAGAAGCCAATGTGCAGCAGAATGCAACATGAATGAGCACTGGTTTCATCCGAGATGCAACAAAATTGAGAAATTGTTAACATGACTGCAGTTCTGGTATAAGTCCTATTTCTTGTGTTTTCTCCTAGTGATAGACAGTCTTATCAAAGCTATTGTTTCCAGCATTCTGTTAAAATGCAAATTACTTTGTAGAAGTGTCCACTTTGATTTATGCAGGGGGGCTTCATATTGTTCATAAAGGAAAAGGCTACAGCCTCACGGACCAGTTGTAAAGATCAAACCTGACTGCTTAATCTGCATTAGAGTGAGCAGTGATACAGTCTGCAATGAATTCACAAATCAACCAACACATGGTCTATGACTGTAGGCTATACTCAAACCTTAAATGAATTTTCTTCTTCACGGTCCACAGTATGATTTAAAATACCATCATTCAAACAAAAAGATGTTATTCGCAAAAGAGATTAACCACAGCACCATTTGAAACAGCTTAGACTCATGAATATAATCAAGCGTCTCACCTGAAGATTTATTTTTCATCCAGTGTAAATGACACATATCATTTCTGTCCAGTCTGAAGTGCGAGAAATGCCTTTCTCATTTACTTAATATTATGAGGTTTATACATCAAGCTGTAACTATCTTCCCACATCAGCTTGTCCTTTCTAATCTGTTAAAATTTTCTCACTTCTTCTGATATTTTCATAAGAACATAACCACGTAAGAACTAGGAACAGGAGTAGGCCATCTGGCCCCTCGAGCCTGCCCCGCCATTTAATAAGATCATGGCTGATCGTTTTGAGACTCAGCTCAACTTACCCGCCCACTCACCATAACCCTTAATTCCTTCACTGTTCAAAAATTTATCTAGCCTTGCCTTAAAAACATTCAGCCAGGTAGCTTCAGCCGCTTCACTGGGCAGGGAATTCCATGGATTCACAACCCTTTGGATGAAGAAGTTCCTCCTGACCTCATTCCTACATCTGCTTCCCTTAATTTTGAGGCGATGCCCTCTAGGTCTAGTTTCACCTGCTAGCAGAAACAACCTCCCTGCCTCCACCTTATCTATTCCCTTCATAATCTTATATGTTTCTATAAGGTCTCCCCTCATTCTTCTGAATTCCAATGAGTATAATCCCAGCCTACTCAGTCTCTCCTCATAATCCAACCCTCTCAACTCTGGAATCAACCGAGTGAATCTCCTCTGCACCCCCTCCAGTGCTAGTATATCTTTTCTCAAGTAAGGAGACCAAAACAGCACACAGTACTCCAGGTGTGGCCTCACCAGGACCCTATACAGTTGCAGCATAGCCTCCCTGTTTTTAAACTTCATCCCTTTAGCAATGGCAGACAAAATTCCATTTGCCTTTTTAATTACCTGCTGCACCTGCAATCCTACTTTTAGCGATTCATGCACAAGGACACGTAAGTCCCTCTGCACAGCAGCATGCTGCAATTTTTTACCATTTAAAACATAGTCCATTTTCCTGTTATTCCGACCAAAATGGATGACCTCACACTTATCAACATTGTACTCCATCTGCCAGACCTTTGTCCACTCACTTAGACTATCTATATCCCTCTGCAGACTTTCAGATCTCTTCATCTGATCTCTTCTTTTTGAATATTACCGAATATTAAATGTGACCAAAGTTGAAAGTTGCTGAACACATGTGAACTAATTGGTGCTCATGGTGGTGGTAGGCTTTCAGAACTGGGAACTGTTTGTTCATCCTGGGTGCAGTAATAGTCAACAAATGCTAATTTGACTATTACATCAAATTTAAATGCACATGCTTTTGAATGCAATTCTTTTATCTCCAATTCTGACCATGTCATACCCTATTTAATTGAGATTTAACATACGCCTCCCAGCATGTTGATTTTTATTTATGTTGAATTTCACTTGCCCATATTGGAACATTAGTACCACTTTGAAAAGTGCAGCTGAGAAAAGGAATTATGGTCCTGTTCTTTTGATTTTGGTTCTTTCTTTTAGAATATTTTTCTTTAAGCATTATCAGTGATCCTCACTTGGAAAGATAACAGAACTAGATAACGTCTGAAGGAACTGAAATTTACAGATGCCGCTGATTCATCCCTGGATTAATAACAGTATGTTTTTTTTGATGTCAATTCAGTACGCTTATACCCTGAAACCTTAATTTCTTCGAGAAAGCCTCTTCCATCATAAAATTGTTGAAAGAATGCAAGATGACTCTGCATATAATCTTCCTGTCCCTTAAAAAAAAATTCCTACCTTTCATCATCTTTCTCCTATTTTCATTTCTTTCCAGGTCATTAGCTCCCCCTTACTGAGTTATGCTGGTGACAGAAGTTATGTAGGCGGTCTCCATGGGCCTTGGAATTGGTTCTTTGGCTTTGGATATAAATGTTGGTTCTTGCTGGAAAGTCATAAACCCACTGAAAACTGATGTCTTTTCTGGCTTAGACATCTTGGAATAGGCCTTCTGGGTGATTGAAAGCACTGGCTTGCATTTCATTTCACCTACAACATACCACACACACAATCTCCACAAATCTAGAATGGGTTCACAGAGAATTCAATTTCTGGGTGTCACCAAGCACATAAATAGGCCACTGAGTAAATTCACTGGATGTGATTGAATTCAAATAGGATTTAACACGTAAGTGAAATGAGATTAAATGTAGAGTTTTGAACATTTACGGTGAAGTTGCAGTGACATCAAAGGTTCAAAGAAATGTGGTTTGAGCTTACAGTACATCACTTCTAGTATGGTTTCCTGACTCAAAGACTTTAAATTCATAGAAACGCTTTGGCCATATCTCAGAATCACTACAGAAGCTGTGTTACATGTAAGGACGGCATTGATGAGTTTCAATGCAAAGGAGATATCTCTCGTCAGGAAATGAGAGATACTGTGGCACAGTGTCTCAGAGGTCAGCACTGTTGCTTCACAGGTTCGCGTCCACCCTCAGGTTTTCTGTTATTGCTGAGTTTGCACATTCTCCCCATGCCTGCGTGGGTTTCCTCCGGGTGCTCCGGTTTCCTCCCACAGTCCAAAGATGTGGATATTAGGTTGATTGGCCATGCTAAATTGCCTGTAGTGTCCGGGGATGTGTAGGTTAGGTGGATTAGCCATGAGGAATGCAGGGTTACGGGGATAGGGTCGGGAGTGGGTCTGGCTGGGATGGTCTGCAGAGGGTTGGTGTAGATTCGATGGGCCAAATGGGGTGTTTCCATACTCTAGGGATTCTAAGAAAGGAAGACCTACATCAATGAATAATTTAAAGGCTTGAGAACAGATAAGATTTTACCCTGCTTTGTTTGAGCAGCTGTAACAGAAGGAGAGTGTAGGTGCATCAGAAAGGATTGTGTTGGCTAAATTCATAATTACAAAAAATGTAGAACCCTCTTTGAGTGCTTTGTTCTGATGCGTTTGCAGTCAGAAGATTGTGGCACTTATTGGGACGCATCATACTGATGCTTACTGGAGGCACAGTAAGCTGTCCAGTTCTGATGTGAGGGCTTCTTTAGTCCTTTAAGGTGAAGATAGCCTCCTTTCTGACCTGACTGTAGAGTGTTCACTGAAGCATTATTTAAGTAAAACATAAAATAAAGCAAAGAGCTGCAGATGCTAGAAACCTGAAACAAAAATGGAAATTGCTGGAGTGTGATGTTGTGTGAAATTGCTGAAGTGTGAAGCCATCTAATGATGCTTTACAGACACCTCTGTGTGGGTTGAAGCAATGATCATTGTCTATTCTGGGATTTCTGGCTTGCAGTGTGTGAAGGGGCACCTGGATGGCCTTTAAATATAGCACCTCACCCACCTACTGCACTTCTACCCACCATCCACATGTGATTTGCTACTGAACTTGCCATAGGACTCACTTGCATGTGAAATAAGCTGACGAGCAGATCATTGTTCCTGATAAGTTACTATGGGCCATAGCATATGTGATGTCTCTCACAGCTTAACATCTCATCTGAGGACAACAGACCTCTGTGCTACAGTTGACTGTCAAACTTGACAGTCATCTCTTTTTTATTCATTCATGTGATGAGGGCGTCACTGGCTAGAATCACATTACCGTGGGTCTGGAGTCACATGTAGGCCAGACCAGGTAAGGATGGCAGTTTCCCTTAGTGAACAAGATGGGTTTTTCTGACAATTTACAATGGATTCAAGGTCATCGTTAGATTCTTAATTCTAGGTATCTTATTGAATTCAAATTCCACCATCAACCATGGCGGGATTCAAACCCGTGTCCCCGGGACATTGTCTGAGTCTCTGGATTAAGAGTCCAGCGATAATACCACGAGGCCATCGCCTCCCCTTACATGAAACACAGTTGCTGTAGTGATTCTGACATCTGACCAACATGTTTCTATGAATTTTCTCAGTTCAGGGGAAAGAGGGAGGCTAAGTAGTAGGGATGAAGATTCTGGGAGAGAGGAAGTTTGGATAAAACAACTGGAAACGTAGCAGACAGAAGAGAGCTGGTGGGTAAGAGAGGTACTGAGCAATAAGAATAACAGTGACAACAGAAAGAAGAGAGCACAAGACTAGGGCCTTATCTTACAGTTGGATTCAAGTGGATCTCCGTCAGTCAACTTTGACATCTGAAGTCTGAGGTTGTAACCTTCATTCAGAGGCTGGGCCCAAATCAAACTCAAAGAAACTTGGATACAGTTGGGTCCTGGAGAAGTGGAATCAGTTGAGGAGCTTGAAGTTACTGTGCTGGTGTGAACAGAATGTGCAGCTAAAGACTGTTTTGAAAAGATGAAATAGTTAATGAAGAAGGGGTAGCAAGATGAGGAAGCTTATGATGAAAGGGGGTTCTCTTCAGAATGGAACACTGGAAGTTTTGAAATCTTTAAGATATCCAGAAGCATTACAATGGAAATTAAAGATGGATTTGAAATTTGTTTAGTGATTCAGAGCAAATTGAAGTTTCCAAACCTGTAGTCTAAGATTCAATGGTATGCCCCCAGGTCATTGTCACACTGCTGACTGGAAAAGAATCCTGTCTTCATTTGGAAGGATAAGAGAGCAGCACCAGCATATGAATGAATTACAAGTCTGGTGGGGCATTCACTGAAGAATGAAGAACAAGCTGTGACACATTCTTTTAAAGGAACTCAATGGACACCTGCAATCAACGTTACTGTGTAGGTAATTATTCTTTGAACAGCAGCAAAAAAAAAATGCACAGCAATTTCTTTCTCTAGACAGTTTATTCACTCTCATTGATGTAAGGGTCATCTGTGCTGAGGAATGGATCTGGTTTTCTGTTATTGCTGAGTTATTCAAGGTCAAGCAGAAGATCAGTCATATGGAAGACAGTGTTCTTTCTGCAGTGCTGCAACTTCCAATACCAGGCTTTTCTAATGGGACCATAAATGGCCGATGAATGTTGGCGTAAAAGGCAGGAATTAAGTGCTAATCAGGAAGTTATGTGACTTTAATTGCAGATATGTTTATGTTTCTTTCTTCCTCTTGTGTGTTGCACAACACATATTGCATATTGCATGTGGTAGTGGTAATACATCATGGTATAATTGGATCATGAGAGTTGACATTACATGGCCCATATAACAGGCTTTCTTTTGGCTGTATTTTTGTAGAGGCAGCTAGATTGGGTGAATAAAGGCTTAAAAGTGGGGTCCGAGGTGCCATCGGAAGTAGGGGTCTAGGTAAACAGATCGGAGCAAGAAAACATCAAGGACACCAGGAAGAGACAGAGGACAGGACCCGGATCAAAGTGGGGACTCCTCAGGGACAACTGAGACACAAAGTGGCCATCAAGGAACCTGAAGGCCCAGAGTCCACAGCTTGAAGCCTGATGTCAGGAATTAAAAAGTGATACCAACAGAGGAAGAAGGACTGATTTTTCATCAGTCTGTTGCTATCCTAGTAATGAATCTTTACTGATATTACAGCTGATTGATGTGGAGTCATGGTCTGATACCGGCCCACAAGTAAGCAAAACTATGGGTGCTCCAATGGAGGGGAAAAGGGCAGCTGTGTGTGTGTGTGCGCTTGTGTGTGTGTGTGTGTGTGTGTGTTTGTGTGTACACACGTGTGTGTTTGTGTGTGTGTGTGTGCGTGTGCGTGTGTGCGCGCGCGCGTGCGTTCCCATTCCTGCAGTGAAAAGGAGATAAAACCATGGCAAAAAAAATCTCCTTTATTGGCACTTCCCAGTGGCTGATGAGCTCCTTCTAAACTCACAATAGAAATACAAAAGGCACAGTGGCCATGATCTCCACAGCAAGACAAATTCAACAGAAATGAGATTGCAGCAGCAACCTCCACATGTTGCCTTTTCACAACCTCAGACATTTGACTCTATCAAATGAGAGGGTGTTGGAGCATTCTCAAAATTGGTCACCCCAGAAATTCATTCCCATCCTCTGCCTTCTGCATGAAGGCCTACAAGCCATGGTGCTTATCAATGGATCCTCCACCACAGGCCCAATGCATATGTAAACCAGGATCAAGCCAGGCTGTGTCATCGTCCCAGTGCTCTTCTCACTTTTTGTCTCCATGACGCTCAAAATTATATCCATGAAGAGGTTCCTGCTGGTGTGGAGCGTATCGACAGATGAACAGCAGTGTCTTTCATGTATTGCTTCCAGTCCAGCACCAAGACCAGTCCAATTGCTGGATCAAGCTGGAATTCAGACGATGCTTGTGTATGCATGCGTACAGGGGCTGAGCTCCAAATTACCATCATTACTTTAATGGAGGGGATGAGGCAATGAACCTCAGACCGAACATCCAGAAAACAAACATTCTCTAACAGCTTGTTCCCACACATAACACTGCCTTCCCAAAAAGTCAAAGGCCAAGTTGGTTCATTGGACAATATGAATCAATTCCCGGAGACTACTGTCAGTGAGGCCAGACATTGATGTTAAAATTCAGTATCACCATCAGTGTGTCAAACAGCTTTGTGCCATCTGATTGATTGATTGATTGATTTGATTTACTGTCATGTGTACTTAAATACAGTGAAAAACTTTGTTTGTGAGCAGTACAAGTAGATCAGAGTAATCAAGGACATACAGATCATAGATGAAGAAAACTTGGACAGAGTAAGGCATACAGGTTACGCCGCGCAGGATGTATCTGAAGCAAGATCAATATTAACAAGATCAGCATTATTTGAAGGTAGAGAGACCATTCATCAGTCTAACAATGGCAGGGTAGAAGCTGTTCTTGAACCTGCTGGTGTGTGTGTTCAAGCTTCAGTATCTTTAAATAGACATCAAAAGAACTGTGGATGCTATAAATCAGAAACAAGATCAGAAATTGCTGGAACAGCTCAGCAGGTTTGGCAACATCTGTGAAGAGAAATCGGAGTTAACATTTTGGGTCCAGTGACTCTTCCTCAGAACTTCTACCTGTACCTTCTGCCTGATGGAAGAGGTTATAGGAGAGCATTACCGGGGCGGGATGGGTCTTTGATATGTTGGCAGCTTTTCCGTGGCAACGAGATGTGTAAGTGGAGTCCATGGTTGGGAGGTTGGCTTCCGTGATGCTCTGGGCTGTGCACACAACTTTCTGTAATTTATTACAGCCCTGGGCAGAGCAGTTGCCATATCAGGCCAATGTATCTGTAAAAGTTGGTGAGGGTCCTTATGAACACGCCAAATTTCCTGAGCCATCTGTAGAAGAACAGACATTGTTGTGCCTTCTTGACTGTCACATGTACGTGGGAAGTCCAGGACAGGTTGTCAGTTATCATCTCTCCTCAGAACTTGATACTCTAAAACCTCTCAAACTCCACTCCGTTGAAGTAGGTGGGGGTGTGTTCTCGTCCTTTCTTTCCAAAGTCAATGATCAGTTCTTTAGTTTTGCCAACATTGAGAGAGAGGCTGTTACCAATGCAACACATCACCATGTCCTTTCTGCATTCAGACTTGTCGTTGTTTGATATCTGTTCTACTATGGTGGTGTTGTCAGCAAGCTTGTAGATGGCATTTGTTCAGAATTTGGCAACACAGTCATGGGTGTACAGGGAGTACAGTATGGGGCTGAGAACAGATCGCTGGGGGGGATCCAGTGTTGACTGTTATTGCGGAGGAGGTGCTGCTGTCTATCTTCACTGATTGTGGCCTGTGAGTCGGGAAGCTGAGGATCAAGTTGCAGAGGGTGGAGCCAAGACCTAGGTCCCAGAGTTTTGAGATCCACCTGGAGGGGTTAATGGTTTTGAAGGCTGAGCTGTAGTCAACGAGCAGGAGTCTGATGTAGTTGTCCTTGTTGGCCAGCTTTGAGGAACAGAGTGTTTGGTGACCAAGTCTGTAACTCCTGACACCAAGCTCATGATTTGCAAAAGAGCAGTGTTGCCAGCCCTGCTCTATGTGTCAGAGACATGGACAAAACACAGCAGATGCCTCAAATCTCTTGAGCAAAATCATCCCTGGAGCCTCTGAAAATTCCTGCAAATCCATTAGCAGAATCAGTGCTCCAGTAACAGTGTCCCCTCTCTGGCCAACATCCCCAACATCAAAGCACCGTCATGATCAGTAATTTAGATTAGGCTGGCCGCATTGTTTGCATGCTTGACAGAAGATTTCCAAAACAATCTCTCCACTCTAAGCTTTAGCACGGCAAGTCGTTACCAAGACAAAAGAGGAAACACTTCAGGGCTATTCTGAAATCCTCATCCGCCATCTGTGTGCAGTGTGTGCAGCAGCATTAGACTGTTAGATCACCTCAGGAACCACAACGCCGAAGTGGAAGAAAGTAACCCTTGATCCTGAGAGGCTGCTTAAGAAGCAGGAGAAGAAAGTGATTAGTGACTGCTGGCAGCAGAGAGATGATGACATGACACAGTGCATGGCAGCAATTCGGCAGCAGCACTGCATTTTCCAGCACCACACCCCACTCTATGTCAACCTGGTGTGCTGAAAATGATGTTAAATAAAATGATTGATTCCCAACAGCTCAAGTTAAAAAGATGACAGGTCAGTCGCTGGATTGTTTCTTTTAGATGCTGGTGCAATCATCAA
Organism: Ginglymostoma cirratum; assembly: GCA_024137785.1. NCBI lineage: Eukaryota > Metazoa > Chordata > Chondrichthyes > Orectolobiformes > Ginglymostomatidae > Ginglymostoma > Ginglymostoma cirratum. Next base: position 5,648,141 of record JAHRHZ010000003.1, read on the forward strand.
TGTATTTTGAAGGTTTCCTGTATTTGTCACTCATGCATGTTGAGCCATTCTTCAAGATATTATCGCACAAAGACTCCCACCATTCCTTGCTGGCAAAATGCATGCACCTTTGCTTTAAGAGCTGCATGCGATTTTAAGTTCCACTAATCAGCTTTTATATCAACCCCCTGCATGTAGCCAGTGAACAGTGCTGATAATTGCTGTGTGCAGCCTTATCTATGTAAAAGTAGAGACTGGACAAATTTAGCAACTCAGTTAACAGGCATAGGTTAATCACGATTACAAGTCAGAATGTTTGTAAGCTTGCGCAAAATTCCTTTCCTTGTGTCCTAACTCATGCGAGGTCAAGTTCACCCATCATTCTTGTGATCTTTTGCCAAAATTGGTTTCTTGCCAAAGCCTCACTTTAATATTCACATCCTTGTTCACAAATCCTTCCCTGCCCTTGCCACTTCTGTTCTTTGAAACCTCCTCCGACCTGACAATCCAGTGAGGTCTCTATGATCCTCCACTTATAGCCTATTGTGCACCTGCAACTTGAACTGCTTGTCTGTGCCATCTGGGAACTAAGCTCTTGAATGCCTTCCCTAAACCTTCTGACTATCTCCTCCTTAAAACCTCGCTCTTTGAGTGAGCTTTTGAGTCACTTGTCCTAATATGCCCAAACGTGACTCAGTGTCAAATTTCGCTGCTCATTACTGCTGTGAATTGCCTTGGATATTGTAAATATTAAAGACATGTTAAATTTATTTGTGATTGTTGGTTATGAGTTCAAACTGAAGTGTTGGATTTAAGCATGCAATCTAAGGGGACATTTCAGTTGACCGTGGAAGAATGTTGCATTCCCAGAAGATATTGTTGTTCATTGAATGAGATATTGGGGATAATTTTTAACATCCTTCTAGGTGATAGCCTGGTGGAGTCAATTGTTTGCACTGCATTATTTGACCTTGAAGTTGAAAATTACTGGGACTAAATCAAAACATAGTGCGCATAAAAATACCACGAGATTTTTTTTACCCCTGAAGAGACATCCCTAGAGATTATTGCAGCCCCACAGAAAACTCATTAACCAGATGTGAATCTTTTTTGTTGTATATTGAATTTTACTGGTGCAAACAACTTTATACATTTCCTCCGTAATAGTCACTGTCATTCATATTATCAGGAAGAGATGTGGAATCTTATCAGCTCAGAAGAAGCCTTTTGGCCCACTATGCTTGTGCTGGTTCTTAGAAGGAGATGTCCAATTAATTCCTGCTGGGTATAGGAATAACCCCACAGATTAGATCCCTTGAAATGTTTGCCAGTTTACCAAGTTTCTGTGCGGTCTAATTTCATCATCCTGTCAAGCGATAATTTTGTTTTTCACTTCTGGTTCTGTTGCCATTCATCTCAAATCTGTGTCCTCTGGTTACTGATACTTTTGCCACTTTGAATACTCGTTCTTGATTTAAGATCATAGGAATTAGCCAGATTTGTTTGTGACCTTACTTCTGCCTTGCCTGTCCCCCAATAACTCTTGACTCCCTTGTCGATTAAAAGATATCCAACTCAGCCTTGAATATATTAAATGGTTATAAGTTCTGGGTTACAATTTGAACTCAAATTCCAATATTAATTTGTTCATTTAAGGCAGCAGGAGACAGTCTGGTGCATTAACTCAGGAAACGTCACTGAAGTTTATACTAATTAAGTCATACTAGTTAAAGTAGGGCAGTGACTTCCAAGCGTACTGCAGCTCCTGCTTTCCAGTTCAGCTTAAGGCATTGGACTCTCGTTTTTCTCCAACACCTTCACAGTCTTCTGCTTCCACTGGGACAGCAGGTCAACTTCACGATCAAACTTCATGCGTGTTTTGGTCACAGAAAGCTGTTGCTAATGAACTCTTTCCAATTTAATGCGTGATCAATTACATCATTACATTCTGATTGGCCTTGGTAAAGTCACAGGATGCCCATAAAGTCACTGCTCTACTTTTGTAGGAATGATTTATAACTGAAGTAAAGTTAGCTGAGTTACAGCACCAGGCTTATTGTTAAAGTCTCAAATGAACAAATTAGTGCCATTGAATGGGTGATGAAACCTGGTCAGTTTGGATGACTTGGGCTGAAGAGCCTGTTTCCGTGCTATATGCCTATATAACCTTTTGACTAAATCCTAAGGGTATCTTTCATATTAGAGTTAAATTTGTAAACTTGTCATTGTGTAATCCTTTCAACACTAATCACTCAAGACTATGCAGTAAACAATATTTTTCCAACTTCAGTATATTTACTTGTTAAGATTCGTGCTTTGATCTTCTGAGTTAGGTTTATATGGCTTTGAAGTCACAAGAAGCATTGTCACATTTTTACTTCTGTCTTTATTGAAAGTAAGTAATAAATGTTATTTCCAGGTATTCAAACACAGAAACAAAGCAAAAAAGAAATCTCTTAATAAGTAGCCTTTCAGAAAGAATAAATGATCCATCATAAGTGTCTTTATGGGAACTTGGCCAATTTAGCAAAAATTGAGATACAAACTCAAGAATGTCAATCTTTATGTCCTGAATGCATACACCTTACTTTTCTTAAACAAGGGAGAAAGGAATATTTTAAGTTATCCTTATCTAAGTAAAATGTCATTAATTGACAATAACAAAGCTTAATGAAGAAGATGGACCCATGGCTAATTGACCATTTAAGGAGCCACCGGGGATAGTGGGAGGTGACATCAGTCAACGTCCATCACTCTTCAGAGCCAATTAGATGATACATTCCTGAAAGCAATTAGTAATGAGCTCACTTCATCAAGGTCCCTCAGCCTTGCAGCTGTAAGCCTAAAACATTCTTCACTCGGTTCACAATCCCGTGGTGCATTTCTTTATTAAGTTAGGATAAGCAGGATCACATAATATTGAAGTACTAACATCGACATTGATTACAGTTAAGCCCAATAATATAATTAATGAATAGACTTTGTTTGTATGATTATGACTAAACTGTGTCAATGATGAAATGTTAATGTCTTGACTGATCGTACATGACCCAACCTTCACTGTTCTCTGTGGAAGAAAATTAATAACCTTCTGGGAAACTGGACCGAGACTATTCATGATTTTGAAAACCTCTGAAGTTTCTGCAGTCTCTGCACACAACAGGAGTCCCTCATTCTTGTTCCCGATTGAGAGATTCTCTTCAGCCACTTCTCTAGAGGTCATTTCTCAAGTGCAGTATCCATAACCGAATATGTTACACTGACTGAGGCTTCAGAACTGTTTATAAAGCTCTGGCATAACTACCTTGCTTTTCTTGTCTTTGCATCTCATAAAAAAAACTTCTGCTTTTTTTAAAACAGCCTTTTCAGCATTTCCTGTAACCATCAAAGAATAGTGCCCGTCACTGCAAGGTCTGCGCCTTTTTTCATCGTCTTTTGTACCGTTTACCTTAATACTGTCTCTCTTTAACTCTCCTCACAAATTGCGTAGGTAGATTCTTCCAGCTGATCCTGATAAAATCATGGTCACTGTTTCCCCTGATTAGCAATTGTTTGCTGGTTTTTTGGAATCTGCTCTGCTACATTGCTTTAAGTAAGGCAACACTGATGGATGATTTTTGATATGTGAGATAAAAGATAAACACCATAATGCATCTCTTATACTTGCAGGTTTGGAAAAATCCAGGAATCAGCAAATTGTACAAGTGCGAGTGCATTATTAATTGTATTGTATTGTAGGTATTTCATAAATGGCACATCTTTGTGGGTCTCAGCAATTTACTACAGTTTTTCGCTTTTGTTTCCAAGAGGTGTCAACTCCATGTATAACTGCCACATGCACATTTGGGGTATGGTTACTCGTCAAGGCCACTTGACATTCTTTTATCAATGGGTCAAAGATACAACTTGAAGTATAATGCATGACACCCATATGTTTCACCGAGGATGAATTAAGAAGGGAAACCATTATACTTTAAGGTTGGACAGGAATGTCTAAACTTTGGTATTCTTTTAACTGAAGGCAAACACCTATAGTTTAGAGGAAGAGACTAAATTCAGGTTTACTTTGTTTCAGGCAGCTCTACAAAGCCCTTGCATAGAGATAAAGTATACAGCAATGCATCTGAGAAGGGAAGAATGTAATAAAATTAGATTACCACAGAGCAAGGAGTTTGTGATTGTCCCAAAACCGGAAGTACTAAGATAAAACACTGAAGAGGTTATTTGAAGCTAAATATGTTTAAGCTCAGGTGTATGACAATTCCAGGAAGAAGTTACCAACATTTCCAGAGTAGGAGTTAAAATCAGTTGCCTTCACTCTTTCAGGAAATAGGAAAAGATTTTTTCTCTGGTGAGCTCTGTCCAAGAGTGTTTATGAGTACTATTAAAGAGATATTGCTTTTTCTTTGGAATATGTAAATGAGTATTTGTGTTTAAAGGAAATGTAGATTTACTGTGTGTTGCAAGCTCTTTGAATAAATCTTTAAAATTCCATAAATATTTGCAGAAAATTAATCTGGACAGCTAATGGTAATGCTGGCCTTTATATCTGGATGTGTGAAGTACAAGGTCACAGAAGTCATATTGCAGTCATACAAAATTCTGGTTAGACCCCACATGGAATACTATGGGCAGATCACAGCTTCGGAAAGATATTGGCCTTGGAGGGAGTTCAAAGTAGGTTTACAAGAATGTTACCTGAACTTCAGGGCTTAAGTTATGAAGAGAGATGAAATAAAATAGACCTTTTTTATCTAGAATTTAGAAGGCTCAAGGGTGATCTGATCAAAGTCTTCAAGATAGTCTTATCTGCAGGAAAGGACAGGGTAGCTAAAGATAAACTATTTCTACTGGCTGGAGATTCTAGAACTAGGAGGCATCATCCAAAAATTAGGGCTCGACTTTTCAGGCGAGATGCTCAGAAGCTGTTCTACAGACAAAGGAAGGTAAAGGTTTGGAACTGTCTTCCACAAAAGGTAGTTAATGGACAATCAGTTGTTAATTTCTAAATCTGAGTTTTTTTTCTTTGTTAAGAAAACGTATTAAGAAATATGGGCCAAAGGCAGGCATACAGAGTTAGGCCACAGCTCAACCATGATCTCATTGAATGGTGGAACAGGCTTGAGAGGCTGAATGGCCTATTCTTGTTCTTAAGGTCCAATTATAACATGCAGTCATATGCATGTGGACGTGTTCGCCGTGCCACTGTGTGTCATTGGGGGCGTCAGTTTGTGACTGCTATGCAACCAAGTCAAAGATGAAGCACAACTCTGGACTGCCAGTGCTTGATTTGTACATGCCTTGTGTTCCAAAATGGTACTGGCTCCAACAGTGCCAGGATATCCTGACACTGCTACAGCCAGTGGGAGAACTGGGTTAGAGAAGTGCCATAGGGCATGGTAGGTACTTAATGAGGCGAGTTTTTCGGATGATCACATGAGGCCTCACACAGAGAAACTCTCCATGAAACTGGATAAAATGACATTTAGCCAAAATGTGGGACTATTCAGCCACTGTGTAGTTGTACTTAATGCTAACATGGATTAAACCATTTTGTTAATGAGGAACATTGCCTTTTCTGGAAAACCTCAATGGTAGTATATTCTTCATGACAAATCATTAGACAGGCCAGAGACAAAATAAAGTCAAAAGATGATTGGTGGCAGCAAATTACCTCAAATAACCCCTACTCTCAACAAAATACTGGCCAAAGTAACAGATGTCTGGATTTGCCAATTGAGGCAATCAGGGTAATACAGAATATGGTTATTTTTCCTCTTGTATTAAAAACATCTCTTAATTTTATGCAAGAGTGGTTACCCATGTATCTTTGTTAATACACCTGAAAATGGAGTTATCACAAAAAAATATTTTCAAGCAGACTATCTACCCCAACAAGCAACTGAACATGACTTTGAACAAATATACAGATTAATCTCTGGAAAAGCTCAGCAGGTCTGGCAGCATCTGTGGAGAGAAATGAGAGTTAACTTTTCGGGTAAAGTGACCTTCCTCAGAACAGAAGGCTCATTCCACGTGAAATGTTAACTCTGAATTCTCTCCACAGATGCTGCCAGACCTGCTGAGCTTTTCCAGCAATTTTTATGTTTTTCTCTGATTTACAGCATCCGCAGTTCTTTTGGCCTTTATACAGAATAATCTGTTCCCTGGGTTAGTTCATTCATATATTAAATACTCCTTTCATAAATTAAATAGGATTAAATATTTAAAAACTTGCAGAAAGAGGCTAATGTTGCACTTACACAAAAAAAGTGCTCAATGTTAAGAAACTCCATAAATTCCTCACTTACTGTCGCATCAACCACATCATCTTTGATGTCTGCGGTTCCCACTATCTCGGTCATGATTTGGTTTTACTGGGACTATGACAAAAAATAAATCATGGAATAATATTTTGGACTGAAAGTGAGTCAACAGCATGGTCTGTATGAATGAGCGAAAGCACAAACCTGACTTAACTTGAACTTGCTATGGAGAAATGGCATTTGATAGGGGCTGAAGGGCAATTAGAGCATTGAGGAGTGATCATCATTTCATAACACAAAGTATGACTGCGAGAGAATGCTGTGGAGCAGCGTTAGGGGGCCTCATACTTGAGGACTAATATCCTCGGAAAGCTACAAAGAGTACATTGCAGGACAAAGTTGAGATGTTTGGATTATCTGTCTTGAAAGATGTGTAGATAACAAGTGGTATCTTGCTTGAGGAAAGTAACAAACAGTGTAAGAGTAAGACAGCTTCAGTACCTTAGGGTGTGCATTAGAGAAGCAGAGGCAGAAGATCTGTTCCATGATTGTTGGCTGGCAAACCAAATGAAAATTCTTGACTTTATGGTACTCTGCCCATATGAATATTCTGACAGTATTCAGTGTTGTGATAAAGGTGTCTAAAATTCGATTATCATTTGGAACTTAGTTGTTACAGGTAAACAAGATTTGTGGTTTGTGAAGGCAACTAAAAGACCATAAGCTATCAAAGCAGAATTAGGCCATTTGGCCCATTAAGTCTGCCCTGCCATTCCACCATGGCTGATACGTTTCTCAACCACATTCTCCTGCCTTCTCCCTGTAAACTTTGATCTCCTTACTCATTAAGAACCTATCTCTCTCTGTTTTAAATTACTCCCAATGTCTCAGCCTCCACAGTCTTCTGTGGCAACGTGTTCCATGGATTCACCACCTTCTAGCTGAAGAAGTTTCTCCTCATTTCCTTTGATAAGGGGCCCAAACCTACTCACAATATTCCGAACATGCTCTGACCAGAGCCTTGTACATCCTCAGCAGTATTTTCCTGCTCTTGTATTTTAACCTTCTTGAGATGAATGCTAATATTGTACTTGTCATCCTAACTGCCAACTGAACCCGAAGAGAATCTTGAAGTAGGATTCCCAAGATGAGGCTATAGTATTCACGTAATCTGCAGCCAGAAATGCCAAGTGGATGACCCATCTCGGCCTTGTCCAGTGGTCCCCAGCATCACTATAAGCCAGTCTTCAAACAATTCAGTACAGCCACTAGATACCAAGAAAGATTCAAAGGCACTGGATACTGCAAAGGCTAGGGGCTCTGACAGTATTCCAGCCATAGTACTGAAGACTTGTGCTCGGGGATGTGCTGCTCACCTAACCAAGCTCTTCCAGTAAAGTTAAAACACAATTCTACCTGACAATGTAGAAAATCACGCAGATACAGCCTGTACACAAAAAGCAGGACAAATCAAACTTGGCCAATTATCACCCCATCAGCCTCCTCATGGTCATCATTCAAGTGATGGAGCATGTCAACAGCAGGGCTATCAAGCAGCACATGCTTAGGAATAACTTGCTGTCTGACACCAAATTGGGTTCTACCAGGGCCACTCAGCTCCTGACCTTGTTGTAGCCTTCTTTCAAACATGGACAGAAGAGCTGAGTTCCAGAGGTGAGGTGAGAATGACAGCAATTGACATCAAGGCTGCATTTGACTTTGTGTGGCATCAAGAAGCCCGAGCAAAACAGGAATCAATGGATACTGGGGGCATACTCTCTGCTGGTTGGATTCATACCTCGCACATTGGAAGATGGCTGTGGTTGTTGGAGTCAGTCATCTCAGCTCCAGGACATCTCTGCAGAAGTTCCTCAGAAGAGTGTCCTCAGCCCAACCATCTTCAGCTATTTCATCAGTGACCTTACCTCAATCATAACATTGAAAGTGGGGATGTACAGTGATAATTGCACGGTGTTCAGCACCATTCGCAACTCCTCAGGTACTGAAGCAGTCCATGTTCAAATGCAACAAGATTTGGACAATATCCAGGCTTGGACTGACAAGTGGAAAGTAACATTTGTGGCACACAAATGCCTAGCTATGACAATCACCAATAACAGACAATCTAACGGCCGCCCTTTACCATCACTGAATCTCGCACTCAACTGGACTAGTCATATAAATGCAGTGGCTGTAACAGCAGGTCAGAGGCTAGAAATACTGTAGTGAGCAACTCACCTCCTGACTCCCTGAAGCCTGTCTACCATCTCAAGGCAGAAGTCAGGTGTGTGATGGAATACTTCCCACTTGCAGCTCCGACAACACTCATGAACCTTGGCACCATCCAGGACAAAATAGCCCACTTGATTGGTATCACATCCATAAACATCCACTCCCTCCAGATTGATGATAACAAGCATGGGGCTGGATGAACACAGCAGGTCAAGCAGCATCATAGGAGCAGGAAAACTTGACGTTTCGGGCCTAAACCCTTCATTTTCTGATGAAGGGTTTAG
>JAHRHZ010000003.1:5657301-5756182 GCA_024137785.1 Ginglymostoma cirratum
CCTAAACCCTTCATTTTCTGATGAAGGGTTTAGGCCCGAAACGTCAAGTTTTCCTGCTCCTATGATGCTGCTTGACCTGCTGTGTTCATCCAGCCCCATGCTTGTTATCTCGGATTCTCCAGCATCTGCAGGACCTTTTATCTCCCTCCTGATTGATGTTCAGCGGTAGCATTGTGTACTATCTACAGGATGGACTGCAGAAATTCATGTGAAATCCTAATACAACACCTTCCAAACACTCCACCACTTCCATCTAGAACGACGAGGGCAGCAGATACGTGGGAACACCATCACCTCCAAGTTCCTCTCCAAGCCACTCACCTCCTGACTTGGAAATATATCACTATCCCTTCGCTGTCACTGGGTCAAATTCCTCCCCAAAGGATAACCCACTCCCCCCCAAAGGACAATGTGGGTAAACTTACAGCATATGGACAGCAGAGGTTCAAGAAGGCAGCTCACCACCACCTTCTCAAGGACAACTTGAGACAGGCAATAGATGCTGACCCAGCCAGTGAAGGCAATGTCCCAAGAGTGAATAAGAAAAGTCTTTTTTTGCAGTTCAGATTTCCAAAGCCTTTCCCCATTTTGAAAATATTCTGCACCTCTACTCTTACTAGCAAAGTGCATAACCTCACATTTGCCCACACTGTATTACATCTGCCACTCTGTCAGTCATCCAAGCCCTTCTGGAGTCTCCCCACTTCCTCAACACTACTTGTCACTCCCCCGATCTTTGTGTCATCTGCAAACTCAGCAACAATGCCCTCAGTTCCTTTGTCCAGTGGATAAAATGAATCGTTGTGTTCCCAACATGGACCTGTGCTGGAAGCAAATCACCGCCATGCTGAAAAAGGTGCCTCCATCTCAACTCTCCGCCTTCTGTCAGTCAGCCAATCCCTTTTCAATCCCAGTAAATTGGCCTAACACCATGGGCTCTTATCTTACTTCGCAGCCTCTTGTGTGGCAACCTGCCTCTCTCCCTTCTGGAAATCCAAATTGATCATGTCCAATCACTCTCCTTTGTCTAACTTGCACATTGCCTCAAAGAATTCTCATAGATTTGCCAGGCATGACTGCCCCTTGACGAAGCCGTGCTAGCTCAGTCCAATTTTACCATGAATTTCCAAGTACTCCACAATTCCATCCTTTATAATGGACTTTAAAAATCTTACCCACGACTGAAGTCAGGCTAACCGGCCGATGATTTCCTGTCTTCTGCCTCTCTCCCTTCTTGAACAGAGGTGTTATATTAGCTGTTTTCTAGTCCTCTAGGACCCTCCGTGATTCCAGTGATTTCTGAAAGATCACCAACAATGCCTTTTTAATGTCTTCTTTTACATTATTAACTACCTTATCTTCAGGTTCATCTTCTCCCTCTTATTGTTTTTTTAGTTGTCCTCTGCTGGTTTTCAAAGGCATCTGAGCTGCCCAGTCTTACAGTCAGCTGGGATCATAATATTGTCTACAATGATTGGGCATTTGCAAAGTGCCAGACACTCCTGGCAACTGTTCCTTCAGGAGATGGGGGAAGAACATAAACCACAGAAGTTAATGCGTTTAACATAAACACAAAAAGTTAACCGCCAGACAGCGATCAGAAAAATTGCACTGACTCACTTGTGGGCATTAAACATGTCCTTTTACTTCATAGTGTGACATCTCTGGTATTCCCTGGACTGTTTTATTCAAACAATAACACAAGAATAGGATTGCACCACTTTTTCCCAAGGGAAAATCACTTGTTATTGATTTATGTTGGTTTTGTGCCAGAATATATACTCCACAAATTACTTTTTTTTGTGCAAACTAAGGGTAATACCTTGCTGACTTAGCCATTAAGAATGAATCAAAATAAGACTGATGAAGCCCCACTTAAGGCAGGAATATAGTTCCATCAGACCATTGTGACTGACAAGGGAATCAGTGATTATTGGGGTTTGGCAGGAAAATAAAGTTGAAGCCACAGTCAGATCAACCACGATGTTATCGAGTGGCACCACAGGCTCCAGGGGCCAAATGACCTATTCCTGATCCTGATTCATATGTTTGTGCAAAAAGCCTTGGAGTATACGTTTTCTGCATTCATGCCAGGATTGAACGGGTGCAAATTTACAGTTAAGTTAAATCCTAAGGCGCACGAGATCTAAATTCATAATTTTTGATATTTTACAACAATTAAAAAACATTTTTTTGTGATTTTTTTTTCAATTTCCTCCTATATTTTCCATCTGCTTGAATACCTTTTAACGGCATCAAAAATTCATCACAACAAAGAAGTTGTAACAATCAGATTTTCTTAAACGTGTTGCGCCCAATGAGCAAAAATGACAGCTTAATAGTTAAACAATTTAACAACAATAACTAAAAAGGGACATAATGTGCTTTCCATGATTTACTCAGGCCTGACTGTTCAAATGATTTTATTTGGTTTCATCCAGCTTGGATGTTCTGTCATGTGCTGGCATTGCGACGAGATTGTCGGGTAAACTAGGTGTATGGCGCAGATTTGTGTGTTTGGACAGATCAAGTTTTGTGCCAGATGAGACACAAACATGCTGAAACTGGAAATTTTGCCTTTTCCTGGAGGATTAATATCATTGAGCCTGAACCTGCTCTGGGAAGATACTGACCCTCATCTCATAAAATATTGTTCAAAACACTGAGTTTCCAGTTAGAATCATTCCTTATTGATTCAAGAATCTTATGAGGAGTGGCCGACTCCTGGTCCTAATTTTTACATTCATACATATATAGGTATTATAGAGTCATACCAGCATGGAAACTGATGCTTTAGTCCAACAGGTCTACCCTGACTATGTTCCCAAACTAAACTAGTCCCATCTGCCTGCGCTTGGCCCACATTCCTCCAAACATTTCTTATCCATGTACTTATCTAAATGTCTTTTAAATGTTATAACTGTATCCGCATCCACCACTTCCTCTGGCAGTTCATTCCACACATGAATCACTCTCTGTGTAAAAAGGTTGCCCCTCATGTCCTTTGTAAATCTTTCTCCTCTCACCTTAAAACTATCTCCACCTAGTTTTGAACTCCCCCACCCTAGGAAAAGACCCTTGTCATTCACCTTATCTGTGCACATCATGATTTATAAACCTCAGTAATGTCACCCCTCAACCTCCACTGCTCCAGTGAAAAAAGCCCCAGTGTTTCCATTCTACCTCAAGCCCTCCATTCGCGGCAACATTCTGGTAGATCATTTCTGAACCCGGTCCAGTTTAATAGTACCGTTCCTATCACAGGGTGACCAGAACTGCATACAGTACTTCAGAAGAGGTGAGCAACATTTTTCTCTGTATGTTTCTTTTGTTCATTCATGCGTTATGGACATCATTAGGCGTCTTTTGTGGCCAAGTCTGCATGACCCAGGAGAAAGTATGGTGTGCCCATATGCTATGGAAGTATGGTTCACTCGTTAATTTCAGAAGGTAATTAGATGTCAACCACATTGCTGTGGATTTGCTGTCCCTTACATTTTGGGTTCAATGCACCACAGGTTCATGCTGCTGACCACAGCGCGTGGAGATAGTAAGGAAGAACATGGAAAAAGCAAAAGACACATACAAAAAAAAGAGACCAGCAGAAGGGAAGAAAAAACATCAGTTGGCCTTGGGTTAATGCTTTTCATCTGTGCCAGCTGCTGAACAGACTGCTATTCAGGAATTGGCCTGACCAGCCACAGCAAACAACGTTCAGTCCGGAAGTCTCAGGATCCATTGTTTCCTGAGATGGACAGATGCTGTCTCTCTCTCTCTCTCACTCTCTCTGTCTCTCTACTCATAGGATATGCAAAGAAACATGCCGTTCAGCTCAGCTAGCCAATGCGGGTGTTTGTGTTCGCTTGAATCTCCTCCGATCTTTTCTCAGTTCTGTTCACTGTCACGTGCTTAACTATTTTCCCCTTAAAGGTCTCTGTCGTATTCACTTCAGCCAGGCCCTGGAGTCACATTTCTCTGGATCCTAGATTAAAAACATCGAAAATAGGAGCAGGAATAGTTCACTCAGCCCTTCGAGTCTGCTGTGCTATTCAGTCTGATCACGGGGGTTGAGCATCCAACTCAGAACCCTATTCACACTTTCTCCCCATCTCCTTTGATCCCTTTAGCCTGAAGAACAAATCTCACTCCTTCTTGAAAACAATTAATGATATGGCCTCAACTGCTTTCAATGGCAGAGAATCCCATAGGCTTACCACTCTCTGAGTGAAGAAACGTCTCCTCATGTCAGTTCTAAATGTCCAATCTGGTATCCTTAGACCGTGATCCTGATTCTGGACTCCTTGTATATCTGGTACATCTTTCTTGTGTTTACTCTATCTCATTCTGTTAGAATTTTATAGGTTTCTCTGAGATCACCCCTCATTCTTTTAAAATCAATGAATATAGTCCTCATTGATTCAGTTCTTCTTCATATGTTGGACCTGCCATCCCAGGAATCAATCTGGTAAACATTTGTTGCTATCCCCCCAAAGCGAGAACATCCTTCCTCAGATAAGGAGAAGAAAACCGCACACAAGACTCTGTCTGTGGTCTCACCAAGGCCCTATACAAATGCAGCAAGAAATCCCTGCTTCTGTACTCGAATCATCACAAGGAAGGTTAACATATCAATTGTCGTCTTCACCTCCTGCTGCACTTGCATGTTTATTTTCATCTTACAAGGACAACACGACACCTTCCCATGTAACCTTAGAAGATGCAACACCTGTCCATTGACCTCCAACCTGCTCACCATCCAAGAGCTGAAACAGTTTTTCCAGGGGAAGCAGCATTTCATGTGTCCCTCCTCTAATCTTGTTTATTATATCCACTGCACCCAATGTGGCCGATTCCACATTTGGTGAACCCAAACGCAGTCTGGGTGACCATTTTGCAGAACACCTCTGATCCATGTGCAAGCATGACCCTGCCTTTCCCGTAGCCAGCCATTTTACCACATCATCTGGCTCACGCCCACTTGTCTATCTGTGGCGTGCTACTATGTTCAAGTGAATCACAGCACAAACTCGAGGAGCAACATCTCATCTTCAAACTAGGCAGTCTACAACCTTCTGGGCTCAACATTGTATTCAACATCTTTAAATTGTGAACCCATTCCTTTCCTTTCTTTTAGCTTTGCTTGTTACATTCTCTGTCACCAGCTCTCCCCTTCCCCCACCCCAATTTGACTGTCTGTTCTTTCCAGTCTGGCGGTCATTTTTCTGCCATTCTCACATTCCGATCACTTAATCAGAACAATCAATATCTTTTCAGAGATAGTAGGAACTGCTGATGCTGGAGAATCTGAGATAACAATGTGTAAAGCTGGATGAACAGCTCGTGATCGTGTCTTCAAGATCCTTAAGGGGGAGGGTGAGCAACCAGCAGTCATGGTACACATCGGTACCAATGACATAGGTAGAAAAAGGACTGAGAATGTGAAAGAAGAGTACAGGGAGTTAGGTTGGAAGCTGAAGTCCAGAACAAACAGGGTAGTTATCTCTGGATTACTACCAGTGCCACATGATAACGAGGTAAGAAATATGGAGAGAGTGCAGCTAAACACGTGGCTACGGGGCTGGTGTAGGAGGGAGGGCTTCCATTATGTGGATAATCGGAGCACATTCTGGGAAAGTTGGGACCTGCGTAGTAGGATGGGTTGCACCTGAACTGGAAGGGCACAAATATCCTGGGAGGGAGGTTTGCTCGAGCTATGCAGGATGGTTTAAACTGGAAAGGCAGGGGGTGGGGAACCGGATTTGTAATTCACAGGATGAGGTATTCAGCCTTCCAATAGAGACAACAGAGAGTGAGGTTATTAAGAAAGAAATGTGGTGGATGGAGCATAACTGTGGACACAGAGATGGTTTGAGGTGTGTACACTTCAGTGCCAGAAGTATCAGAAATAAGGCAGTGAACTTACAGCATGGATCAGTACTTGGAACTACAATATTGTGGCCATTACAGAAACTTGGGTAACTCAGGGACATGAATGGTTGTCAGAAGTTCCGGGATTTAGATGCTTTAAAAGAAATAGGGAGGGTGGAAAAAGAGGCAGCGGAGTGCCATTGCTAGTCATGGCTAGTATAGCAGCTACTGAAAGGCAGTTCCAGAATGATATGTCCACAGAGTCAGTTTGTGTTGAGGTCTGGAACAAGAAAGGAGCAGTCACTTTGTTGGGGTTTTTTTTACAGAGCCCCTAATAGTTGCAGAGAAGTGGAGGAGCGGATTGGGAAGCAGATACTGGAAAGGTGCAGAAGTCACAGGGTTGTAGTCATGGGTGACTTCAACTTTACAAATATTGATTGAAAACATTTTAGTTGTAATAGTTTAGATGGAGAGGATTTTGTCCATTGCATTCAGGAAGGATTCCTGACGCAGTATGTAGATAGACCAACACAAGGAGAGGCCACTTTGGATTTGGTGCTTGGCAATGAACCGGGCCAAGTGTTAGACCTGTTGGTAGGAGAGCATTTTGGCATTAGCGATCATAACTCTGTTACTTTTACAATAGTCATGGAAGAGGATGGGTACATACGGCAGGGTAAGGTTTATAATTGGGGGAAGGGTAATTACAATTCTGTTAGGCAAGAACTGGGTAACATAAAATGGGAACATATACTGTCAGGGAAGAGCACTATTGAAATGAGGAGATTGTTTAAGGAATGCATACTGCATGTGCTCGATATGTTTGTCCCTAGCAGGCAGGGAAGAGCCTTGGTTCTTAAGAGAGGTCGAACGACTGGTTAAGAGGAAGGATGCTTCTGTAAGGTTTAGGAAACGAGGAATGGAAAGGGCTCCAGAGGGATACAAGGTATCCAGGAAGGAACTGAAGAAAGGGCTTAGGAGAGCTATAAGGGGGCATGAGAAAACCTTGGCAGATAGGATCAAGGAAAACTCCAAGGCTTTTTACACGTATGTGAGGAATAAGAGAATGACCAGAGAAAGGGTAGGGCCGATCAAGGATTATAAAGGGAATTTGTGCACGGAGCCTAAAGAGGTAGGAGCGGTCCTTAATGAATACTTTTCTTTGGTATTCATAACTGAGAGGGACCTAGTTCTAGAAGAGAACAGTGTGAAACAGGCTGGTAGGCTAGAGGAGGTCAAAATTAGTAAGGAAGATGTACTAGGAACTTTGAGGATCTTGAAGATAGATAAGTCCCCTGGGCCTGATGGGATTTATCCAAGGATTCCATGGGAAGTGAAGGAAGAGATCGCAGGGACTTTGGCGATGATCTTTTCATCCTCACTGTTCATGGGTATCGTGCTGGAAGATTGGAGCGAGGCAAACGTCATTCCCTTGTTCAGAAAAGGGAATAGGGACAACCCTGGAAATTAAAGGCCAGTTAGTCTTAGGTCAGTGGCGGGCAAATTATTGGAAAGGGCTCTGAGAATTCGGATTTATGATCACTTGGAAAGTGATTCGTGATAGTCAGCATGGATTTGTGAGGGGTAGGTCATGCCTCACAAACCTTACTGAATTCTTTGAAGAGGTGACCAAACACATAGATGAAGGTAAAGGAGTCGATGTGGTATACATGGATTTAAGTAACCTTTTAATAAGGTTCTCCATGGTAGGCTCATGCAGAAGGTAAGGAGGCATGGGATGGGGGAAACGTGGCAGACTGGATTCAGAATTGGCTAATCCATAGAAGACAAAGGGTGGTAGTGGACGGAAAATATGCAACATGGTGCTCAGTTATGAGTGGTGTACCACAAGGATCTGTTCTGGGTCCTCTTCTATTTGTGATTTTTGCAAATGATTTGGATGAAGGAGTGGAAAGGTGGATTAGTAAGTTCGCGGATGATATGAAGGTTGGTTGCGTTGTGGACAGTGCGGAGGGCTGTTCTAAGTTACAAAGGGACATTGATAGGATGCAGAGCTAGGCTGAGAAGTGGCAGGTGGAGTTTAACCCTGAAAAGTGAGGTCATTGATTTTGGAAGGACAAACTTGAAAGCAGAATACAGGGTTAACGGAAAGATTCTTGGCAGTATGGAGGAGCAGAGGGATCTTGGGGTTCATGTTCACAGTTCCCTGAAAGCTGCCACCCAGGTGGATAGAGTTGTTAAGAAGGCATATGGTGTGTTAGCTTTCATTAATAGAGGGATTGAGTTCAAAAGCCTTGAAGCTATGCTCCAGCTATACAAAAGCCTGGTTCGGCCACATCTGGAGTATTGTGTCCAGTTCTGGTTGCCTCATTACAGGAAAGATGTGGAAGCATTGGAAAAGGTGCAGTGGAGATTTACCAGGATGTTGCCTGGAATGGAGGGAAGGTCTTACGAGGAAAGGTTGAGAGAGCTAGGGCTTTTCTCTTTAGAACGACGAAGGATGAGGTGACTTGATAGATCAGAATGATCAGAGCTATAGGTAGAGTAGACAGCTAGAAACCTTTTCCTAGGGTGGAGGTAGCTATTCTGAGGGGGCATAGTTTTGAAGTGAGTGGAGGCAGATATAGGGGAGACGTCAGATGTAGGTTCTTTCCTCAGAGAGTGGTAGTGGTGTGGAATGCATTGCCGGAGAGGGTAGTGGAGTCGGCCTCATTAGGGGCATTTAAGCGGCTATTAGGTAGTCATATGGATAATAGCAAAGGTAGGGGTGGAGGTTAGATAGACTTTAGGATTAGGGTAAAAGTTCGGCACAACATCGTGGGCCGAAGGGGCCTGTACTGTGTTGTACTGTTCTATGTTCTATGTTCTAACACAGCAGGCCTAGCAGCATCAGAGGAGCAGGAAAGCTGACGTTTCGGGTCTGGACCCTTCATTTTCTGAAGAAATGTCCAGACCCGAAACATCAGCTTTCCTGCTCCTCTGATGCTGCTTGGCCTCCTGTGTTCATCCAGCTCTACACCTTGTTATATCAACATCTTTTGTCCCCCAGTATTCCAAACACCCCCTCCCACTGTTGGATAAATGCTTCCCACTCCCTATCCCTATCCCTATCCCTATCCCTATCCCTATCCCTATCCCTATCCCTATCCCTATCCCTATCCCTATCCCTATCCCTATCCCTATCCCTATCCCTATCCCTAACCCTAACCCTAACCCTAACCCTAACCCTAACCCTAACCCTAACCCTAACCCTAACCCTAACCCTAGCCCTAACACTTCATTTCAGCTCTGATGGAGTCATCCAGACTCGAAATGTTAGCTTGCTTTCTCTCACAGGTGCTGCCTAACCCAGCGTTTTTTGTTTTCAGACAACAAGGTCTTGTTGCACTTCCCCCTTTCCCAGTTTATCATCATTCAGATAATAATCTGCCTTCCTGGTTTTGCAACCAAATTGATTAATGTTATATTCATCAACATTCTATTCATCTGCCATGCACTTGTCCACTTACTTGTCCAAATCATGCTGAGGCTTCTCTGTGTCCTCCTCATAGCTCACCCCTGTGTGGTGCTTTCCAATTTCTTCAGTCCTGTACATTTATACATTATATTTACATTTTTTGCATTGCTGTTTACTGACTACAGCTTTTTAGTGTAATGTTTAAAACCTCCAGCTTTACTTGCTTCTTCACACCTTCCTGCTCTGATCTGTCCTGCTCCCAGTCACATCATCATTATTTGCATATTCCATTATATACCAGCGAGTTCCACAATTTAATCACCCTTTGAGTCCAGAGGCTTTTCTGCATTTATGATTAGATTTCCTGGTGAAAGCCAAAGCAGGGAAGAAGCAGAGATTTCCTTCCCAAAGAACACAAATGAACCAGAGGAATGTTAAGAATTGAATAGCTTCATGGTCACAGTCACTGATCCATGTGTTTCAGTTCAGATATGCGATATGGATTGAAATTCCTTTGTTGTCATGGTGGGATTAGAACTCATGTCTCCAGATTATGAGAACAAATTCCTGAATTTCTAATCCAGTTACATAACCACTCTAATTAATGGATTACAGGGAACAGGAATGGGCTATGCAGCTGCTCGAACCCACCATTTGATGAGACGATGGCTGATCTGTGGCTGAACTCGATGTACCGTCTTCTGATGGATGTCTCAAAATAACTATGCTTAGTGAAAATTTACCTATCTCTGATTTAAAATTAACAACTGATCAGCATCCACTGACATTTGTGGAAAAGAGTTCCAAACATCTCACACCTTTGTGTGTGGAATTATCTCCTAACATCACTTCTTAAAGGTCTGGTCCTAATTTTCAGGCTATGCCCCCTAATTGCATTCAAGGTGAAGTGGGGAGGAAGTTCAAAGGAGAAGTGAGGGGCAAGTTTCTTACACAGAGAGTGGTGGGAGTCTGGAATATGCTGCTAGGAATGGTGGTGGATGCAGATACCTTAGGGGCATTTAAGGGGCTTTTAGATAAGCACATGAAATGCAAGGAATAGAGGGATATGGACCAATGGCAGGCAGAAGGGGTTAGTTTAATACGACGTCATGTTCAGCACAACATCATGGACCAAAGGGCCTGTTCATGTGCTGGACTGTTCCATGTTCTATGTTCTATTTCGAGAATCCCCAACCAGGAGAAATAGCTGATCTTTATCTCCCTGTCTTTTATTGTTAACATCTTGAAGACTTTGATCAGGACACTCATTAATCTCTTGAATTCAAGAGAAAACAGGCCTAATTTGTGTAATATCTCCTCATAACTTAGCCTGTGAAATCAGGCATCATTCTTGTAAACCCACATTGTACGCCCTCCAAGGCCAATATATCCTTCCTGAGGAGCAGGATCTCAGTGCCCAGATCTGCTCACAATATTCCATGTGGGGCATAACCAGAGTTTCATACGACTGCAGCACAACCCATGCATCCTTGTACTCCAGATAACCTCAACCTTGAATTTTTGGAGCATTCTCCTGATCTCCTGCATGGCTTCAATGGCAAAGCAGCAAAATCCCAGGCTAATTCGTCATCTTCAACCACTCTGCTATGTTTGTAGGTGCCCACTAATCTCCCACAGAAGAATCTCAGGAGGATCCCAACTGTCTGTGTCTTCAGTCCTGGAATACAAGTTAAGGTTTCTAGGAAACAGCAGCAACCAGTCCTAAAGTGATTTTTGTTTATCTTTACTTCCTGTTCTGAAAAGTGAGTGTGGTGTAAAGGAAAAAAAAATCCCAAACAGATAGTTGTTATTTATTTTACTTTTGCCCTTAATCTATTTAAAACGAGCTGGAATTGGAACTTTGTAACCAGCCTTCTTCTCAGGGAGACATCACTGAACCTGAACTCACTGAAGGTAAATATTTAACATCGTCCCGGGAAACACAAAATGTTGCACATGGTATAATTTTAAAGCAATGAGTTAACATTTAGGATCCTTTCTATTGATTGAAGAAACTGATGAGAAGAGCATGATGAGACAATGCTGTCCACATTTGTTGGTGTCTGTAACAGGCTGATAACAGCTGATATGATCTCATGCACTCAAACACTTCTCTGAACATGGGCAAACTTTGTTAAGAGGGTGATTTAGGAACAGTGAGTCTGGAATAGAATTTGGATGAGAAATCTTGAGTTTTTGGAATGTGAATATTTGATTTTATGCTCCACATAGCGAAAGAAGATTACAAAACTTGGAATTCAAATCATTTTGTGCATGTGTCTCAGTGTTATGCATGATAATATCATGAATAAATGTGGAAAGAACCGAGAGGTCGTAACAACTATCAGGAATAATTGAACAGACTGTTTCCATTCAAGAAAGGAGGAAACAGAAAACAGGGAACTAGAAGCCAGTTAGTTTTACATCTGTCAATGGAAAAATGCTGGATTCCATTATTAGGGACATTCAGAAAGTCATAGTCCAAACTAAACAGTTTTAAATTGATTTTGTGAAAGGGAAATTGGATGGTATCTTTCATAGGGGCATACATAATGTTGGCCATGGTCAGATTTGTGGCAGAATCATGTGAGAATTTAAACAAGGCTTTTCTCGATGCTGGGAGCAACTCGCTGCATCTTTTATTCACCTGCCCTGGTGTCAAGGCGAGTTTCTCATGAGGCAGCAGCAAGTTGCCTATTAAGGGGGATTATTACTTATGAACACCACAGCACACCTCATTAATCTGCAGCTTCCTATCTCACCAAATGTGCTGAGTAAATTAGATGTTGAGAACTCTTCACATTGAAGTCAGAGTGGTGTCTGCCAACACCAGCTTGATGCTTGCTCCAAAGAATCTCCCTGTTTCTCTCTTATTTAAGATTCCCTTCTTAAGAAGGGATCCTTCTTCCTCACTAATTAATTTTAAAGCTCTATCTACAACCTTAGTTACACAATTCACCAAGATATTGATTGCAGTATGGTTCAAATGAAGCTTTTCCCATGTATTGGTGCCAGTACCCATGAATCAGAATTCATTTCTCTCACACCGGTCTTTGTGCCGTGCAATTATCTCTTTAATCTTATTTACCCCTGTCAATTTGTAGGAGGCTGAAGTAGTATTCTCCAGCCTATTAACTTTGTGGTTCTGCTTTTTAATTTAGACCTGAGCTGCTCAAACTTCCTCAGCAGAAACTCTTTCCTCATCCTCCCTGTCACTGAGGCTTGTTTGGACCATAACAACTGGATCCTTCCCTTCCTACTCCAAGTACCCCTCACGCTCAAAAGATATGTCCTAAACTTTGGCATCATGTAAGCAACACAGTTTTTGGTATTTTCGGTCATTGCTGTAGGTAAAACGATCTACTCCCCAAAATATATTGTCCCCTATTACTACTACATTTTCCTTTTCTCACCTTTTTGCTGAATTATCACTCTGGACTATGGTGCTGTGGTCAGGTTGCTCATCCTCCCTGCAGTCTGTGCCATTGATCACATTGGGAGCTGCAACCTCATGCCTATTGGACAAGGGCATTGGCTGAGGTTCCACCAAAGCTAAATTCTGGGTCCCTCAACTTGCCTCACTTGCAGTCACATCCTCCTGTATCTGACCATGACCAGGCATGCTGTAGTTAATTGAAGAGGTGTGATTGCTACCTGAAACAGTGTCCAGATACCTCTCCCCCTCCTTGATGGGTTGCAGTGTCTGCAGCATCATCTCCAGCCTTATCAACTGAGTCAAAGTTCCTCAAACAGCCAATACTTGGAGACACCTTGGAGTTCAGGTTCATAGTTCCTTGAAAGTGGAGTCATAGGAAGATAGGATAGTGAAGAAGGCATTTGGTAAGCTTGCCTTTATTGGTCAGTGCATTTTGTACAGAAGTTGGGAGGTCATGTTGCGGCTGTACATGACATTGGTTCGATCACTTTTGGAGTATTGCATGCAATTCTGGACTTCCTCCTATACGAAGGATGTTGTGAAACTTGAAATGGTTCGGAAAAGATTTACAAGGATGTTGCCAGGATTGGAGGTTTTGAGCTATAGGGAGAGTCTGAAGAGCCTGGGACTATTTGTCCTGGAGCATCAGCAGCTTCGGGGTGACCTAATGGAGGTGTATAAAATCATGAGGGGTGTAAAATCATGAGGAGCATGGATTGGGTAAATAGGCAAGGCCTTTTTCCCAGGATGGGGTATCCAAAAGTAGAGGGCATACATTTAAGGTGAGATGGGAAAAATATAAAAGGAACCAAAGGAGCAACTTTTTCATATAGCGGGTGGTGTGTGTATGGAATGAGCTGCCAGAGGAAGTGGTGAAGGCTGGCACAACTGCAACATTTCAAAGACATCTGGGTGGGTATATGAATAAGAAGGGTTTGGAGGGATATGGTCCAAATGGGACCATGGGATTAGATGGCAAATACAGTTAGATTTATATAGGATATCTGGTTGACATGGATGAGTTGGACTGTTCTGTATATCTCTATGACTCCATGACTTGCTGCAGATCACAGATGCATTCACCTACGGCCACATACTATAGCTGCAATGCATCACCTACGCAGTCATCTCTGTTCTATTTAATTAATTCATTTTGATGTTAAATATTTTTGAAGTAAATTTCTTAACTTGAACTCTTCAGTCGAAGTTACCCAAAATTGCTGACCTTTATTCCACTGATAGGTAGAAACAGGTTGAAGGAGCTCTCTGCCACCACTTGTTAACTCTCACCACTGCTACCCTTCTCACTCAGGTCTGCTCTTCATTTTATGAACTTGCTGACGCTACTCTCTTTCTTGTATTTTATCAAGCTGCTCTCCGTGATCTCTATTGCGCTATTTCAGGAGCGCTAGGTTTTCCCTTCACTTTAACAGAGCTTTAGTAGGGTTAGATGAAGTTAGGTTAAAGGAGATGTATCAAGCCTAAACAGCAGCATGGACCTGTTGGCATGAATGGTCTGTTATTGGGGTGTAAAGACTATGTAATACAATGCTTCCCAAACCTTGTTCCAGTGTGAGCCTGTTTTCACGACTCAGACTTTGTGTGACTCTGGTGAAAATTTGTGGGTGTACAAGACTTGTTGAATGAGGTGTGGAGTTTGTTTTAGTTGTTGGGTGAAATGTGTCAGGTTGGGGGCTTCAGCTGTTGAAGCAGCAGTGAAAGGATTTGAGTTTGTACCCCATCTCCCTCTGTCCTCATCAGTCTCCTGTATCCTCCTCTCATATCCATTGTTGATGGTTGATGAACACCCACCTTTTCTCATCGGGTCTCACAGCAGGAATGAGGTCTCAGTAATCAGTCAATTTGACCATGCCATCCAGTAGAAAAATAAAATGTGAGCATTTTAAAGAGGCCATTCAATTGTCAATGATCAGACAGTTTCACAGCAGTCATTGCTACATTAGAGCTCATGACCCCAAAATCATGTCTCACAACCCACAGAGGAGCTCTGTTGTAAGATATCGTCTATCCTATATTTCTCATGAAATTTAAAGTCATTGTAAACTTCCTTGACACTGTCTGGCACAATGTTAGCAAACCATTAGGCTCAAGGGGAAAGCTGACACGGGGATAAATAAATTAAAGATTCCTATTTCAGATTGATGTGGTACCTGTGTGTTGTTCCTTTTTAAAGAAACATTGCCGTCAACCCAGAACAGTTCTGCCTTCACAATCCGTCAGAGATACAAGATTTGACAAGATGATACTAATTAAACCTCTCATAAGATAAGAATGAAACATGAGTAACTCAGTTGTGAAGTAGTCAATAAGGTTTTATTACAAATCCTGGCATCTGTATATATTGTAATCACAGGCACTTGCATGTCTGGTCTCAAGTAATGGATGTGAACAGTAGGACTCTTTCCTCAGGGTGTCATGCTGCAGTAGGACTCAGGATTTTGAAGACTGAGACCTTCATACCCTCAGGTCACATGCTAGCATAGAGTGATGATATCATGAACATATCCTTTAAAGATATATGGAATACCAGCTGTGAGACAGCTTCCCATTATTTCCAAAGAAACCAAAATAGATACCCATGGTTGTCCAAAGCACATGTTGTCAATTTGATAATTTTGACAACAGGCAAAAATATGGTTAATAAGATTAGCAGCTTCGACTTAAATTTCATGTTTTGGAGGTTTGACAATTGTCCTGGTCTGGTGATTGTGTACATGTCTGGAGAAATATGTGCTGTTCTTCATGCTGCTGGTTGCTGTCTCTCAGCATCTTTGCATCATCACCATTGGAGTTTTGTTCCATGCTCTGCATGCATGATTGGCATGTTGTACATTGATCTGAGCTGGCTTCTGTTCCTTTGCAATATTGCAGTATGACTAGTAATGCCTTCATACAATATGGACTGGTTGCATATTTTAGAAACCTTGGCTGATAACCAGGTACAGGTATTCGTGACTGGATTTCTGACTCACACATTTTGTCCAGTGCTTACTTGTGGTCATTCTCTACCTGCTCACATCATTCTCCTTCATTGTCTTCTGTTTTTGAAGAAGAATGTCCCCTGTACTGGAATGGTTAGACAATGGTGCTAGGCAAGGTCATTCTCTCTTAATTATCCAGGGTGTAGTACACCCTTCTCCATTGGTGTTGCATGGAAATGCAGCAATGCAATGTGGAAAAATTGCTTGTTGCCTACCTGAATTTGATGGTACTTACCATACATTCTGCTGGACCTTTTGAGCGAGGATAATTGGGCAATGACGTGATAATGGGTTACTTTCCACTTTGCACACATGCCTTGGAATGGCTTGCTAATGAACTGTGGTTCATTGTGAGATATGACATGATCCAATTCACTTTTAGTTGAAAAGGAAGGTCATTTTTTCAGTGACAGTTGCACTCATTGCATTGCTAAGTTGTTGAACAAATGGGAAATTTGGATTCTTTCATAAGAGCAATGCAGGGCCCACAGCTTGAGAGGTCTTGAACTTGAACTACAATGAAGGCAAGCCTGCATCTTAATTGTTTAATTTGCAGATTACCCACATGAACTTCTTGCTGTGCGACTTCCAAATATTTCATGATCCAGGGTTGCATCAGGATCGGTGGGGTTTCCAATTGTCTGCAAATGAGGTTTTTACAAGCAGATGCTGCTGCTCAGCACTGCACTGCCACATGATGCAACATCACATGGGTATCTGGGGGAATTGATTCTTTCTTATCATCTACCACTCTTAACCTAAATCTGTTCTGTCCTCATAATTTGTTGTTAATGCAGTAATGGATATTTTACCTTCAATACCTGACAAGATGATACTTATGTTTGCTCCTGTAACAAAAGTGTAAGATATCAGTCATGTTGGACTGAAATATTCCATCGATTTTTCTTACCGTGACGGGTATCTACTTTTATTAAAGTCATAGGCACTTGTGCCCTTGGGCTCAAGCAAAACATTTAGATGTAAACTGCAGCACATTTCCCTCAACATGACTTGCTGGAAAATGACTCTGCCACATGGAGACTTGACCCCTCTATGCCATCAGGTCACATGCTATGATACATTGGTGATATCAATGCATGTCCCTTAAAGGTAGGTGTGGACGAGCTGTGAGATGCAACACAACACAGACAGTTGGCTGTTGATAGCTACATACATATTGATTGAAATCTTAGAATAAAACCATGGAGAGTGATCACTTCTTCACCTTCTAAATTCCATCTTTTTGAGGTGAGTTGATCTGAATATCTGTTTCAATGTTCCAGCTCCCATTCTCCTATTTACTTTGTAAAAAGGCCTCTTGTCAAAGGTGTCATATAAATGCAATCCATTGTACTGAATCTGTCCTCTCAATGCACGTTAGTTAATTCTTCAAACCTTCTACCCATCTGGAAATTATGAAGCCATATCTGTTGTCGGTGACTGAAAGTCCATTCTATATCTTGGCTGCCTAGAATAGGAAGGAGGTAAAGTGAACCATGTATCAGATTAGAGCTGAAATATTTTTGGTGTTAAGTTCACTTGGACTAACCTTAGTATTGATATGACATAATGCACTCAATATTCCTCATGTGTGCATGATTTAGTTCAGTTGCAGTCATGATATTTGACATAGCTTGAAGCATTAGCAAAGAGTAGTGGTGGGCATTAAAAGCACTAACAATCTTTAGTGTTTGGAAAGTGTGCAGCAAGAGGAGTTAACTGAAATACTGCTGAAGAAAAGATCATAAATGATAGTTTAAAGGAGCAATGTGGGATCTCAGTTTTAAAATATTGAAAGGAACTGACCTGGTTTGAATAAAATAGATATTGAGAGACATGTACTTGTTTCAATAATGACACTGAATATTTTATTTAGCAGGACTTCAAAAGAGGTCAAACTGAATTAGTTAGAAGTTATTGCATCAGGGTGAATGGAGAATGTGATGGTATTTTTAATTGTAAACCTAATCATGGGAAAAGAGCGTTGAAAGTGTAGTCGATTAATACATGATAGAAAATATAACAGAAGGCTATCCTGATCATATTAGATGATGCAAAATGAGAGGAACTTCAGGTTAAGCCTAAATATTACTCAATGCAACTTATTCATCATTTTGAAGAGTCTTCCTCAACTCTTTTATTTACAAAAGTGAAAAATCCCAACCCGTTCAATCTTTACCAATCCTCTCAGTTCTGATACCAATGTTGTTCATTTTTTTTCATTTTCTCCAGTGATGTATGTCTTTACAATGTTGCACTGTTGATCAGAATTACTTGTTCCTCTTGAAATAATGCCATTGAATCTTCATTATCCATTTGAAGCAGGGAAACAAGCAGAGAGGACCAGAAGCTTTTTGCCTCAACCGAATGATTTTATCTCAGGTAACACAGCACTCCCTTAATGTCCTAGAGTGTCACACTAGCCCAGATGCTCAAATCCTAGAGTGGAGTTGAACTCATATTCTCATGATTCAGAAGCAAGAATGCCATAAACTGATGCAAGTGTTGGACAGCGATCCTTGAGTGAAAGTTGCAGCAGCATGCAATGGAAATCCAACCAGTTCTAAGACATTGACATGCACCTTTAAGACACTGCGTTGTAAAGGATAAACAAGGGCATATTTGTTGGCATTTTAAACAAATCTCATGGATTAAAGTGAAAATGGCTCAACTTCACATCCAACCTGGATGGGTAGGGTTAAGTACAAAGAAAAGATTCTACAGAGCTGTGTGGAATCTTTAATAATGGTTCTCACAGGATTTATATGACCTACATTTGTTTATAACGAATGTTCATGCAAAAATTGCATTATAACAAGGCCGCGAGTGGTGTAAATCACCTCTGCTCTGCAATTCAATGTTTTATAGCTTTAGCATGGATGGCGATTCAAGCTGTGATATATATTTCAAAAAAAAATTAACAGTACATTCGGTTTTACTTTAAATGATGTGCAGGTATGAATTCGCAGGAGAATTTAAAATTAGTAACTTGAAAATTACTAAGAAACAACAGATGCAGGCAACTGATCAATGCCCTCTGGAAATATCATTTAATCTTCCTGTACTTTCTAAACAAAGTCAGTGGACTGGGAAAGCAAAACAAAGGACCTGTCATAGGAGTAGACATTTTAAAGGACGTCAATGACAGTTCCATGAGCGAAACTTGTAATCTAAAAGGGTCATAAAAGAAAATAAGAAGAATTTTCAAGGACAACAAATTGGGTGTTCCTAATAAGCCAGTTTATTTTGTTAGTCTGTACCTCCTTCTTGGAATAATTTATTTCTCCAGTGATACAATTAAGTGCCTTCTGAACCCACTTGCACTACTTGCTTCAACTTGGGCTCCCTGCTTCACTGCCAACAAAACCCTACAGATGAGGAAGCTTTGCCTGATTTCTCTAACAACACATGAACTCCTGTACTTTAGCTAAAGTCAGCAAAAGTGTCAAAATGTTTTGTGTATCATACCTGATACGTTTTGGCACCTTTATCCATGCTGACTGCCACCAGGTAGCATTTAACCGACAATGTGGAAAATTGCCCAAGCATGTCCTGGCAGGACAGATACAAACTGGCCAATTACCGTCCCGTGAGTCTACTCTCGATCATGCCTCTGGCAGCAACATGGCGAGGGCTGGAAAGCCCGGAGTGGGACTGCGGCAGTGGAAAGTAAAGTTGGACTCTCTTAAGTTACCTTTTTTTACTTGTCTTATTCTAAGTTAATGTGAACGGTGCCTTGTGTATATGGCAGGTGCACACTTATCACTGTATTTTTACACTGAATACACATAACTCAATTCAGTAAAGTGGTGGAAGGTGTCATCAACAGTGCTATCAAGCAGCACCTGCTCAACAATAACCTGTTCCGTGACGCCCATTTTGGATTCTGCCAGGACCGCTCAGCTCCTGACCTCATTACAGCCTTGGTTCAAACATGGACAAAAGAGCTGAATTCCAGTGGTGAGTGAGAGTGACAGCCCTTGACATCAAGGCAGTGTTCGACCGAGTGTGGCGTCAAGGACTCCTAGCAAAACTGGAATCAATGGGTATCAGGGGGCAAACTCTCCATTGGTTGGAGTCTTACCTGACAAATAGAAAGATGGCTGTGGCTGTTGGAGGTTAATCATCTCAGTTCCAGAACATCTCTACAGGAGTTCCTCAGGGTAGTGTCCTAGGTCCAACCATCAGCTGCTTCATCAATAACCTTCCCTCCATCATAAGGTCACAAGTGGGGATGTTCGCCGATGATTGCACAATGTTCAGCACCATTTACAACTCCACAGATACTGAAGCATCCCAGATTCTAATGCAACAAGATCTTGGCAATATTCAGCCATGGGCTGACAAGTGGCAAGTAACATACGCGCCACACAAATGCCAGGTTATGACCATCACTAACAAGAAACAATCTAATCACCATCCCTTCACATTAAATGGTGTTACCATCACTGAATCCCCCACTATCAACATTCTGCATGTTGCCATTGATCAGAAACTCAAATGAACTCACAACATAAACATAGTGGCTACAAAAGCAGGGCAACATCCTGACTTGGAAATATATCATCATTCCTTCACTGTTGCTGGGTCCAAATCCGGGAATTCCTCCTAATAGCATTGTGGGTCAACAGTTCAAGAAGGCAGCTCACCACCACCTTTTCCAGGGCAACTAGGGACAGGCAATAAATGCTGACCAGCCAGTGTTGTCCCCATCCCACAAATGAATAAATAAAATAAAAGAGGTACTTGAATTCTGAGATAACATAATGTGGAGCTGGAGGCTACACAGCAGGTCAGGCAGCATCAGAGGAGCAGGAAAGTTGATGTTTTGGGTTGGGACTTCTGAAGAAGGGTCCCGACCCGAATTGTCAACTCTCCTGCTCCCTGCTCCCTACTCTGATGCTGCCCGGCCTGCTGTGTTCCTCCAGCTCCACTCTGTGTTATCTCTGGCTCCAGCATTGGCAGTTCTTGCTATCTCTGAGTACTTTAATTCTGATATGTTTTTGATTCATAAGGAGAGCCAACTTGTTCCACAAGACAGCCTTTGTGATATCTCAAAACACTTTGTATACGACAACAAGTGTACATCCGGTATTATCATAAATTGCTTTGACGATTGTTAGTTAGCGGGTTGGGATTTTCTGAAGAAGGGCCCCGACCCGAAATATCAACTTTCCTGCTCCTCTGATCCTGCCTGGCCTGCTGTGTAGCTCCAGTTCCACACTGTGTTGTCTCTGACTCCAGCATCTGCAGTTCTCACCATCTCTCTTGACCATTGTTAGTGTTGTGTTCGGTGTGTTTGCATTCCTGCCTGTCAATGACAGTCATTACACAAATAAATATACCACATTACTCCTTGTGTTGTCTTCCTGACTCATAATCAGTCATTTACTGACTGGTACAACTGCTTATATGGATACATATTCCAGTGTCAGTTTGTCGATTTCAATCCCACCCAATCACAATCATTTCCTGGATCTTGGAGGATATATTTTCACAAGAGGTGGAAGCCATTTCACTTGAATGGAAGCTTATAAACACAATGAGATAAAGCAGGATTGGAATTTGTTTTATGAAGCATGTTTGCAGCTTGGAAGGTTTTTGCAAATTTCAGGCAGCAGCTCAGGGTGCAGGATAAGTTTCACCTTCCTTCTGTTTGCCTTTTTAAGTATGAGGGGACAGATTCTGTGGCTGCTACGTCAATTTAGATTATGAGAAAACTTTCCACATTCTGAAACATTGCCTTGTTTTAAGCACAGTGACATGTAATGTTATGCTTGATATGTGGGAACTGTGTACAGTTTTTAATTGTCTTCTGTATTAAGTCCATACTATTTGACACAAATAATATTTTAAATGTCCGTAGAATCCCTTAAGCTGGAAATTTTCGATACTGCCAATCAGTCAGCTTTTATCATGCCTACTATGTTAGAGTTATTAAATCAGTTCTGTGTGAAAAGGGTCAATCTGTATCATAAGGCACCTTTCAAATGAAAAGGCACATTTTCTGAATAAATCACAAAACGATATTAATTCATCACATCAGACTGCAAAGCAATCTCCCCAATTCTAATAGAAGAGATACAACCAACGAATAAAAAATGTAACTGGGTTGTGTAATAAGCATTAATATATCATCTAATAGCATTGGAATGCCATGTAGCAGCACCAATAATTTATGTTGGGAGGAATAAAGCACAAAATGAGATGAATACACCACAGTGAACCGTACTAGGGGTGAGGCAGCTAACTGGCATGTGACCTAGGATATAATGAAATGGTGGAAACTTTGAGACGAGAAATGCTTCCTTGCTGCTTTCAATCACTCCTTTGGGGAGCAATTTTTACCCACACTGCATTTGTCTTTTTTTCAAGCTCTGTATTAAGTAAATGAAATTGTTATAAAGCGGAGTTCGACCCCTCTCTGGTAAATAAAACCACAACATCCAGAGATGCGCACCTCGCCCTATAATCTGTTCTAAAGGAGTAGTTAATTAACAATAAACCCCTAACACTCTCTTTATAATCAACAAGTAACAATTTATTTAGAGATAGCAAGAATTGCAGATGGTGGAGTCAGAGTCAATACAATGTGGAGCTGAAGGAACACAGCAGGTCAGGCAGCATCAAAGGGACAGGACAGTTGACGTTTCAGGTTTACACCCTTCATTAGGACTGGTGAGGGGGAAGCGGGCTCAGAAATAAATAGAGGGAGGGGTTTGGGGCTAGGGGAAGGTAGGTGGGATGGTGATAGGTGGATGCAGGAAGGGTGGGGCAGATAGGTGAGAAAGAAGATGGACAGGTTGTGTCAGGTCAAGGATGTGGGGATGAGAGGGAGGGTTGGACATGAGATGAGGCCGGGTGTGGGGGGTTTTGAAACTGGTGAATTCTATGTTGAGACTATCGGGCTGTAAGCTCCTGAGACGGAATATGAGGTGTGGCTCCTCCAGTTTACGTGTGGTATCATTGTGACACTGGAGGAGGCCCAGATTGGACATGTCATCAAGGGAGTGGGAGGGGGAGTTAAAGTGGAAAGTGCTGTTGATGACATGTACAGGGTGCTGATGCTCCGTGAATCAGTCACCAAGTCTGCGCTTGGTAGCGATGTAGAAGAGGTCACATTGGGAGCAAGAGTTACAGTCAATCAGCTTGGAGGACATACAGGTGAATCCCTGTTGGAATTAGAAAAATTGTTTGGGGCCTTGTTTGGGAGATGTAGGGGCAGTATAGCACCTCCTGTGGTTGCAGGGAAAGGTACCAGTGTGGTAGGGTTTGTGGGGAGTGTGGAGTGGACAAGGGAGTTGCAGAATGAGCGGTCCCTACGAAAGGCAGATAGGGGTGGGGAGGGAAATTTCTCTTTGATGGTGGGGTCAGATTATAGGTGGAGGAAGTGGCAGCAAATGATATGCTGAACACAGAGGTTGGCGAGGTGCAATGTAAGGACTGGGGGACACTGTCCTTATTTTCATTGGGGGGAGGGTGTTTTGAGGGCAGAAGTGCGGGAAATGCAGGAGATGCAGTTGTGGGCATTTTTGATCACTGGAGCGGGGATGTTACAGTCCTTGAAGTTGGAGGATATCTGGGAATGGAACGCTCCATCTTGGGAGCAGGTGCAGCAGAGGTGGAGGAATTGGGAATATGAGATCGCATTCTTGCAGGAGGATGGGTGAGAGGAGGTGTAGTCAAGGTAATGATGGGATTTGGTGGGTTTGAAATAGATGTCAATGCTAAGACCATTACCGGAGGTGGAGACAGAGAGGTCTAGGAAGGAAAGGAGATTTCGGAGATGGTCCAGGTGAATTTGAGGTTGGGGGTGAAAGGTGTTGTAAAGTTGACGAACTGTTCAAGCTCCTCATGGGAGCACCAGGCAGTGCTGATGTAGTCAACAAGATAGCGAGGAAGACGTGAGGGATAGTATCAGTGTAACT
This sequence comes from Ginglymostoma cirratum, assembly GCA_024137785.1. Taxonomy (NCBI): domain Eukaryota; kingdom Metazoa; phylum Chordata; class Chondrichthyes; order Orectolobiformes; family Ginglymostomatidae; genus Ginglymostoma; species Ginglymostoma cirratum. Next base: position 5,680,954 of record JAHRHZ010000003.1, read on the forward strand.
GTGGAAGAGGGACTGTTCCCTGTATCCTTGGAAGAGGCAGGCATAGCTCAGACCCATGTGGGTGCCCATTGCTAATTTACTTATCTATCTCTAACAGTAAATAAACTAACTAAACTATTAACAAACCAAATAAATCCTTTCTAACTACCGACTATTCCCAAATAAATAATAGTATGCTGTTCCAATAAGCACAAATCTCACTTCTATAAAATAATTTTTCTTAAAAAGTAGAATTTAGTCTCTTGAAATGACAGCCAGTTTACATCTTCCAGAATGTTCTGTGTCTTCTCCAACGAATTCTTCTGTCAGGAATGCCTTCTCAGTGAATCCTTCTGTCAGGAACATTAACTAGTTGCATCGTTGGTACCTTTAATTTAGATGGAGTTTACGCCAAGGCTTAGAGAATTCCATGAGAGCCAACGATTCATTCTTTTAGAACTGAGAGCTGTTCTCTTGGCTAATGACAGCTGGCTCTCACAGATTTTCCAAATACTCTCATTTTCTATACCCATGATGACTTATCAGTTTCTTAAAATAGGATTGGTCCTATGTTATCAAAGCCATCAGATTTTAATTTAATTGGTTTTTGGTATCAAAGGGCCTGGTTTAAATTAATTGGCTAAATTTAAAAACCTGTTTTCTTGGTCAAAATGCTGCTTTACATTATAACAGTACAGCCTTTTGATACAAATGTTTTAATTCAGGTGCTCTGTGCACCTGCAAACCCACAGACATCCTTTTGAGTCTCTAACCATAGAAAAAGCACGTCATCTTTCAAAGGGACCATGCATTGCTTCCCCCACCCACTGCCCCACCACTGCTCCCGTAGCATTTTACCAAATTCTAATGTCCTGCCTTCCAATCCACAAGTACCGTACCCAACTTTGCAACAAAATATTCTCCTCCAGGAAAACTAATTCATTAATATAATGATGAGTTCAGAAGGAGAGCCAAAGTGGATTCAAGACTCAGAGCTACTGACCTGTCAGCGTGATATGAATAGTGGGAAAACTGATTGGGTCCACAATAAGGGATAGACAAATATTGACTTAGAGAAAACAAAGTTAACACAAGACAGTCAACATGGCTTTGTAAAGGGCAGATCATGTCTTAGAAACTTAGCTGATTTCTTTGATGAGGTGACGCAGGCAGTGGGTGAGGCTCGTGCTGAGCATATTGTTTATGTGCTCTTTCAGAAAGCATTTGATATGTGCCACATGGCAGGTTGGTTAGCAAATTTAGAAATGTTTAGGATTAATGTGTCCTTGGTAGCATGGATTGGAAATTTTCTGAAAGGTGGGAAACAGAGGATATGTGTAGATGGACATTTCTCAGGCTGGACACAAGTTGAAAGTGGTGATTCCCAGGGATCAATGTTGGGACCATAACTTTTTCTGATTTAAATAAAGGATGTGGAGATGGGTATGATGGTGAAATCTCTAAATTTGTAAATGATACAAACGTGGGGAGAATAGTGAATTGTGAGGATGACCATTTCAGGGTCATCCTCACAATTCTTTATTCTCCCCACCTTTGTATCATTTACAATTTCAGAGGGATGGGCAGGTACCTGGCAGATGAATTTCAATGCAGAGAAATGTGAGGTAGTTCATTTTGTAGAAGAAACTTGGAGAGACAATACAGGCTCAATGGTACAATTTTGAGGGGAGTACAGGAGCGCAGAGACTTTGGCGTTCAAGTGCATAGTTGTCTGAAGGCAGCCAGGCAAGTTGAAATAATTGTTAAGAAGGTTTATACGATCCTTGGGTTGTTAAATAGAGGACTGTGGAGTGTAAAAGCAAGAAAAGACATCTTGACAAGTCATTTTGAGTATTGTGTTCCGTTCTGAGCACCTTATTTAAGGAAGGATGTCAAAGCCCTGGAGACAGTGCAATAAGAGTGGGGTGGCATTGTGGCACAGTGGCACAGTGGTTAGCACTGCTGTCTCATAGTGCCAGGGACCTGGGTTCGGTTCCAGCCTTGGGTGACTGCCTGTGTGGATGCCATGTTCTCCCTGTGTCTGCATGGGTTTCCTCCAGGGTGCTCCAGTTTCCTCCCACAGTCTAACAACGTGCAGGTTAGGTGGATTGGCTAAGCTAAATTGTATGTAGTGTTCAGGGAGGTGTAGATTAGGTGGGTTACAGGGAGATGGATCTGGGTGGGATGCTCTGAGGTTCAGAGTGGACTTGTAGGGCCAAAGGGCCTGTTTCCACACTGCAGGGATTCTATGAATACCAGAAATTAGGGATTTTAGATGCAAGGAAAGATGAGAGAGAGTGGGCTTATTCTCCTTGGCACAGAGAAGATTGAGATGTTCAAAATTATGAACAATTTTGATAAACTAATGAATTAGTAGGTGTATCAGTAACTAGAGGTTGCAATTTCAAGATTGGCAGCAAAAGAGCTGTAAACGAGACGAGGAGAAACTTCTTTACCCAAAGAGTTGTTAGGATTTGGCTTTGTTGCCACCGAGAGTGGTGGAGGCAGATTCTGTAGATTTCAAAATAGAGCTAGATACATATTTGAAAGTGATGAATTTAGAGAACTCCAGAAACAGGGCTGGTGAATGGGACTAGATGGGTAGCTCTTTCAGGACCCAGTACAGACATGGGCCAAATAGCCTCCTCCTGTTCTGTAAAATTCTATAAGACTAAAATTTTAACTCTTCTTCTCTCTCCACAGATGCCACTAGCTTGCTGAGTTTCCATATCATTTTGTGTTTTTGTTTCAATTTTTACAGGATCTGAGGTACTTTGCTTTTAATTTAGTGATTTGATGAAGGTGCCCTTGGACAGAGCTTTGAAACAAGAATGGAGTTTGCCCTTCATTTCTATGGTGGCAAACTTGAGAGAAATGAAAACAGTTTTACTCTGCTGCTGTCAATATATATCAATGATAGATTCAGTGAAAAAAATGTTAATATGTCTCAAGAAGCGATTCACTTTTTGACAGCCAAAATCGAGAAAAAGAAATTTTATGGATTTTTGTGGCTTTGATGCTGTACTTACATGTCAGTCTTCAAAGATGGGCAGTTCCTTGTTTGGCAGCATTGCTGGGAGGCGCTCTCCTCAACTACCTGGTCTTTATCAAAATTATGAGCTGCTTGGTCAGTAATGAAAGGGCTGATGCAGCTGCTCATGGAAGTATTCCCCAGGCAAGAGGAGCAGAATATTCAAGGGTGCACTGTCTTTTTTTGAACTATCTATCCTTGCATTTGACTTTTCAACTATGTAAATGCTTGTGCCATTTTTCACAGCAAATGTGGAGGTTAGATATGTTGATTACTTACCTGTCAAGACCTATGCAGTTTTTCACAAAAGGAGAACAAAATATTGCAGGCATAACAACATGTCTATTTTGGCTCTCACTGACCCTGTCTGTCAACTTACTTGCTGCTGTGTCACAACCAGATCAGTCATCTTGAAAATAAATTCGACATTTACGCAGCTACAATCGATAAAGTGTACGACAGGAAAATCGACCTAAAGTTAGTGGCTGACATGAAGAGCTGGTCATAAACATGCTTATCAGAAACATGTTTCACTGTAATTGTAAAATGTTGTTGTATTCTTCCAGTTTCTTGCATAGTGGTCTAATTGCAGTTAAGAAAGTTCAAACCCAGGTGTTATTTCCTGAAACAGTTTCTCATTTTGCAATCAAAGTTTAACTTGTCATGTCTCTATCGGGGACTGTAACATTCTGAAATAATTGATCTCTCTGTCGAGGCATGTGCATGTTTCCAGGTGCTAGTGAACATATAGAATCCATAAAAGAGTTGCATTTTGCTGTGTATTGGATAAATATATTCAGAATGTTTTTCTATAAAGTTGCTTTCAAGCAATTTGTCAGTTTTGTTCAGTGTTCTAAGAATTTCATTGTCAACGTTGTGAATTTTGGCTAAATTGATTATGAATAATGTCCTGGAGTGAGAAGGGATTAGATGATGCTGAGGGGAGAGATTCTGAGAAGATGTTGGTGATCATCTGTCAGTCAGTGGGAATGATTTGGGGCTTGCAGAGAATAAGAATGAGAATACCTTATAGTTTCATAGGATGGATTTTCTCATAACTTTTCAAAGTGTGGCTGCTAGCTTGTTCAGTGTGACTAACCTGCCATCCCCATTGGAAAGATAACTGAACTGTTGCCTGACAGGCTAACAATGCCATGTTTCTCACCCTATCACAGGCTTCAACCCTGGTGAGCCAGACTGCAGAAGCTGCCAACCAGTCAGAAGTCAGCATCTACTGGATCTTAAAGTCTCCTCCTTGGGTGATCCAAGCAGAAAGTTTTTCCCCCCCCTTCTTGTGGGGTAGAGGTCACAGTGAGAGAAAAGAGAAGGGGGTACAGCTTTCAGGGCAGCAGATTGAAACAATTTAAGCTATCCACCTCCTCACCACGCCTGTCCCCAACCCCTGCAACTCAGCAGGTAGGTCAGGAAATCAGATGCCTTTCTTGCCCAGTGGAGTGGCAGGTGATCAGGAAGTGTCCTTCCAATGGCCTTAATTGATCAGTTAAGGGCCTTTAAATGCTAATAAGTGAGAAAGTCACCTATGGACTCGCTCTTCAAGCTCTTAATTGCTGAGCTGTTGAGAAGAGGATGAGTTTCTCTTCAGGGCACACTCACCTAATTATTTCCCCTCCTTGTTCTCCCCAAGGAGTGGAAAATTGTGTCCATGTTATCTAGCTGGTTGCTTAAAACAACCTGATCAAATCTTCACCAGTGCGACATGTTTCTACCATTCTTTTCACCTCTTATCTCTTCCTCACAATATCCTTCTTGATGTCTCTTCGTTATCACTGGGGTTTTTGACTGCTGTTATGATGAATCAAAACACTTCAGCTTTAATGTGCAGCGACTGATAACGAACTACGTCAATCTGTTCTCTTCTCTACTCCCTCTGAAGCCCATACTGATTAATGTTTACCCTGTCAATTGAGACATTACTAGATCATGCTATTTTGATCTTTTGCTGTGTTGGTTGCCCTGTCATCACTTAAACCCAAGATCACCCATGTGAGGTGATGAAAAATTATTCTGAGGGACTGTACATTAAATGCTGTCATTTTTTTATTGTTTACTCTGCACCTCTCTTGTCTCAGCGATTGCAGGATATACCCAGCAGCAAGGCAGTATCTCCCGCTCCCAGTAGTCCATCAGTGTTGTTCATATGTCGGTCTTCTTCATTATCTTGTGATGGCAAATTACATGTCTATACCTTCTCTCTTGTCAGATAGTTTTTTGCCACGCAGTGCTGAAGCTTTCCAATGAGGCTGTGAAGACGCACGTGTTGTGCCTTCAAAAAGGTTCTCTTTATTTCCTTACTGATGAGCCTATAGTCAATAATTTTCCATAAGCAGAAACTGCTATCTCAGCACATGGGAAGGGAACAGTGACCCCACCTGTAATAATGGTGAGGCAATATGGAAAGTCATGTTTTCCTCACCCAGAAAGCTCACTGTGCACTATTTCCATATTAACATTTGTCTTATGCAGCCTTGGTGACGACTTCTGAGAGCAATATGTTGGCTTTATTTTTCACACAGTGGAGGAACTAACGATATTTTATGGATATCTGAACTAATGAACTAATAATTTTTTTTTGATTACAATGGTACAATTTTGTTCCCAAGTTTGACCGGTATTTCAGTTGTTTGAGTAAATGCGATCATCAAGACATCAATCTACAAATTGAGTTGCCTGCAAGAGCACCAATATTTCTGATCTTTAATGGGCAATTGTGGTTTCCAATCTATTTCCGAGCATTTTTAGCTCTTCTAGCTGTCAGGAAAAGCTGTTAAAAGGAGCTAGAATTTCACTGATATTTTTTGTGTTTGCAAAATAACAACTGGAAAAACTTTCTATTGGCATATTATGGGTCAAAAATATATTTTCCAAGACACCAGTCTGCACTCAAAACCACTCATTAGGATTTTAAAATCAATGTTACAGATACCACAGCTACAAAATAAGTACTGATCTTACAGGAATTGATCTGAATGACTTTGGTGCTTAAGTTCCCTACTTTCTCATTCTTTAATCTCTTCTCCAGTTTCCCTGCATCAGCTTGATGTATTTTGTTCCAGCCAGCTCTGGGTTTTGACCACAGAGCTATCCCAGCCTTCCTATTCAATACAGCAGATTTGCTGTGTTGTCAGAGGTCTGCAGATGGGATTTTAAATGGAGGCCCTCCTTTGCCCGTTTCAGATTCAGTCAGTTCTGCTATAACACTGAGTTATAGAAAATCGCACTGTAGACCTAACGGGGCCTATGGGAAAAGCGGGGTTGGGGCAGACCAACATAAAGTATCACACAAAGTCACTCAAAAGCCGAACACAAAGGATAGCACAGTTTGAATAAATGTTTAATTCATATCTAAAAATGAAATAGAAGTAAGTTCAACACCTTACCTTGAAAATATGTCAAGATGACTTGATGGGGGAGGAGGTTTTGAGGTCACTCTGTTGTTAATGAAGGTCATCGTCATCATCATTATCATCACTTTAAGGTGCAGTTGTGGTTATGGGATTAGGGTGAAAAATAGTTAATCCAGAAATGGATGGCTGTGGTTCATTGTCTTCTGACTGTTTCTTGGGGGTTGGCTTAAAAAAGACATCCGGTTTTTGCTGCTTTGCCCTTTTTCTTCTTTCATGAAGAAGCTGTTCATAGGGTGCCAAATAAGATCTTATTCCATGAACTGCTACCCCACTGCGGTCTGCATTGTAATCATTGTCACCTAAGAGCTGCAACTGCTTCTCAATTTCCCTCAGGATAGAAGACAAAACGAAGTGAAAAGTTCTCATGGTGCTGCATCCTGGGCTTCATCTTCTTCGCCTACAGCTTCCACTTCCTCTTCAGTAACAAGTTGTTGTAGATCAGCTGCAGAGGGGTCTTCACAGTGGGACTCAAGCAGCTCATCAACATCCTCATGCTCCACTTCTTCAAATCCAACTTGCTTTGCAAGATCAACACAATGTTCTTTGATTCTTGGGAGCTCCTCCGACTGATCAAAACCTTCAAAATCTTGAAAAAAATCTGGGAGAAGCTTCCGCCAAACATCACCCCAGGCCTCCATGATAATGTCAATTGCATTCTTGATATTCAAGCTCTTCCAAAATTGAATAACACTGTCCTTATTCCCCTCAGTGGCTGCAATCAGCCTCTTAAATGTGCACCTTAAATAATAAGTTTAAAAGCTGCTATTGCACTCTGGTCAATGGGTTGAAGGAGAGAGGTTGTGTTTGGAGGTAGAAACAGCACTTTGATGTTTTCAGAAAGCTCACCAATCGTGGGAGGATGGCTTGGTGCATTATCCAGGATGAGGAGCACTGATGGAATTGTGTTATAGCCAACACAATCGTTCGCATTATAGAAATAGCATTTCCATATGTGTCAGTCACGTTATAGCCAATTTGCGTTGCCAGAACACACGTTATAGTAGAACTGACTGTATTCCACTGGATGTTCATGAGCCCATTGTGCTTCTTGTACAAGGCAATTCTGAAGGAGTTAATGTTCATGTCACATTAAGCTCCACCCAGTCTAATGATATTACACAGTAGATGTTGGTATGTTTACTGATATGGGAGGTTTGATAGCAGATATTTTATCCCCTGGTGACATTTACAACGAGCACCCGAGCTACAAATCTTCACTCAAACTGTGATGTGACACAGTCTTTAGGTGGAGCTATTTGAACTCTGCATAAGAATCCAATGGGTACAGATGTAAGATATACTCTACACACCTCCCAAGAGCAATGGGTAACTTGTTAGGCACAATTACTAGGGACTAATGTGTAAAAAACTCCCTTGTTAAATGCATCTTATGCCTGTTCTATTTCGAATGACCAGTGTTATATCCTCTGCCACTAATAACTAGACAAGCCTTAGAGTCAGCATATAGAAAAGAGAAAAGGGTTTGTGGCGCAGTTGTAGTATCCCTACCTTTGAGCCAGGGGTCTTGGTCCGAGTTCCACCTGCTCCAGAGGTGTTTAAAAACATCTCTGAACAGGTAGATTCGAAACTATCTACAGAAAAGAGGACTGGTGGTGCTGAGCTACCAAACCAAAGCACCACATGCAATCATGGTGTCAACAGTGGTTTTGTGAAGAAAACCAGAGATGCATGTTATGACATGTTCTGTGAAATTTAGCAAGGACTCCCTAGACCCTACCACTGCGAAAACAGCCTGAAACTGACCATTCACCTTCAGCTTGTAGTCAATAGAATTTGGAAGAATGACAGGGTATTTCATAGAAACATATAAAATCCTCATGGGACTGGACAGGCCAGATATGGGAAAAATGTTCCTGATGTTGGGGAATTCCAGAACTGGGGGTCAAATTCTAAGAAAAAGGGGTAAGCCCTTCAGGACTGAGATGAGGGAGAATTTCTTCACTCAGAGAGTTGTGAACCTGTGGAATGCTCTTCCACAGAAAACTGTTGGGGCCAGTTTGTTCGATATATTCAAGATAGAGTTGGACATGGCCCTTGCGGCTAAAGGGATAAAGAGGTATGGAGAGAAAGTGAGAATGGGAAACTGAGATTGCGCCAACAGCCATGATCATTCTGAATGGTGGTACAGGCTCGAATGGCCGAATGACCTACTCCTGCACTTATTTTCTATGTTTCTATGGTTCGATTACTTAAATGGTGAATGAATGCAGAATTTTGAGGTGTGGAGAGATTTAGGTGCTCCAGTGCAGGAGTTTCAATAAGTTAATATGTATGTACAGCATGTAATCAAGAACATGAAAAAGATGCTATCCTTTATTATAAAATGCATATACAAGTAAAGGTGGCAACCATCTAGAAACCGATGTCCATTTCAAGCCCACCGACTCCCACAACTACCTAGAATACACCTCCTCCCACCCACCTTCCTGCAAAAATGCCATTCCCTATTCCCAATTCCTTCGCCTCCGCCGCATCTGCTCCCAGGGTGAAGCATTCCATTCCCGTACATCTCAGATGTCCTCATTTTTCAAGGACCGCAACATCCCCCCCTCAGTGGTTGAGAACGCCCTTGGCCGTGTCTCCTGCATTTCCCACAACTCATCCCTCACACCCCCTCCCCGCAATAACAACCAAAACAGAACTCCCCTTGTCCTCACGTACCACCCCACCAACCTCCGGATCCAACACATCATCCTCCGACACTTCCGCCATCTGCAATCCGACCCCACCACCAAAGACATTTTTCCTTCCCCACCCTTATCTGCTTTCTGGAGGGACCACTCTCTCTGTGACTCCCTTGTCCGCTCCACACTCCCCTCCACCCCCACCACACCTGGCACTTTTCCCTGCAACCGCAGGAAGTGCTACACCTGCCCCCACATCTCCTCCCTCACCCCAATCCCAGGTCCCAAGAAGACTTTCCACATCAAGCAGATGTTCACCTGCATATCTGCCAATGTGGTATACTGCATCCGCTGTTCCCGTCGTGGCCTCCTCTACATCGGGGAAACCAAGCGGAGGCTTGGGGACTGCTTTGCAGAACGCCTATGCTCGGTTTGCACTAAACAACTGCACCTCCCAGTCGCGAACCATTTCAACTCCCCCTCCCATTCCTCAGACGACAAGTCCATCCTGGGCCTCCTGCATTGCCACAATGATGCTACCCGAAGGTTACAGGAACAGCAACTCACATTCTGCTTGGGAACCCTGCAGCGCAATGGTATCAATGTGTATTTCACAAGCTTCAAAATCTCCCCTCCCCCAACTGCATCCCAAAACCAGCCCAACTCATCCCCGTCACCCTAACCTGGCCTTCCTTCCACCCATTCCCTCCTCCCACCCCAAGCCCCACCCCATCTCCTACCTACTAACCTCATCCCGCCCCCTTGACCTGTCCGTCCTCCCTGGACTGACCTATCTCCTCCCTACCTCCCCACCTACACTCACCTTTACTGGCTCCATCCCTGGCCTCTTTGACCTGTCTGTCTCCTCTCCACCTATCGTCTCCTCTATCCATCTTCTATCTGCCTCCCCCTCTCTCCCTATTTATTTCAGAACCGCCTTCCCCTCCCCCATTTCTAATGAAGTGTCCAGGCCTGAAACATCAGCTTTCCTGCCCCTGTGATGCTGCTTGGCCTTCTGTGTTCATCCAGCTCTACACCTTGTTATCTCTACAAGTAAAGGTGTAATGTTTCAGTTATATAAGGCATTGGCAAAACCATATTTTGAAAACTGTGTGTGATTTTAGACCCTCATTTAAATAAGGATTCAAATGCATTGGAGATGTTTCAGAGAGAGTTTATTAGATTGATACCTGGGATGATGAGGTTGTCTTTCGACAATATTATTTGGATAGATTGGGTTTGTTTCTGCAGCAGTTTAGAAGAGTGAGGGATGACTTGGTTGAAGTATTAGAGTCTGACTGGTGTTGACAAGGTGGGTGTGGAAAGGATGATTCCTCTTGTAGGTCAGTCCAAAACTAGGGCGCACTGTTTAAAAATCAGGGGTTATTCTTTCAAGGTAGAGCTGAGGAGAACTTTCATCTCTTAGAGGTTTGTGTGACTTTAGAACTGTCTGCCTCCGAAGGTGGTGGCAGTACAGACAGTGATACCTTTAAACAGAAGTAGATACATTCTTGTTGAGCATTTCAATCAAAGGTTATCAGGGACAGATGGGAGTGTGAAATTTGAAACACAAACAGGTCACCCATGATCTTATTAATTGGCAGAGGAGGTTTGAGGATCCAAATGGTCGACTTCTACTCCTATTCCATCGGTTCATATATTTTGTTTTTTTTGTTGTGCTTTCTTTCTTGTTCTCCTGTTTCATCCAAAATTCTGCCCCCGCCCCATTCCACTCTGCTCCTGGTGTCCTCACTTAAGTCAAGTTCTGTTCCCTTCTGACCTCTGCCTTGGATTCAAATCAAGCAATTTTTTAAAAAACATTTTCCCTGTTGTTTTGAAATGCCTTCACGTATTCGCCAATTACTATCTCTGAAATCTGCTCCAGCCCTACAACCCTCTGAGATCTGTGAATTCATCTAAGTCTGGCCTCTAGAGGATCCTTGATTTTAATTGAGCCATTATTGGTGACTGTGCCCTCAGGAAACCTGGACCTGAAGCTCTGTACATCCCCACCATTTATTTCTCCATTAAGATATTCCTTCTAACCTATCTCTTTAGTCCACACTTTTAGCCATCTGCCCTAACATCACCTCATGTGGTTCTGTGTCAGATTTGCTTTATTGCCCGCTTATGAAGCACATTGGGATGTTTTATTACGTGAAAGGTGTTACATGACTCCAAGTCATTGTTGTGAATAAAACACAGCTATCTTTAGTGAAAGCAAACAAGATATTTGTTAATGGATCTGAGGATGAGATATTACAGCAAGAATAAGGATTGCTTAGGTAGAGAGACGATGGAGCTGAACACTTGGGCGCACATTATGATTTATGGCCTCTTGAATTGTTGCTTTACTTTCCAATGACTGATTGTCTTGACAACTATTTTCAGTCAGGAGACAGGAAAATTGTAGTCAGGAGAACGGTTGAGTTCTAAATAAGTTTTAAAGTGGTTTCATGTGACATGGAGGAAAATATGCCAAGCCATATTGAATCATAAAGATCTGACATTCAAACATAAAGTGCTGGTAAAACTCAGCAAATCAGGTGGCAGTTGAGAAGAGAAATACGGAAGGTGGTGGTGAGCTGCCTTCTTGAACCGCTGCATTTGGACATGGACTGCTTCAGTACCCTAAGAGTTGTGAATGGTGCTAAACTTTGTCCAATCATTGACGAAGATCCCAACTTTGGACTTTATGATGGAGAGAAGATCATTGGTGAAGCAACTGAAGATGGTTGGCTTTGGATTCTACCTTGGGGAACTGAAGCAAAGAGTTCTTGGAGCTGAGAAGTTTGACCTCCAATAACTGCAACCATCTTCCTATGTACCAGATATGACTCCAACTAGCAGACAGTTCATCTCCAGATACCCATTGATTTCAGTTTCTCGAGGGCTTCTTGATGTCAATCTCAGTCAAATATGGCCTTGATGTCAAGGGCTGTCACTCTCACCTTACCTCTGGAATGCAGCTCTTTTGTCCATGTTTGCGCAGGCTGTAATGAGGCCAGGAGCTGAGTGGCCATAGTGGAACCCAAACTAGGAGTCAGTGAGCAGGTTATTCCCAAACAAATGCTGCTTGATAGCTCTGTTGTTGACATCTTCTTCAAGAATAAATTGATGGGGCAGTAATTAACCAGGTTGGATTTGACCTACATTTTGTAAACAGGACATATTTGGGCAACTTTCCACTTCGTCTGACAGAGGCCAGTGTTGTAACTGTACAGGCAGAGTTTGGCCGGGGGAGCAGCAAGTTCTGAATCCCAAGTCTATAGTACAATTGGTGGGCTGTTAATATGTGAAAAATCTAAATGTTGACCTTAGCCCCCTTCATATTGCCTGCTCCATTTTCGATAGAGATGGTGGGATGAATACAACACAATTGTTGGAGACTAACTGGGAAATAAAATATGACATTATTGCCAAGAGAGATTATGAGAGAAAGCCTTTTCACACAGTGAGTGTTTGGATCAGAATGCATTCCTTGAGAGTGTGGTAGAGACAGCCACAATTGAATCTTTCAGCAGGGAATGAGATAAGTTATTTGCAAAGACCAAACGTGCAGGGCTATCCATGGAGATCAAAGAATTTTGTTAGACAAGCTGCTCATTCAAAGAGCTGGTGAAAACATGATGGGCCAAATGGCCTCCTACTATCTCATCATAATTCTGTAACTTTGTGATTGCGAATCTCATCTTCTAGCATTCTATATGTATCCCTGAATGTCAGGAAACTATCTAGCTGAAAGGAGGTGTGGGCTGCTGGATGAAGGAGTTAAGTGCTTATTGCTGCTGGATCCAATTCACTTGCTTCACCTGGCATTTAATGTCTGGTCCACGAGACCTTCAATGTCCCCCAACTGCAACTACTTGTCATGCCTCTGACCAGACTACCAGTGGTTGATAGACTGAGACGGACCATAATATTCCAAGCCCGCCATGCTTTGGGTAATCGATTCCTTCAGGTTTTCCAGACTCACATTGGCTCCCACCTCTGTGTGAGCACCCAGCCAAGCATTTTAAACCTGTGACTGTATGGTGGAAGGTTTAAGTCTGATCTGTAATCCAAAGTTCTTATTAGTGGCTATGATAGGGTCTGCTGAAATTAGTCTCAATGTTTCTCAATTGAAGTGAGTTCCTGCCACTGGTCGCTGTTTTGTCGAGATGGAGGAAGAGGAGGGGAGGCACAATGGATTCTTGATGAAGAAAAAAACTCAGTTTGATTGATCCATCCTTCTTGGACATCTGACGCTCGCTGTCGATGTTCCGATTTTAAACGTGATTGTCGGCTGATAATGTACCTCAACCTGACTCTTCATCAAGGTATATGTGATGTTGGTTTGGCCATAGCTGAAGTTCTGGTCACCACGTTATAGAAAAGATATGATTGCGTTGGACAGGGTGAAGAGGAAGTTCTCCAGGATGTTTCCTGGGTCGGAGTGATTCAATTCTGAAGAGAGACGAGATAGGCTGGACTGTTTTTCTGAGAGCAGAGAAGACTGAGGGGTGACTTGATTGAGGTACAAAATTATGAAGGGCACAGACAGAGTAGATGGGAGGAAACTTTTCCCATTATTCGAGGGGTCAGTAACCAGGGGCCACACTTTTAAGGTAAGAAGTAAGATATCTATTGGGGATTTGAAGAAAGGTTTTTTTTTTCACCCACGAGATGATGGGTATCTGCAACTCACTGCCTGAATGGGTAGTACAGTTAGGAGCCACACTTGAAACATGGCAGCAAGTGACACAGGCCATGTGCTGGAAAATGGGATTAAATTAGATGGATCTTTGATCACAGTTGCGGATACGAAAGGGCCTTATTGAGTTCTGTTAAAATGCTGATTCTATGACTCTTAAGAATCAGATCTCAGACAAAGTTAAAGAAGAAAGAAAGACTTGCATCTTTTATGACACTTTTCACTAACAGGATACCTCAAACCACTTTATGTCCAATAATAGAGATATTAGGAACTGCTGATGCTGGAGAATCTGAGACAACAAGGTGTAGAGCTGGCCCTCGGCTTCTTCCTGCCCCACAGGCCCGACCAATCCCCCTCCACTGACACCCTCATCTGCTTAGCTGAACTCATCCTCACCCCTAACAACTTCTCCTTCAATTCCTCCCACTTCCTACAGACAAAGGAGGTGGCCATGGGTACCCGCATGGGCCCAAGCTATGCCTGCCTCTTTGTAGGATAGGTGGAACAATCCCACTTCTAAAGTTACACTGGCCCCAACCCCCCACCTCTTCCTCTGTTACATCGATGACTGTATCGGCGCTGCCTCGTGCTCCCATAAGGAGGTCGAACAGTTCATCCAGTTCACTAACACCTTCCATCCCAACCTTAAGTTCACCTGGACCATCTCTGATACCTCTCTCTCCTTCCGAGACGTCTCTGTCTCCATCTCTGGCATCCACCTGGAAACCGATATCCACTTCAAACCTACTGACTCCCACAGCTACCTAGAATACACCTCCTCTCACCCACCTTACCGCAAAAAGGCCATTCCTTATTCCCAATTGCTTCACCTCCGCCGCATCTGCTCCCGAGATGAAGCATTCCACTCCTGGACATCCCAGATGTCCTCATTTTTCAAGGACCGCAACTTCCCCTCCACAGTGGTTGAAAACGCCCTCGACCGTGTCTCTCGCATTTCCCGCAACACATCCCTTACACCCCCTACCCGCAATAACAACCAAAACAGAATCCCCCTCGTACTCACGTACCACCCCACCAACCTCCAGATCCAACGCATCATCCTCCGACACTTCCACCATCTGCAATCTGACCCCACTACCAAAGACATTTTTCCCTCCCCACCCTTATCTGCTTTCCCGAGGAACCACTCTCTTTGTGACTCCCTTGTCCACTCCATACTCCCCACCAGCCCCACCACCCCCAGCACTGTTCCAGTGCTACACCTGCACCTACACCCTCTCCCTCACCCCCATCCCAGGCCCCAAGAAGACTTTCCTCATCAAACAGATGTTCACCTGCACATCTGCTAATGTACGACTGTATCCGTCGTTCCCGTTGTGGCCTCCTCAACATCGGGGAAACCAAGCGGAGGCTTGGGGACCACTTTGTGGAACACCTAGGCTCGGTTCGCACTAAACAACTGCACTAAACAACTGCATCTCACAGTCCCGAGCCATTTCAACTCCCCCTCCCACTCCTTAGATGACATGTCCATCCTGGGCCTCCTGCATTGTCACAATGATGCCACCCAAAGGCTGCAGGAACAGCATCTCATATTTCAGAACCCTGCAGCCTAAGGGTATCAATGTGGACTTCACAAGCTTCAAAATCTCCTCTCCCCCACCTCATCCAAAAACCAGCTCAGCTTGTCCCTGCCTCCCTAACCTGTCCTTCCTCTCACCTATCCCCTCCTCCCGCCTCAAGCCCCACCCCCATCTCCTACCTACTAAACTCATCCCGCCCCCTTGACCTGTCCGTCCTCCCTGGACTGACCTATCTCCTCCCTACCCCCCCACCTACACTCACCTTTACTGGCTCCATCCCCAACTCTTTGACTTGTCTGCCTCCTCTCCACCTATCCTCTCCTCTATCCATCTTCTATCTGCCTCCCACTCTCTCCCTATTTATTTCAGAATCCCCTTCCCCTCCCCCATTTCTGAAGAAGGGTCTAGACCCGAAACATCAGCCTTCCTGCTCCTCTGATGCTGCTTGGCCTGCTGTGTTCATCCAGCTCTACACTTTGCTATCTCTTACGTCCAATAAAGTTCTTTTGCAGTGCAGGCACTGTTGTCATGTTTGGAATTGTCAAGCAGTTTATAAACAGCAAGCTCCCGCAAACAGCAAAGCAATAATAGTCAAATGATCTCTTTGTGCAATGTTGAAGCATCATGGAATCTTTTACATTCACCTGAGAGAGCAGATATGCTAATAGTTAAGAATGCACCATCATAGCAAGTAATACAGTTGCAGCAGGCGGCACATGCGCAGCAGAGTTTGCTGAGTTTTGTTTTTCTCAAATAAAGAATCTTTGATTGTTATAACGTTTGGTACATTTGAGTTCTGAGCCAATAAGAAAACAAAATACACTCTACTTGGTTGTGATAAAATTGTTAAATAAAATCATGATGTTACAGTATATTTTATGCAGCAATTTCTGCATGATCTCATTAATCCTAGTATTCTACACCTGGATTTTTGAGTTTTGTACATCACATCATTTGCTCAATACAATGTTTCATGTTCAGAGTCATTGTCATAGAGTCATAGAGTTATATAGCACAGAAACAGACCTTTCAGTCCGACACGTCCATGCCAACCAGATATCTTAAACTGATCCAGTCCCATTTGCCAGCAATTGGCCCTTATCCCTCTAAACCCTTCCTATTCATGTACTCATCCAGATGCCTTTTAAATGTCACAATTGTATCCACCTCCACAACTTCCTCTGGCAGCTTGTTCCATATATGCACCACCCTCCGTGTGAAAAAGTTGCCCCTTGGGTCCCTTTTAAATCTTTCCCCTCTCACTGTAAACCTATGGCCTCTAGTTTTGGACTCCCCTGCCCTTGGAAAAAGACCTTGGCCATTGACCCTATCCATGCCCCACATGATTTTCTAAATCCCTATAAGGTCACCCTCAGCCTCCGAAACTCCAGGGAAAATAGCCCCAGCCTATTAAGCCTCTCACTGAAGATCAAACCCTCCAAACCTAGCAACATTCTCATAAATCTTTTCTGAAGCCTTTCAAATTTAACAACATCTTTCCTATGACAGGGAGACCAGAATTGAACAAAGTATTCCAGAAGTGGCCTCACTGATGTCCTCTAGAGATGCAAAATGCAAACTCCATTTGCAAGTAAATATGCACCCACAGGTCTCTTTTTTGGGAAACACTCTCCAGGGCCCTACCATTAACTGTTTAAGTCCTTTCCAGGTATGCCAGTCAAAAATGCAAAACCTCACGTTTGTCTAAATTAAACTCCGTCTCCCACTCCTGAGCTCATTGGCCCATCTGATCAAGGTCCCATAGAACTCTGAGATAAACTTTTTCACTGTCCATTGCACCATCAATTTTGGTATCATTTGCAAACTTACTGATCATACTTCCTATATTCACATCCAATATATTTATATTTATATATTTGTCATTTATATACATGACAAAAAGCAATGGACCCAGCACTGATCCTTGCGGCACACCACTGGTTGCAGGTCTCCAGTCCAAAGTACAAACCCCCGCCACCACCCTCTGTCTCTTACCTTTAAGCCAATTTTTTATCCAATTGGCCATGGATCCCATGTGATCTAACCTTACAAACCAATCTATCATGCAGTGCCTCATCGAGTGCCTTGCTGAAGCCCATATAGACATCCACCACTCTGTATTCTTTGTCACTTCTTAAAAAAACACATTCACATCAGTGAGACACGATTTCCACTCACAAAGCCATGTTGACTGTCCCTGACTAGTCCTTGCCTTTACAAATGCATGTAAATCCTGTCTCTCAGAATCCCCTCCAACGACATAGCCACTACTGACATCAGGCTTTCCGGTCTATAGTTCCCTGACTTTTCCTTACCATCTTTCTTAAATTATGACACCACATTAGCTAACCTCCAGCCTTCCGGCACCTCACCTGTGGTTATCGATGATAGAAACATCTCAGCAATGGGCCCAGTAATCTCTTCCCTTGCTTCCCACAAAGTTCTGGGACACACTTGATCAGGTCTTGGGGATTTATCCACCTTTATGCATTTTAAGACGTCCAGCAACTCCTCTTCTGTCATATGGACACTTGTGAAGATATCATGATTCATTTCCGGAAGTTCACTAGTTCCCATATCATTCTCCACAGTAAATACTGATGCGAAGTACTCATTTAGTATTTCACTTATCTTCTGTGGTACCACACATAGAGGGCCTTGTTGATCCTAAGGAGGCCTTATTCTCTACCTAGTTACCCTTTTTCCCTTCATGTATTTATAGAATCTCTTTGTATTCTCCTTAACTTGATATGTCAAAATTTTCTCATGTCCCCTTTCTGTCCTCGTGATTTCTCTCGAGTATGCTCCCATTGCCCTTACACTCATCGAGGTTTTCACTCAATCCCAGTTGTCTATACCTGACATATGCCTCCTTTTTCTTGACCACAGCCTCAATTTTTCTCGTCACCCAGTATTCCCTACACCAACCAGCCTTGCCCTACGTGCTAATAGGGACATAATATCTCTGAACTCTTGTTATTTCATTTCTGAAGACTTCCCAGTTTGCAACCATCCCGTTTTGAGTAACCACTCCAAATTAACTTTTGAAAGTTCCTGCCTAATGCTGTCAAAATTGGCTGAACTCCAGTTTAGAATGTTAAATTTTAGATCAGGTCTATCCTTTTCCATAACTATGTTAAAATTAATTGAATTATGATCACCAGCCCCAAAGTGCTCCCCCACTGACAGTTTAGTCACAAGCCCTGCCTTATTTCCCATGAGGAGGTCAAGTTTTGCTTCTTCTGTAGTAGGTACATCCATGTGTTAAGTCAGAAAATTTGATTGTACACACTTAACAACTTCCTGTCCATCCAAGCCCTTCACACTATCGCAATCCCAGTCTCGGTTCGGAAAGTTAAGATCTCCTACCGTTACAACCCTATATTCTAACAGATATCTGAGATCTCCTCACATATTTGCTTTCGAATTTCTCGTTGACTGCTGGAGGACCTATACATCAATCCGAACAAGTTGATAATATCTTTCTTATTTCTCAGTTCCACCTGTATAACTTCGCTGGATGTTCTCCCAGGAATATCCTCCCTAATTATAACTGTAATGTCATCCTTAACCAAATACGCCACTCCCTCTTCTCTTTTGACGCCCGTCCAATCCTTCCTGTAGCATCTATACCGTGGAACATTAGGCCACCAATCTGCCCCACACACCAGGTTTGAAATTGAAAGCCAGATTTATGCTGGAGTAATTTTCAAAAATACTTAACCATACAAAGTGCAGAAGGAGTTTGAAACTCTCTTCCAAAAGTGGTATATTAAACAACATAAATTGCAAATTTTAAATCCAGGGTAAAATTTTCTGAGCTAAAACTTTGATGGGTGTGAGGCAAAGATGGATAAATGGAGATCGGTCAAAGATCTGCCATGATCCAATTGAAAGACACAATACATTTTAGTGATAGCATGCACTCCAGTTCTTTTGTTCCTGTGTATTGGAGGTGACCAAAGGAATGGCCAAATTTGTGAGCATTTAATACACTTTTGGAAACATGTCCTGAATGGATATGGTAGAACATTCCAAAGTGCAGCGTGATTAGATGTAACATGATTACTTCTACATGTATGTTATGTCATCAGTACTTTGAGTACGGGAACTTCTAATCATTGGCTTTTCAGCAGTATAATTACTCAACAGCTGAAAGAACTTCATAACCTCTACATGACAGCTCTTTGTAAGTTGAATCTGATGGCTCATTATCTTACTAATATTTCTTTGTATGCTTGTAAGCCTTTGTGCATTGTTACCAAGCCATCACTTTGATAATAATACGTTTAGATTTTCTTTCGCTCACTGAAATAACTCCATGAAGGCCGGTATCCCATTACTAATTCACCCTTTATTTAGATGTGCATAGTAGTTGACACTGGCTTCTTCAGAACCAGTTCTCAGAGTGAGCAGAACCTCTGACACTTCTGCTTATACCTGTCAGCCAGAGGTCTCTGATTGGACCAGGTTAACAGCTCCCAATCAGGGAACTCAGGTTCCATGAGATCCACAGGGCTGACCGCGTTCCAATCACTACAAATTACCTTGCATAATTCTTGGTTATTTCGGTTGCAAGGCAGTAGTTGGATGTTGACGAAACAATAACTTCTTGGTATGAGAAATCCTAGTATTGACATCAAATCCCACAAGACAAATTGACTGTGCAACTATGATTTTTAAAATATTTGATGTGCAAGTCCCTTTACAGGAACAGTAATGTACAGAATCAAAGCACAGAAGAAAACCTCAAAGAAGAAGGTAATTTGACCCATTGTACAATTCCCATTCTTTGATTTGTCCCACTTTTCTCCTTTGTTCCCCAAATCCCTGGAAATTTTTGTGGTCTGTACATTTTTGCTTCCATTACCAAGCTATTTGACTACATAGCTACAATCACCGCAGTTGGGAGCATTTCCTTGTCTGTGAAGTCCTTTGAGAGATCTCTGAAATCTCTGAAATGATACACTTTAAGTCTAAAGCCTGTTCTTTGATTTGATTGTTTTGAAAGTAATTTATTATGTGATGAGTGGGAGATTGAATGCACTGTTGTAAAAAACCGTTATGCGATGCCTGCTTCTGAAACTCTGGCTCAAATTTTCTCCAGATTTGGCCCAGCGTCAGTTCTGTACAGTTTCATGGAGGGATTCTTTCCGTAAACTCTAGAGAGCTTTCTCGCGCAAGACTACACTGCTCACCTGCCACTGCTCATGGCACTCCTGTTCATCAGTGGCCAGGAGCTTCCTGGTTTCCCATGCTGGTGCCATATTTAAAGCCCAGCTGTGCACCACTTCAAACACTGCAAGCCAGGATTATCCCTTCAGAGTAAAATCTCTTGGGAAGAGTTGTTCTGGAGATGAACCTGCATTCAACCAGGACACTCACAACTTGTCTAGGGCTCTTGAGCTGCATGCATCGTAGGGAGATTTGCTCGGAGGCTAATATAAGGGCAGACACTCTCCACCCAGCTGCAGACCCTGAAATGTACCTGGACGTCGTGGTAGCCAAAGGATAAACTGTACTTGGTCAAATGGGTGTCACTTTGTTTCATTTGTAAATATATGTTCAAGTTGCATCACTAGCTGTGTGATCACCTGTCATTTGACTGAGTTGGAAAATGAGGATATTCATCAGAAGAAAGGTCATCTTCGCCACCCATAGCGCAGCATTAATAACGACAAGAATGAAGTACAGAAGCAATCCAACCCCAGATAAAACCCCTTGACTTTCAAAGGACTGACCATAACCCACTACCCAACTGAATTGCATCAGCAACCCTAACAAATGGCTGACCAGACCCTGACTGATATCTATGCAGCTTCCTAACTGACTTATCACTAATCCCTGGACTGTTTGCATTGAACTTTCAGGTTTGACTAGGCCACCTGCTGTACCGCAATGATGTGAAACCCATAATTCTGAACGCTCCAAGTAGCAGCTGAGCTTGTCCAAGCCGCTTGACTGAGATCAGACGAAACCCTTGATTTTCTGTGCCTTGTCTCCGTGACTGACGACAGTTCCCCAAGACCTGATTGAGGACTGCTCCTCTTAGACTTTTCAACACGGCTCTTTGATTGAAGCTGTGTGTTTGCTGAGTAAACTTTTAGCACATGGTGCAGGTGTGATGTTGAAGTAACGTGGTTTCATACACCACAGTGCCCATGTCCTTGACTGATCATGTCTGGCAAACATGACAGGCTGCCTGGCTTGATATGTTCACTAAAAGGAAAGGCAAGACAGAAGTACTGTTAGCCTAGGTACCAATGTACAGAAAGACATGACAAAATGTGTTAGAGGTACTGTGCACATCCAAAAAGGCACAAGGTGACTGAGCATCAAGAATGCCAACTAAATTGCCCATAGTGTTCAGGGGTGTGTGGGTTATAGGGGGATGGGTCTGGGTGGGATGCTCCAAGGGTCCGTGTGGACTTGTTGGGCCGAAGGGCCTGTTTCCACACTGTAGGGATTCTAATTCTAAATTCTAATTCTAATTCTAAACTAAGAACTCAGAGACGCACTCTGTTCCAATGCATAAGATGTGTGCCTGTCTCTGTGTGCAAAATAGCCTGGCATCAGCACTACAATGTAAGGAATTCGTGAAAGCCAACTTATTTTGAAGTGGTGAATCCATTGTAAATGTATTGGCAATGTATCGTAATTATATGGTGAGACTGGTGATTCACTGATGCCAGGTTCTGTGTCCAGTAGGCGCAGGCAGTAATAGACTCTGGAATGCTAGGGAACACTAGCCAAGACGGATTTCTGTGAAGATATTGGCAAGTTACATGTGCCAACTGGGGAGGTATTATCCTGGATTGTTAATCCAAAGACCCAAGTAATTGATAGAATTTTTTAAATATAGACTCCCTACAGCATGGAAACAGGCTATTCAGGCAAACAAGTCCACACAGACATTCCAAACAGCATTCCACCCAGACTCACCCCTCTACCCTAGCCCTATAACCCTGCATTTCCCATGGCTAATCCACCTAATTTACCCAATCCTGGACACTATTGGTAATTTAGCATGCCCAATCTACCAAACCAGCACATCTTTTGGACTATAGGAGGAAACCGGAGCACCTGGAGGAACCCCACGCAGACACAGGGAGAATGTGCAAACTCCACACAGGCAGTGTGAATTGAACCTGGGCTGTCTGGCGCTGTGAGGCAGCAGTGCTAACCACTGTGCCACCCCAAGTTCTGGGGACCTGGGTTCTAATCCCACCATGGCAGATGGTGGAATTTGAATTCACTCAAAAAACATCTGTAATCAAGACTCTAATGATGTCCATGAAATCATTTTCGATCATCAGAAAAACATCTCTGGCTCATTAATGTTCTTTTGGGAGAGAAACTGCCATCCTCATCTGGTCTAGCCTACATTTGATTGCAGACACACAGCAATTTGGTTGACTCTTAACTGCTCTTTAGGCAATTAGGGTTGGGAAATGCTGACCTAACTAGCAATGTCCACATTCCATGAATGAATTAGAGAAAAGTATATGCTCTGACGTTCAATTTAGGAATTGTTGCTATCTAGTTTCTCTCTACTGCTGGGGAAAATAGCAGCCTGTGTATAAATAAGGTGAGATGAAGTCGTGATGAGATGTTCTTATTTGCAAATAGGCCTTTTTCCACTCATTGACGAGATTTTCATGCAGCCGTTGAAACCTGACAAGTTAAATTTGACATTTTTTTCTCCATGTTGAGAATCTCATTTCTCCATTCTCACCATATTTTCTCAACTGGCTTGCCATTGGTCACACGTCGGTGTCAAGACCAATGGTCCCGTGCTGCTCAGAGGTTCCATGCATGCTGATTGGCATACAGGTGCACTGACTTCAGGTTCTGGAAGTCACTTTGGTGCACGGACCTCAGATATCTGAGCAACGGCAGGTGAAATTGCAAGGAAATGGGTCAAGACATACCAGGTTACTTATGGTCCGTGCATTCCTCTCATATTCCGTTGTCTGCCATTTTAGTTGAGGGTTAAGACCTGGATTACAGGCGAAGAGATATTACACAAATACGTCAAAGTTTGTCTATGAATAATGCAAACAACAACTACCTCAAGCCGCACCCCCATCTCCTATCTACTAACATCATCCTGCCCCCTTGACCTGTCCGTCCTCCCTGGACTGACCTATCTCCTCCCTACCCCCCCACCTACATTCGCCTTTACTGGCTCCATCCCCGCCCCTTTGACTTGTCTGCCTCCTCTCCACCTATCCTCTCCTCTATCCATCCTCTATCCGCCTCACCCTCTCTCCCTATTTATTTCAGAACCCTCTTCCCCTCCCCCATTTCTGATGAAGGCTTTAGGCCCGAAACATCAAGCTTTCCTGCTCCTGTGATGCTGCTTGACCTGCTGTGTTCATCCAGCTCCACACCTTGTTATCTTGGATTCTCCAGCATCTGCAGTACCTATTATCTCTTATAATGGAAATGTTTTGGTTGGTCCTCATAGTCACATTCCCCTTTACAGGTGCTGAGTGCGCAGACTTGTGCACTTCTGTTTGAAATGTTGCTTCAGTCTAAGTAATACATTTTCAGTGCATGGTCCAATCTCATCAGAATGATGTAAGTGCAGTTGCCTTATAATACCCTGGCCTAACAAAATGCCATGTGAGGTGCAACATCTCGTTGTGTTGTTGCCCGCAGGAGTGCAGTTTCACAGATTCTGCACACTGTCCAGCATTTCAGCCAAGAAGCCATTTTTTTTTCCATCTGCCAAACCTAATGACTGCTGATGGACTATTCACCCATGGGAGCCATCGCAATAACTGCTTCAATAGTGGTCATTGAAATCCTTTATGATATCCCATTCCCTGGCCAACTGGGGTCAACAGTATTGCCCCCCGGCTTCCCTCTTAAATGTCTCATTGCAGACTGCATTGGAGGATGACGTAAGAAAAACCTGGGCATTGAAAGGAACTATTTCAAAAGGTGGTTAGGAAAGGATTTAAAAATGTAATTCACTTATCAGTTATTCACATGTGGCTGCTGTGCAGCACAGCAGGGCAGAGATTAGTTTCACTCTCCTGAACTGTGCAAGTTGTTTTTTCCTGCATTTCTGCATTTTTCGCCTCAGGTCCTGTCAATCACAGAGATGGGTTTCGGGACCAAAAACAATGGCTAGTGAAGTCAGTTATTTTCAGCCTCCACATTGTCCATTTTTGCTGCTAAAACCTGTGTTGATTTGCTGCTCTCACAAGCTTAATGCAACAAAGCAACCTAGTGTCCAGTTCTAGTCATTATGTTTCTGCCCAGATTTGCAGAATCCCTACAGTGTGGAAACAGGCCCTTCAGCCCAACGAGTCCACACTGACCCACAGACCATGCTACCCAATCTACACATCCCCAGACACTACAGGCAATTTCCCATTGCCAATCCACCTAGCCTGCACATCTTTGGACTGTGGGAGGAAACCCATGCAGATACAAAGACAACGTGCAAACTTCACACAGACAGTCACCCAAGGGTGGAATTGAGCCCAGGTTCCTGCCACTGTGAGGCAGCAGTGCTAACCACTGAGCCACCGTGCCATTTCTGAGAGTGACAAACAGATATTCTTCATCCATACTGCTCCAAATCAGCAAAGCATAAGAGGTAGCAAAGGAGTGCAAAGCCAGATCTTTAATGCTGAAAAATGCTGCACATTTTCTTCTCTTGCAGGGATTACTGCCCCTTGGTTCTTAGCAGGCCTGCCATGGAATTATTGAATGATACAGTTCATAGGGAAGCCATTCAGCCCATTGTGCCTGTCCTGGCTCTTGGAGCTATCCAATTTATTTTACTTCCCATGCTTTGTTCTTTCCCCACAGTCCTGCACATCTTTTTTCTTTATTTATTTATCCAGTCAATCATTAAATATTTTGAATGGACCTGCTTTTGCCAGTGTTTAAGACATGTATTTCAGATCACATCTGTAAAAGAATGGTCTCTTACGTCACCTCTGGTTTCTTCTGTGAATCAGCTTACCGACCTTTGCCTCTTGCCTCTGGTTATGGATTATTTCTACATATTCCATTGAAGGCCCTAGTATTTTTTGAACAGTTCTATCAAATCTCTCCTTAAGCTTTCTGCTCCAAGGAAGAACAAGATCAGTTCTCAGTTTCTCTAAAGTGTTTCACCCCAGCACTGATCTAGTAAATTTTCAATACACTCTCACAAAGACTTTCAAGTTCTTCCTCAAGGCTACTGCATTGAATTTGATACAACAGTACAGTTGGTACCAAACCAGTGCTTTATAAATGTTTAGTGTTTGCTCCTTGCCTTTGTAGTCTTTGTTTACAAAGCTAAGGATCTCTTCACCTTTTCAAAAGCTTTCTTAATTTGTTATGCTGTTTTCAAAGACTTCCATGTTCACACCTCAACATCTCATTCTTCTTGCATCACAATTTGTTCAATGACCATAAAATTCAGCATGTTTACGACAATGGTTCAGACAGGCATTCAGTTCAATTGTGTTAACAAGTGGTGCAGAAAGATTGGACATTGGGATTCCATCCTTATTGTCAGGACCTAAACCAAGTTATTGCAAGTATTTCCTAGGACAAAACTGCCTTGTAGCCAGCAAAAAAGGTACCATTTGATTTTTTTTCAACTGGCACAAAAGACATATTATAACTGAATGCAACAGGGGAGCCAAACAATGGAATAGATGACAAAGTCAGAGGAAAATTGCTATTGTTGTCAGAAACAAAACATCCAGGAAAAATAGGACCAAAAAAATCATTCTGATATTAAACATTGACTCTGCAGAATAAATTATTTATGGCACAAATAAAATATTAATGCAGTAAAAATGAATTGTCTGAGTTTCCCAACATTGCTTATCTTTTATTCAAATTGGTGAAAAATTCAGCTCTTCCCAGCACCAAATTAAATCTGGTTTGGACTGTCACTCAGAAAACAAAGATGATATGCGCTGTCCTGATCAGTTTGTTTCCTGATAAATCCTCCGTCAATATTTGGTACAAACTCTTTAAATTGGAAAATAATTTATACATCTTTAAATGTGTGTTAAATGCTTCATACCAAATGACAATGCCCAAACTCATTGATTATTAGAAAAAAAATCTCATGATATAATGAAACATTCATCCATTCCCATATTATTTTCCAATGCAAAACATTTTGGCACATTCTCTTTCTATGTTTAATTCATTGTCACATGGTTTATTCTTTTCTACTGGTCCCTAATATAAACAATTGCACACAGATTTCTGCTCACAGAATAAATAGTTCACACACATAACTCACATTGCTGTCCCAAACGTTTATTATTTCTTATCACACTTTCTTTTTCATTTTGTATCTTTTTTCTCACTTAGTATTGTGTATTATTCATTTTGGTGCAGATTATTTGACACTTTGCGCAACAGTTTCACTTTATTAACTGCTGCATTGTTGCTCAGATCACACAGAATGCAAACTGTGCCTTCCAAATTTGCACTTTGTTCTTCAAAAACTTTAAAATTTTCATTTTTCAATAACTGACAATTGCATCATTTACATCGAAGGCGAAAGTGGTGGCATCACATCAGAAGGGAAAATTGAGAAGGATAGGTGGAAGGGCCCAAAGCACAGCTAAAGACAATGTTTAATGAAGTGGGTGTGTGTTAGCAGGAAAGAGGAAGTTCTAGATGATAGGAGAGGAACGGTTTCGAAAAGTGGGCAAGAAAACCAGGTCAGAATTGGATAAAGGGTTTAACCCAGTTCCAGCAGACCTAGAGTCAGCATCAAAGGCCAGGAATCTGGAGGAATGGCAGAATCTAGGTAGGATGCATTCAAGGGGATATGTGAAAACACAGCCTGAGGCTCCTCAGGTAAAGTGGGGCACAGAGAACTGCAGTGGGTCTAATCAGAATCTCACTAAGTTGGTCCAGAATTTTATTTTGCTCAAGCTCAAGTTGAATATTTAAAATTTCATTCAAAGGATGTGGGCATTGCTGACTGTGTGAATCTTGTCACCCATACTGATGATCCTCCAGAAAGTGGGCTGCCTTCTTGAGCCCCTATGCTCCATGTAGGGTAGATGCACCCGGAGTACTGTTTTTGAGAGAGGTCCAGAATTTTTACCCAGACATAGTGAAGGAATGGCTGATATAGTTTCAAGTCAGGATGAAAGGAGTGAGAGGATCAAGGAAGGGGTAGGTATCCATGATGGGTGACATGGCTCCCATTCTATCATCTATTTTACCGCTGGCTTTTAAAAGGCTAGGGACATTGGTAAAGTCGAATAGAGACATCATTAACATCTTCAAAATTAGACTCAGGACAAAATGTTACTTCTAGAGTTTGGGAAATTAGACCCTGAATAGGAAGTGAAAGTTGTCTCAACGATAAATGCCTGTTTCAGCACCTATTGTAGCTATGTAGGAACAGTAAAACCCACCCTGTAAATCTCATTCACATCTTCAAAGCTACCCATCATACCTTACCATCAGCTCACTAACTGGCCAACACCTCTCCAGCTTTCCTAATTGTGGGTCCTTTTGACTTCTCCCTTGCAAGAACCTTTGGGCCTCCTTGTCCCCAGCCTTGCTGGCATATTTGACTGTTTCCATCCTCACTTCCATCTTCTCCACTTCCCTATTAATGTGCATCCTCTGCAATACGATCATGGGTCCATCCATCTGCAGCTGTTTCATCAATGACCCTTTCCATCTTTAAGTTCGAAAGTGCTGACATTTCCTGATGATTGCATAATATTCAGAAACATTCACAGCTCTTCAGAGAGTGATGCATTCTTTGATGTACATCTTCCAGGCTTGGGCTGCTAAGTTGCAGGAAATACTCAGACCACACAACTGCCAAGCAAGTGAAGGGTGGTCTGAAGAAGAGTCTAGTCAGACTGGAAACATTAACTTTGTTTCTCTCTCCATAGATTGTGCCAGACGTATCATCTTTCTGTGAAAAATAAGGCGCTGTTTTGGTTCATAGGACTGGCCCATCAAGAAGCCTTTTACCCTTAATTGTGAGGAAAAGGAACTTGGATGAGCTTGATGCCTATAAATCCCTCCAGAATATTGTCCCAGTATTTTTGGCACTGAATACCAAATTGTAGACTTAAGGAGGCAGCGGCCTACTGGTACTATCGCTAAACTATCAATCCAGAACTCATCTAAAGTTTGGGAACCTGTGTTCCAATCCCACCACAGCAGATGGTGGAATTTAAATTCAATAAACAATCTGGAGTGAAGAGTCTAGTGATTACCATGAAACCATTGTCAACTATTGGAAAAACTCATCTGGCTCACTAATATCCTTCAGTAAAGAAAATCTGTTGACCTGACCTGGTCTGGTCTGCACATGACTGCAGACCCACAGCAATGTGGTTGACGCTTAACTGCCCTCTGGGCAAGTAAGGGTGGGCACTAATTGCTGGTCCATCCAGAGATGCCCTCATCCCATTAGTGAATAAAAAATAGAGAGGATCGCACATGTTGTCCCTAAATTGGATAATTTGTTCAATTAAGAGAATTGAAGCTGACATCTGGAGTTTGATAAAGAACTCAAATAATAGAACTCATTATAGATTAGTCTGAAGAATAGATTATCAGGCTTGTTCCCGTGGGCATCATTATGTGAACAGTGTCTTGACTGCTGTGTTTGCAAGGGTGCACATATTAACTTTATCTTCAGGTAATATAAAACAAGTCAGTCAACTGTCAAGGATGAGATTTTATGTGGCTGAGTTGGATTTAGACGAGAGTATTTTCTGTCAGTTTCAGATGAGCTGTGGTTCCAACTGCTTCCCTCCTGAAACACCTTGAGTTATTTTCATCACTAACAGAGGTAATGTTGCAAGATGCATTTTGACCATTGAGCTGTCTTCCCCGTGGCTGTCAAGTTCACCCATACTCACTGTCCAGAAAGAGGTCTATTGGGATACTGTATTCTTTGCAGCCCAATTACACTGAATGGAGCTGAAAATATCTTGTCTACAAGGATCATTCTACAGTCAGATTAGCAGATTTATGATTATCAGAGTCATAGCAACCTTCCAGAGGATATGTGGATGTCTCATCGGATATTGCTGGGTAAGCCTGGTTAGCATGTTCCACAATATTATCAACCATGATGAGCTCTTCAATCATACAGCACTCATGGTGAGCACTGGGATCAGTCTGAGTGTGTGTCAGCTCTTTATTACAGCAATCTGAAATAAAAGTAGAAAATGCTAAAAACACTCAGCATGGGGAGATGATGACGTAGTGATGTTAACACTATTCATTTACAGATCCCAATAATATTCAGAGGACCTGGGTTTGAATCTTGCCACGGCAGATGGTGGAATTTGAATTCAAATAAAATTCTGGAATTAAGAGTCTAATGATGACCATTCAGTCATTTCCATTTGTTGGTAAAAACCCTTCAGGTTCATGATTTCCCCCTTTAGGGAAGGAAATCTGCTGTCCTTATCCACTCTGGCTTACATGTGACTCCAGACCCTTGGCAATGTGGTTGACTCTTAACTGCTGCCTGGGCAATTATGTATGGGTAATTAATTTTGACCTAGACAGCGACACTGACATCTAATAAAGTAAATAAAAAGTCAGGCAGTCCTTGAGGAACAAGAGAATGATAGGAATGATGTTTAAGGTTGCTGACCATGATGTTTGAGATGAACAGCTTTGCTTTTCAGCAGGAACAGAAGGGGGGTAAAGGGGTGGGGTCTGTAGGAGGTGATTAAATAGCAGAAATGAGTTTGATGCAAAACAAAATATGATTATGTGAGAAATTAGAGGGGTGAAACATGGGGCAATTCAAGAAAGAAGAGTACAGGTGGAAGGAAGGATAGATGTCTGGTAAAGCAGAGAAAGTTCCCTTGTGACAACATTGCAATATTTGGTCCCTTTAAGGACTGCTCAAGAGAGAAAGGAGCAGCTGATGATTCTTAGTGTAAGTATTAAAGGGCTTTTTTTCCCCAAAAGTGGGGACAAGAAGGGGAAAGAACAATCTTTAGTTTGAGCCAAGAGATGTAAATAAACTGCCTTTGGAAGACAGACCAACTCTTGCTTCGATACCTGTATGAGTAGCAATTCAACGCTAACTATGAAACATGAGACATGAAAGGCAAATGCGCTCAAGGGATAGCAAGAACTGCAGATGCTGGAGTCAGAGGTATTTAGAGAAATTTCTGAAGAAGGGTCCCGATCCGAAACATCAGCTTTCCTGTTCTTCTGATGCTGCCTGGCCTGCTGTGTTCCTCCAGCTCCGCACTGTGTTATCTCTGCACTCGAGAGTTCTTGTTTATTTCCCACTTTGCCCTGAACCAGTTAAGTTACATACTTACATACCTTTTGCACCCAAGGTCTCTGTAGGGGTCAGCGTCCACAACCAGAAACCTGGAAGCGGTGGCTGCAGTCTGAAAGTGCTGAGGTCAACATTAAAGCCAGAAGGCTGGAAAGTGCCCAGTAGAAAGTTGAGATGCTGTTCCTTGAGTTTTATGGAATGTTGTAGAAGGCCAAGGGAGGAAACAGCAGAGTGGCAGTGGGCAGCAGAATTGAGGTGGCAGTGACTGGAAGTTCAAGGTCATATGAATACAGACTAAGTGGAGGTATTCAGTAAATAATCGTTGAATCTGCGTTTAATCTCTCTGATGCAGAAAAGACAGTATTGTTAGTGGCGAGTACAGTTGGGAAAAAAAATTGTGTAAGTGACTTGTTGTACCTTTCATTATTGAATGAGACTTTAAACTGAAGTCATACTTGCACCCACACATCTCTGCCACTTTCCACATTCCTCGAATCATTCACACCAAATTTTGTCAAATTTGCTTTGGAACATCACAGTTCTACATTTTTAAGATGATTGTGATGAAATGTAACCTTGATGATATTGCACCCACCTTTTTAATTAAAATCGATTTTAGAAGAGGACTGATTTTGACCCAGAAGTGTGCCAGCTGCAAAATTGGAAGATGGGGTTCGCTCCGTACAGTCACCCATTGCATCAGTGATGGGGCACCTTGTTTAAGCAAATGTGCACCCAAACGCTGGCTGTAGGATGTTGACTGCAACTGTTTATGACCTTGTGAAGTGTAAGAAAGAGACCAGTGTGTACAACACGGGATCACTAGTACTCAGCTACATTTCAATGCTGTGCAAAATCAGGAGGATGGTTATCACACTGAGAATTATAACTCTGATCATGTTTCAACATAAATGGGCTAGCCATATAAACACTGTAGCTAAAACAGGTCAAGCTAGGCATTCTGCTGTAAATAACTTACTTCATAAGTCCCCAAGAGCATGTATACCATCTACATGTCACAAGTGAGGAGTGAGATAGTCCACTTGCCTGGATGAGTGCCACATCAACAAAGCTCAAGGAGCTCAACACAATTTTTGATAAAGCAGTCCAATTGATTGGCATGCCTTTCATAGCCTTAATGTTCATGCGATTCACACCAGCAGACAGTGGGACAGTGTTTCTTTTCCTATACTTGTGGGACATGGGTGTCCCTGACTGGATAGAATTTGTTGGCCTTTCCTTATGGCCCTAGTGGTAGTGAGCTGCATTCTTGAACCACTGCAGTCCATGTGCTATAGGTAGATCCACAGTGCTGTTACGGAGGGGCTTCCAGAATTTTGACCCAGAAACACTGAAGGAAGTATATCATACTTCCCAGTCAGGATGGTGAGTTGCTTGCAGGGGACCATACTGGTGGTGCTGTTCCTATGTATCTGCTGACCTTGTCCTTCTAGACGGAAGTGGTCATGGGTTTGGAAGATGTTGTCTGACAGTCTTTGGTGAATTTCTGCAGTGCATCTTGACAGTACATACTGCTGCTACTGAGCATCAGTGGTGGAGGGAGTGGATGCTTGTGAATATGGTGCCAATCAAGCTGGCGGTGTCATGCTTCTTGCATGTTGCTGGAGCTGCACTCATCCAGGCAAGTAAGAAGTATTCCATTGCACACCTAGTTTGTCCCTTGTAAATGGTGGACAGGTTTTTGGGAGTTAAGAGGTGAGTTACTTGCCGCAGTACTCCTAGGTTCTGATCTGTTGTTACAACTATTTTATTTACATGGCTAGTCCAGTGGGGTTTCTGATCAATGGTACTCCCACACCACCACCATCACCCACACTCCTCCCCAACTACCCCCGATGTTGATCTTGGGGGATTCGCATTCAGTGATGGTAACACCATTGAATGTCAAGGGTAGTACTTAGATTATCAGAGGTTTTCTTGGCTTGGTATTTGTGTAGTATGTATGTTACTTGCTACTTTTCAGCCCAAGCCTTGATATTGTGCAGATCTTTTTGCTTTTGCTCATGGACTGCGTGAAATTCTGAGGAGTCATGAATGGTGCTGAATATTGTGCAATCATTGCCGATCATCCCCACTTCTGACTTCATGATGGAGTGAAAGTCCTTGATGAAGCAGCTGAAGATGGTTCGGCTGAGGACACTACCTCAAGGAACTCCTGTAGAGATGTCCTAGAGGTCATCTGACTGACATCCAACAACAACAAGAATATTCCTGTGTGCCAGGTATGACTCAAACCACGGGAGAGGTTACCCCCAGATTCCCATTGATTCCAGTTTTTTAAGGGTTCCTTGATGCCAAACTCATTCAAACGTGGCCTTGATTTCAAGGGCTGTCATTCTCACCTCACCCCTCAAATTCAATTCTTTTGTCTATCTTTGAACCAAGGCTGCAATCAGTTCAATGGCTAAATGGCTTTGGCGGAATCTAAACTGGGTGTCAGTAAGCAAGTTATTCCTCAATAAGTGCTGCTTGATAGCACTGTTGATGACACCTTCCATCAATTTACTGGTGGTCAAGAGGAGACTGATGGGGTGGTAATTGGCCAGGTTGGATTTGTCGCGCCTTTTGCTTACAGGACTGAGCTGGGCAATTTTCCACATTGTTGGATACCAGTTTGTATCTGTACTGGAAGAACTTGGCTAGGGGACCAGCAAGTCCTGGAGTACAAGTTTTCGGTAGTATTGCCGAAATATTGTCAGAGCCTGTTGGTATGGCAGTATCTACTGCCTCCAACCATCTCTTGATACCACGTGAAGTGAAATGAATGTGTGTATCAAGATGAACTGTGGTAAAGTTTTTGAGAAGATTTGTATCTTGGGTTGTGGATGATATTGCAGGGTGGCTCGTCGAGTCGGTGTGCTTGGCTGCAGACTTTCGTCACCCTGCTAAGTAACATTGTCAGTGCGGCTCCGGTGAAGAGTTGGTGTTCTGTCCCACTTGTTATTTATATGTTTCAGTTTGCTGACGTGGTTGGTATTAACTCGGGTTCTGTTTTTCAGTGGTTTGTATGTTAGGTCCAGTTCAGTGTGTTTGTTGATGGAGTTCTGGTTGGATTTCCAGGCCTCCAGGAATTCTCTGGCATGTCTCTGTTTGACTCGTGCTATTATAGATGTGTTGTTCCAGTCGAACTCGTGTCCTTCTTTGTCCGTGTGTATTGAGACCAGTGAGAATTGGTCGTGTCTCTTGGTGGCTAGTTGGTGTTCGTGTACCCTTATTGTCAGTTTTCTTCCAGTTTGGCCTATGTAGTGTTCCTCACAGTCCTTGCATGGAATTTGTATATTACGTTAGTTTTATTGGCTGTGGGTATGGACTGCTTTACGTTCGTCAGCAGCTGTTGCAGGATAGTTGTTGGTTTGTGGGCTACTCTGATACCCAGGGGTTTGAGTAGTCTTGTAGTCATCTTTGATATGTCTCTGATGTACGGTAGGGTGACTAGTGTGTCTGGCCGTGTTGTGTCTTCTTGTTGTGGTCTGTTGTGGACATAACAGCGGATTGTGCTTTTTGGGTATACATTCCTTTTAGAAACTCTGTATAAGTGCTCCCGTTCTGCTTTGCACAATTCTGGGTTGCGATAGTGTACTGTGGCTTGTTTAAATTATGTCCTGATTCAGCTCCATTTACGGGTGTTGGGGTGGTTGCTGGTGTAATTAAGTATCTGGTCCGTATGTGTGGTCTTTCTGTTTAGTCTAGACTGGAGCTCCCCATTGTTCTTACATTCTACCATTATGTCTAGGAACGATAGTTGGTTATTATTTTCTCCTGTTTCCAAATTTTCCTCTCCTGTTCTGATTTCTTATGTTCTTAGATTCTTACAGGAATACAACCAACCTGAATTAACTCTGTTCAGTAGTTGTGGAAGCTATTTCACTGAATGACTCAGATCTATTTCTTTCCAACATTTGCATTTGTATAGACCCTTCGGTGTGCTCAAGACATCCCAACTTCGTTTCAATCATAGAGGTGGGTGGAATTTGAATGTTCAAGAGTTATAGTAGGTGCCAGCATACAGGCATCTTTTGCTGATACTTATGACTGTTAGAGCTTCTCAGTGTTTGGGCACTTTGGAGTTTTTTGAGTTTTAGCAGGTGGATATCAGAATTCAGAGATAGTAGGAACTGCAGATGCTGGAGAATCTGAGATAACAAGGTGTCAAGCTGGATGAACACAGCAGGCCAAGCAGCATCAGAGGAGCAGGAAGGCCTGCTTAGAATTAGAATTCCTCAGGTTGCAATGTGCAACGATGTTCGTGAGTATTTGATAAGGCTTTGCAAATTTTTCAAGGCGCTTCAACATAACAATGTTCTAAATTTGCAAATTGAACAGATATACTCTATCATTGTCATGGCAAAAAAAAAGTTGCTATTCCTCGTGTGTGTTCATCAAATTTCTTATCATTGAATGGCTTGTTCTGCCTTGAATGCATGTGACTAAAATCAGAGGGAGATATGTCAGAAAATCAAGCCCAGTGAATCTCATTCCAACTATGTGCATGTATGAATTTTCTGCGCGGGTGAACCTCAGAATTGAGAACTTGCAGAATAACATCAGTCTCTCAGAATTCACAGGATGAACTGATTGGAGAAGGTGCAAAATGACAAACAAAATGAAGTAATAAATGGTGTTTTTAAAAAAAACTGGAGCAAGTACAGCGAAGAATCAGTTATTTCCTTCAGCTGTAAATAACAATTTCTATGTTTATGGTTTCTCTATGTACTGCAGTCTGTTCTTTATAGTGGTTCATAAAATGTCTTGACAGCATTGAATAACTGCCGTCTTCTCGGAGCACAACTGTTAACTACAGGCAAATATAATTTACTGGCTTCACTTTGATGGTGCATAAAGAAATCAAATGATATTGAATCTCACAAGAAAACAAACTTGCAGCCATTTAATATTCATCGGGTTTCTTGTTGAAACAGAATTATCATTGATTATTTTTCATTTTCAAATCAAAGCACATGTAAGAATTTCTCTGTCCACGTGTTATGTTTTATGATCATTGCATTCATGAAGATTCTTTCTGAATGGTATTTGGTGGTGAAATCGTAAACGTGCTCATTTTGGGTGCACAAATTTTGTCTGTACACTTGCTCTATAAATTTCCTTTTTGGTTTGTTTCTCTCCAACATCATTAGCCCCTTCAATTTTGCTGACCTGGGGGAATGGGTGAATTATTTATCTTGCAGATGTCGGATCTTCAGATTCTGATGTCTTTTCTGCCTATCAGGATAGGAGAAAAAAAATGAAGTCTTGAAAGAGAAAATACACAGTTGTATGCTAGTCTGGGAAAGTGAGAACAAGAAGATTTTTTCATTTGTCCGGTTATCTTGTACATGTTTGGCTTTTCTCATGCTGAAAGCACTGTAAGGTAAAAGGCAATTGAAATTTGAAGTAAAAGTAATGATTTTCTCTCAGAATCAAGATCTCTTTCAAGAATAATCAGCAGGCCATGTATCTTTCTGCCTGTTGATAATCATTGACTTTGTAGTTCACCACTTAACAAGACAACAGTTTTTTAGCTAGACTGTTTCATCTGCAGAGATGAAAGCTGCATGAAACCAAATCCAGCATGAGATTGCTCATGGAAGATTGTTGTTGATTGGTTTCAAAGGTTTACAGATCTTCTTTGAAGCCCATCTTTGAAACAGCTCAGAAATACCAATATTTTGAGAATCAGTATGAACTCAACGACTCCTGCTATTTGGATAACTCCCATTTTCCACTTGTTACACTTGGGTCTTCTTGAGCCTACAGGAGGAACACAAGGTTGCTCGTTCAATTGGCTACTTTATACACCCTTCAATTAACTCACAAAAAGGTATCTCAAATAAATTTGATGTTTAATATAAAGGTATAAGACTATTGAGAACACAGATTTCTCAAAATGGTTGGAAGAGGTGGTGTAAGATAGCGAAAGAGCAGAAGATTCTGTTGCACGAATTCAGATGCAATGATTACTATCTTCAATGAACAAAGGAAAGAAGAATGCAATGATGGAATATATTTGAAAACTGATTACCATGATCTTACTTTTCAAAATACTAATACAAAAAATTCCTTTGTAATGTGGCCAATTGGCAGCTATTACACATTAGCCAAGTCCCAATCACAATCAACTGACCCAGCTATAATAATTTGAAGTCAGAAAGAAACGTTCTTTACACTTCAGTTAAACCATTGAACAGGATTTCTTGTGAGGATGAGCATTTCTGAGAATGCAGCAGTAGGCCAGTGCCGTGTTGGGATTTTAGTCTTGTTTATGTCCTCAAACACACAAACACAGATGCACCTTTATTGTGATCTGGAACAATTACATGAAGTAATTCAGTTTGGATTTCAGATCCAGACTGAGATTCAACTTGGAGTGACAAAACTGAGCAATTATCTGTTGTATTTTAATTCTGATTTTGCTATTTTGGCATGACAGTCTATCTTAATCTGCAGCACTAATGTGATTAATATGTTGTACTGTACAAGCACTGGTTGTGTTCAAGAGAAGTGAAATATTTCTCTTTTTAGCATGACCATGGCAACAAACAGGTCTACTTGTGCTGTGTTGACAATGTAATATATGCATGGTATTAATGCTACATGGGGCAATGAACCAAAGTTGGAAAGCCAATCTGCAACAGCCTTTAGATTTAGATTTATTTATTTGTCACATGTACTAAGTATAGAAATACATAAGTACGGTGAAAAGTGCCCAAAGTTGCCATTCACTGGCGCCCACTTGGTTACAAAAATCAGAATTAAAAGATTTTAACAGAGCCAAAAAAGTAAGCAAGAAGAAACAAAGTCCAGATCTCAGAGCCCCAAGTCCCATCTCTACAATGGTGCAGGCGCCGCCCCAATTGTTGGGGCTCCCAAGAGGCCACTGCCACTGGCCTACCAGCCCACTCCTGCCTCCGACTGCTGCTGCATCACAGGCCTGTTTTTACCACCGAACCGGCCCACTCATGATCTGCTGCCATCGCTCCGGCCTACACTCGATCCGCCGTTGCTGCAGGACACGGCCCATGCGTTCAGCTCCTGCCACATGGTTCCTGGTCGCAACCCAACTCCTTCCGGCTCCTTAGCTAGGTAGTTAAAAGGGCAGGGAGTGGAAGGGACAGAATTACTGCAGAGAGGAGAGATAAGAAGAAGAGAAAAAGAAAGGAAAAGGAAAGGGAACTGGCGAGCAGAGTGGAGGTCCAAATGGAGCGACTTACCCTGCTGCCATCTTGCCTTGAATATGGCGACCGAGTCTCCTTGTATATATAACTTTTCCTCTTTCTGAAAGTGTCTTCATATGGTCCTAGGCCACATAATTTAGCAGCATTGTCCTCTTTTAGTTAGTGTCTCTTAGTCTGACCACCACTGGAACTCTGCCAACTCCTTCCTGCGCTTTCAAACCAGCAATGAATGGGACAAATTAATAGGATATGGAAATGAAGTAAATCATGGGTAAATTTGCACATTCAATGTTAATTGCGGCTTAACGAGCCAGGCCCTGTGTGTTATGATGCATTTGAAATATATACCCCCAGGAGAAAGTTTAGTTGCATGTGCACAAGTTAATGGCTATTCAATTAACATAATCACAAAATTACTATCCCCGTAATGCATGTAGACACTGACTTTAATACTTGCAGGCAATAACATCTACAGAATATCTTTTATCACTACAATTGTTCTTTTGTCGCAATTCAAACAAAAAATCCAGTCATTGAATTCAGTACATGATGTGTTGTGGGAGTGAGCTTTAGCAAAGGATGGATATTTAATTAAATGGAGAATCACATTTTGAGGACAGATCATACGCACAAATGAAGGCTTTATTACCAGAAATGTAGAAAGTTAAGAGGTGATTTCACTTAAATTTTCAAGACACTGAGCTAAACATATAGGACAGAATTTTATAGGGATCTATGGGTTTTGTCAAGAATATGGCAGAATCAGACCGGAAATCCACCCAAACTGATGTTGATGTTGGAAGCATCTAGCACCGTCTTTCATGATCTTGCTGAGTGCCAAGTTGAGTTTCTAACCAGGCAGTGGCAAGTTGCCAACTAAGGCAGATTTTTACTTGTTCAGCACTTTGCTAATGCACAATTCGCCTCATTAATATTGAGTGTCCCATGTACAAAAGGTGGCTAGACGTTGAGAAATCTCAAGCAGACTGGGACCTGAAGCTTGCTGCTTGCTCCGAAGGGCCTCCATGTTGCTTTGGAGCAAACAGCATCTCAGGGCAATTTCCTTGAGGGCGAGCCAGAGGCACCCCTTGCCCGTGGAAACTAGCATCTGGCAATTGCCAATCTCTAACAACCTTCATAGCACTTCTCCAATACACTTTCATGCTGCTCAGGGAGCATATTGCACTCCAGGCACCTGGCATTGAAAGGCCCCCACGTTATGGACTGGGTCAGGCTGCATCTGAGGGCTTCTCACTTTTCACTCTCATACCACCAAGCATAATCCATGCTTCTCCTTTCCTTGCCTACAATACCACGTAAGATAATGTAGTCACACAACCAGGCACTTGCCTTGCTGGTTAACAGTCCAGCAAGGGCCGTACGGCAGTGTACTACATCAATCTCATACCTGTATCATCTGCCAGCAGATTATGTGCAAAACAGACTGCATCATGCAGCAAGCTAGAAGCCACGTGTTAAAGTCTTAACAGAGAAATAGTTTGGAAATACCTTCTACAACTGCTAATTGATGAGCAATTAATTGTTCATGTCAGTTCTGGGATTGATACATTTTTGTTAAGTGACGGAATGGGGTAGGGTAAAGGTGGGTATTGGGTTATGTCACATATCAGTTGTAATGGCTTTGAACGTGGAACAGGGTTGAGGAGCGAAACAACCTACTCCGTGTTGCCTTTTCTATTATTTTGGACAGCAGTGTTGGTGCCTCTATGCCCAAGACTGAGTGAGCTATACCTGCATTACAGGGACTTTCACAATCACCATGAGGAGGAGGAGAGGCAAAGCTCTCCATGCACACCTGTGTGACACTTGCTGTTGGCATGTTATAATTCCTGTTAGGTTTTCTTAACAGAATTGCAAATATCTTTCAGGGAGTAACAACATGGAGAAAATGAAATACACAACAGGAAAGCTGCTTTATCATTGAAATGAATGAGCTCTCATTTTAATTATAAAGGAAGATTGGTTGGACCAAGATTGCTTTCTTTGGAAATGAGGAGTCTGAGGGGAAATGACATTGAGGTGTATATTGTTACAAAGGGCACAGAAATAATGGACAGAAATGATCTCTTCCCATTCACAGAGAGGGCAATAGCCAGGGAGCAAAGATTTTAAATAATAGCTTGGAAGATCAGAAAGGAGTTAAGGATAATATTTTCATGAATGGCATGGATCTGGAGCTCATTTTCTGAGGGCATGTTACAGGCAGAAGCCCTCATGGCATTTAACAAGGATTTGAATGTTAGTCTTAACCTTGGATCAAAAGCTGAAAGGTGGGATTAGGCTCGCTAGCTCTTTATCATCCAGCAATACTCATTGGCCACACAGCTTCTTCCAGTTTCTACCATTGTTATCACCGTATTTTGTGCTTGTAAAATATAATTCCAAATTATTCAAAAGACACCTGAAAGCTATATTCCAGAGATACTGGTGCAACAAAGGAAATAAACATGTTCATGAGCTTACAAAGAAGCAGAGGGAGTCATTTTAACTCCTAAAAGGGAGGGGTATGGTTTGGGTGGCACATCAACAAGTTCAAAATCTGAAATCCAACCTATTCAAACTTGTCCATTTCAAGTGTGGAGAGTAGATTGGGATTAGCTGTGTTTAACCAGCCAGTTCTCAGATGGAGGTGACTTGCTGTGACTTTTAAGGAGACAACATTCCTTCCTTTTACCAAAAACTTGATTTTTTTATCACAGTTTGCTTGGTTTCACCCTCAAGTAAAAAGAGGCAAGAAGGGCTGGATCAACAAAGTTATTTGGTTTTATTGCACTGCACATAATCAGTTTGTGGGTGAATTTCCTCTCAACAACCTCATGACTTATGAATCTTTGTGAACTTTCTTTAACGTAAAAGCAAATCTCCAAAATAAGTCACGCCTCAAACCTTCAATTAAAAAAAAGTTCAATATTCCCAAATTGCAACAGAAACTCGATCTTAATACCCTCAACCTTGCCCTTTGCAGAGAACTAGTATTTCAGAACAATGAGTGCCCTTGTGATCCTGAAAACAACAAATGCTGGAGATCACAGCGGTTCAGACAACATCCATGGAGAGAGAGCAAGCTAGCCCTTGTGATCCCGTCTTTTAATTTTTCAAACTTCTCCTGGTCCTCTCTCAGCTGAACGCCTTCCCCATTCTGCACTATGTCAGTTATCCCAATATGCACCATGGCAGGCTGCTTTTGGAAGGAAGGAGAAGTCAACATTTTGGGTATTACCCTTCTTCAGGACAAGTCCTGGCTTGCTGTGTTCTTCCAGCCTCCTATTTGTCCAACTTGGCAGCTGCAAGACATCTTAAGCCTTGCAGCAGTAAGTAAAATGCAGAGATATGCGGACTTCTGATAATTAAGATAGCCTGGGATGGTGAAAAGATTTCGACAATGCTCCTCATACCTCATCAAATGGAAATTCTTTGCATACCTATTCTGTCTATAGCCAGCATTTGCTTAATTCAAGGAACAGGAGAAATATAATGACGTTATTATTTGTTGTTGCTAAGTGATGGACATAATAATTAGTGTTGCAGTAGCCTAGTGATCACTGTTAGTAACACACGTAAACAAATACTTAAGGAATTCATGCTGGCATTCTTGGGTCTGCTGCGTTAAGATGGGTGTACAGTAAATGGGACTAAAATAATTCAGTCTGATGAAAGTTCATCTCGACCTAAAACATCAACTCTGATTCTGTCTACAGGTGCTGCTTGAACAGCTGGATATTTTTTTAAATTTCACGTTCCCAGAATCGGCAGTATTTGGCTTTTGCATTCAGCATTCGTTCAGTCAGATTGCCAGGAGTAATTTGTTGGCCAATATCATTAAATTGTGGTTCGTTGCTTATCTTTCCTTCCCAATGTCATTCCAACATAAGCCAAGCACCTGATTAATACAGAAACACTATTTCTAAAAAAAAGGAGTAAACTTCCAATAGATTGACGAAAAGGGTCATACAATATATAAGGTTTTAAACATTGGATGTCAGTGCGGACTTTGCCCTGGAGGTGAAGCATTCTGTGTTATTCCAAGGATTTTCAAACATTTTCACGTTCAGCTCAGTTTACAACACAATCTTTAAGCTGCACATATAGTCTAAAATGTGCAATTTAATTGAGATATATTGAACCAAAGACTCAAGTAAAATTCATATTTGCAATTGCTCTTTGATCCTCACTATTCTTGTTCATTTAGAGAGATCCTACTCATTACATGACTGAAAAATTATCACTCAGGACATCCTGTCATCAATAAGAATTAGCTGAGATGCCCACACTAATAAATTGCTGCAAGCCATAGTTTGAAGCCAAGCAAGGCAACAAAGCAGGTTCTGTGTAATTTAAATCTTCGTATGTTCACAGTGAAACAGCACAAAAAGGCTCAACAGTCAGGATGCTTCACTTTGCCCAATGAAAGATGCATGGAGGGTCTAACACAAACCATGATGGCTTTTTCTCCTTTGTAGTAGGTAAAACAATCTGAACCTTCGTTAATGATAAAACCACTAAAGCTTGCTATCAGGCAGACTTCAGAACAGGTCACATCACCCCATTCATTTTACCCTAAATTTATAAAATATGAAAATGTTATAAATCTCATTTGTAACACAGCAGTCTGACATTTGCAATAAGTGAACTCAGCAGGCATGGTAATGCATGTAGAGACAGAAACAGGGTCCAAACACAGTGTTTCAAGCAGCTGAACCTTTCATGTGAAATATAATGCTGACCCTGGTCTTTGGTGTTGCAGGTTAAGGGATGAGTTTTGACTTGTTTGTCAATGAGTAGAACTCCCCTGGCCTTGCTTAAAGTAGTGGAATCTTTCAAGTTGAGCTCAAAGACAAGACCTCGATTTAATATCTCATCTGAAAGGTGGCACCCCGCACAATGCAGTAGTTCTTCAAACTGCACTGCG
This sequence comes from Ginglymostoma cirratum, assembly GCA_024137785.1. Taxonomy (NCBI): domain Eukaryota; kingdom Metazoa; phylum Chordata; class Chondrichthyes; order Orectolobiformes; family Ginglymostomatidae; genus Ginglymostoma; species Ginglymostoma cirratum. The sequence continues at coordinate 5,723,665 of JAHRHZ010000003.1, forward strand.
ATTGACAACCAAAACTGTATACTGAAGGCTCTGGAATGGAGATTGATCCCATGAAAAATTTTTCATATTGCTGTTGGTTGACCCTGCTATGCACAAACTGGTTTCAACATCATCACAGTGTTTAATTGACAGTAGAGCATCCTGAGGTTGTGAATGGCAACTGGTAAATACGGCTACCCTCTTTTTATGTTCAGGTTGTCAGCAAAATGAATAGTGTGGAAACCAAAATTGTACCAACTCCTTAATGTGGCGTTTCACAGCCAAACCTGATCAAGGGACTGTTCATGGCTAGGTGTTCACTGTGAACCATTCCCCTGCCCTTTCTTCTGACTCTCCACCTCTTTCTGCCTAAATCCCCCCCTTCTTCCTTCTTACATGAGCCGCTTGCTCTTGTCCTGATTCTCCATGCTATGGGAACTACTGGAATGCTCTTCCATCAGAAGCCATGGCCGACTTGTGTTGCTGGTAATTGAGAGCAAGAACTGCCGACCTGTCACTCCATCCCAGATGTTCTGACTCCAGACTAAGGTTGACCAGTGTCTTTGCCAATGCCTGATTGGCTTGTGATTTGGCACACCTTCCATGAAAGAGTCAGTGTGGGTCTCGTGCAAGTTGGCTGGCACTGCCATGTTTATATTTTCAATCAAAAAATAGGTCAACAGCAATAAAATGCCAAAACTCATGATCAAAGATTGCTGAACCAAACAACTGAAGTGTGGAAACACATGACAGTAAGCTGACCAAATGAAAGGAAAACTTATGAATGAAAACAAGCTGGTTGTCAAACCAGGTTTCAGAAGCAACACAACTCTATTTATTTCAGAACCCTCTCCCCCTCCCCCATTTCTGATGAAGGGTTTAGGCCCGAAACGTCAAGTTTTCCTGCTCCTATGATGCTGCTTGACCTGCTGTGTTCATCCAGCCCCATGCTTGTTATCTCGGATTCTCCAGCATCTGCAGTACCTTTTATCTCTCATCCAATCCTGGTTCATTTTTAAAAGCATAAGGAGATGGGTTTTGCTAAACTTACTATGTATGGAGTAAAGACAATGGGGAAAGGCTTGTGTTGAGTCTTAAAAACAACCAGAATAGCTTTACTGAGGGTATTTCTGGCCTTTGGACAAAGATCACCCAGGTAAGCGTAACGTTCGGCAAAATCTATTTTTAGAAAGAAAGAAAGACCTGTCGTCAGGGAGAGACAAAATTATGATGGAATTGGTTCTGGTTTTTGTACAAAGCACTTCTATTTTCAAGTGAGGATGCACATCCTGTAATGAATTTTGACAGACCCAATGAGCCCATCTTGTAGGCTCCTGGGGTGGTGGTATACCTTGGTTGAGAACTCCTGGTATACATTACAGCATTCAATCTGGCTGTTGTGGAGGAGAAACTTCTGCTTCCCTAAACTGTCAATGAAAAGCTCATGAATGGGCTGACAAACGTAAAGTCTTTCAGTGTCCCTTCGTTTCCAAGATTTCATGCATGAAGTGGCATTTCTGGTATTTGACTGAGGACAATTTGTTGGCAATACCAGGGAACCAGTAGTGAGTTTAATGAATATTAAGTCCCTGACCTGGATTATTAGGCAAATGCGTGTCAGAGAGCCACTCAAATGGCTTTTATTTATGTGGCACTTTTAATGCAAAAACATATTCTAAGGCAGTTTACTGTGATGTGCCCTGGTCAAAGGCTGGCATTGTATCCCAGAAGAGCTTGCCTGAGATGCAAATACAGTTTAAAGTAACCATGTTATTCACTTTCCCTTGAGCAGGAATAAGCTTCAGCAAAACTGGAACCGTATGCACTGCATACTTTTAAGGAATAGATTGAAAGTGGTTGATTATTTTGGCCAAAGGGTGAAAACAATGGACACAATCATAAGGCGGCTTATAGGTCTGGATGAAGCTCACAATATTACTCTTAATTGCTGATTCTCATAATTTTGAACTTGCCTAGGGGTGCCAACTAGAAAGCATATGTAGGGCATTCATGCTCACTTCCACTGAAGGTATGGGAGCTCCCTTCCTCCTCCCCAGTCCTGATGAATGGTGTAAACCCAAAACATCCCACTGACCAATCTTCACTAACCCCTGCCTGCATCCATATAACACCATCCCACCTACCTTCCTCCAGCAGCAACCCCCTCCCTCTATTTATTTCTGAGCTCCCTTCCCAGTCCCCCATCCTTATGAAGGATGCAAAACCAAAAATTTGATTTTCCTGCTCCTCTGATGGTGCCTGACCTGCTGTGTTCCTCCAGCTCCACACTGTGTTGAATATTCTTGCTGGAATAAAGAAACATATTTCAGGATGGTTCAGGGCCTGGGGGAGAAGGCAACAATAATAGAAACAGCTCCTGAGGAACTGGTGGAGGAGACCAGGAGGATCTGTAAGGGACAGGGGAGAGAAAGAATGTCATTTCAAACCCTGTACCTTGCCTTCAAAAGCAGCCAGATGCTGCCATACCGAACTTCCAGCTCCCTCCCATTCCAAATAGCACACCAGGCAAGATGCTTAGGCTCACAAATTCTCCTGGCGATTCCAATCAGGGACTGTCTGACAAGACAACATGCTTGAACCTCTGGAGTGACTCTTCTTTCATTTGCTCATGAGAAGCGGGCGTCTCAGGTTGGCCACTATTTCTTGTCTGTCCCTAGTTGCCCTTGGTGAAGGTGAGCTGCCTTCTTGAACTGCTGCAGTCCATGTGCTGTAGATTGACTCACAATGGCTGACTTCCACTGAAGGCATGGGAGCTCCGTTCCCCCTCCCTGGGGAGGAAATTTCAAGATTTTGACACAGCGACAGTGAGGGAACGGTAATAAATTTCCAAGCCAGGATGGTGAGGGTCTTGAAGGGAACACGTAGGTGGTGCAGTTCCAATGTGTCTGCTGCCCTTGCCTTTCTAGATGGAAGTGTCATGAATTTGGAACGTGTTGTATAAGGATCCTTGCTGAATTTCTGCAATTCATCTTGCATATAGTAAGTACTGCAGTGACTGAGTGGTGGAGGAAGTGGATATTTGTGGATGCGTTACCAATTAAGCGGCTGCTTTGTCATGGATGGTATCAAGATTCTCGTGTGTTATTGGAGCTGCATTCATCCACGCAAGAGGGGAGTATTCCATTGTTGTCCTGACTTGTGCCTTGTAGATGGTGGACAAGATTTGGGGATTAAGGAGGTGAGTTACTCGCTGTAGTATTTGCAGCCTGTGACTTGCTCTTGTAACCAGAGTCTTTATTTGGAGAAGTGTTGAGCTTCTGGTCAATGATAACCCCAAAGATGTTAATAGTGGGGAATTAAGTGATGGTAACACCATTGAATGCGGTAGTTAGATTGTCTGTTATTGGATATGGTCATTGTCTGGCAGTTGTGTGCCGCAAACGTTCCTTGCCATTTGTGAGCCCAACCCGGATATTGTCCTGATCTTGTTGCATTTGGACGTGGACTGCTTCAGTACCAGAGGAGTCATGAATGGTGCTGAACATTGTGCAATCATTGGCGAACATCCCCACTTCTGACTTTATGATGGAAGGAAGGTCATTGATGAAGCACCTGAAGATGGTTTGGCCTGAGATACTATCCTGAGGAACTCCTGCACAGATGTTCTGGAGCTGAGAGGACTGACCTCCAACAAAGACAACCATTGTCCTGTGTGCCACATATGACTCCAACCACTGGAGAGTTTGCCCCCTGATTCCCATTGATTCTGTTTTGTTTGATGCCACACTTGGTCAAATGTAGCCTTGATGCCAAGAGCTCTCACTCTCAGCTCACCACTGGAGTTCAGCTCTTTTGTCCATGTTTGAACCAAGGCTGTAATGAGATCAGGAGCTCAATAGCCCTGGCAGAACACAAACTGGGTGTCCGTGAGTAGGTTCTGCTTTATTGCACAGTTGATGATGCCTGATAATCGAGAATAGACAGGTGGGGGGTAATTGGTTTTTGTGTACAGGACATACCTGGGTCATTTTACACATTGTTCAGAAGATGTCAGTATTGTAACTGGCTGGGGAGTGAAACGTTCTGGAGTACAAGTCTTCAGTACTATTGCTGGAATGTTGTCAGGTGCATAGCATTTGCAGTATCTAGTGCCTCCAAATGATTCTTGATATCATGTGGAGTGAATGAATTGGCTGAAGACTGGCATCTGTGATACTAGTGACCACTGGAGGAGGCAGAGGTGCTTCAGCCTTGACTTTTGCGTTGATGCTTTTCCATCATTGAGAATGCAATTATTTGTTGAGGCACCTCCACTAGTGAGCTGTCCACTACCATTCATGACTGGATGTGGCAGGACTGCGGAGCTTAGATCTGATCTGTTGGTTGTGGGATTGCTTCACGCTGTCTGTCACTTCCTGCTTATGTTGTTTGGCATGCAAGAAGTCCTGTTGGTACCTTCAACCGATTTAGGTATGCCTGGTACAGCTCCTGGCGTACCGTCTGGCACTCTCCATTGAACTAGAGTGGATTCCTTGGCTTGCATGTCATGGTTGAGTGGGGCATATGCCAAGCCTTGAGGTTGCAGATTGTGCTGGAGTACAATTCTGCTGCTGTGGATGGCCCACAACATCTCATCATGATCAATCTTGAGCTGCTAGATCTGTTCAAAGTTTGTCCCATTTAGCATGGCGATTGTGCCGCACAACTAGGAGGGTTTTCCCATTATGAAGGCAGGACTTTGTCTTCACAAGGACTGTGTAGTGATCACTCTTACTGATACTGTCCTGGACAGATACATCTGCAGCCGGCTGATTGGTAAGGATGAGGTTGAGATTATTTTTCCCTCATACTGGTTTCCTCACCACCTGCCCCAGACCCAGTCTAGCAGCTGTGACTTTTAGGACCCAACCATCTTGATTAGTAGTACTGCTGCTGAGCCACTCTTGGTGGTGGACATTGAAATCGCCCATTTTGCTCCCTTGTCACTGTCAATGCTTCCTCCAAGTGCTGTTCAATATGGAGACGTCCTGATTCATCAGCTGAGGGAGAATGGTATACAGTAATGAGCAGGAGGTTTCCTTACCCATGTTAACCTGAAGCTATGAGACTTCGTGGGGTCACGAGCCAAGGCTAAGGCCTCCCAGGGCAACTCACTCCTGAATGTAAAGCACTGTGCTGCCATCTGTGCTGGGTCTGTCTTGCTAGCAGGACAGGACATATCCAGGCGTGGTGATGGTGCAGGCTGGGAAACAGTCCATCAGGTATGATTCCATAAGCATGACTGCATCAGGCTTTTGCTGGACTCGTCTGTGAGATCAGCTATCCCAATTTTGGCACTAGTCCCCAGAATTTCATAAGGAGGACTTTGCAAAGTTGTCAGGCCTGTTTCTGCCATTGTCTTTGCCAGTACCTAGGTTGATGCCAGATGGTCCTTCCAGTTTCATTTCTTTGTTGAGACTTTGTAGTGGCTAATATAGCTGAGTGCTGGCTTGGCTTTTTCAGAAGGCAGTTGAGCGTCAACTGCATTGCAGTGGGTCTGGAGTCACGTGTAGGTTAGATCAGGTGAGGATGGCAGATTTTCTTCCCTGAAGGTCATTCGTGAGCCTGACTTGAATCCATGGCTTTCTGATTCAGAGGTTTTGAGTACGACCACTCATCCAAGTTTGGCACTGGGAAAGGAATTCCAAACCTTGTGAGTCAGGCAGGTTAGGGTGTGGTTGCCAGTGATTGGGATGAAGGGAAGTGGATTCAGCTGGAGTTGGTGGAATGGAAAGTGAGTGAAGTGGGTGTGAAAGTGAGGAGTGAAGACATGAGGGGGTGTAAACATTACTATGTTAGATATGTTTTAGGGAGACAACAATTTTACAAGGATCACTTTGTTGAATTGCTGTTAGAATGACAATTCATGAAAATGTGCTGATCCATGATTTGAAATCCAAATTTGCACACATGCCAAGGCTTTAGTGAAAGGATTTAGTGCGAATAATAGCGCTCCTTGGAGCCTATTTAAAGGAAAAATGTGAGGAAGGAAGTCCAAGAGGGAATAATTACCACGGATTGTTCTGAGATTGAGAGGCTCAGATAGAGTGTTTTTGAAAACGTCGCTGTGAAAATTAACTGCATTTCAATACTACCTGTTTGCCTTAAATCTGTTAATGCCTTCATTGAGATTACAGCAAAATAAATTGTATGGCAATGTATGGAATTAATATTGGAATTTTAAGCCTCTTGTTTGCGCAAAGTTATTACCTTCTTTTCAACCAAAAGCTTCAGAAAAATTACAATGAGCAACTTTTTATATTGTTAAAAATAATGAGAGCTGTTGCAGGTAATTCATATAATATTCCATTGTTGCACAAACTGTAGTGTGATATTTCACTCTGTCATTCGGAGTTAAATATGTAGAAATGGAACACACTGAAACAATGAATGAAACAGTTCTGGCAGTTGAGGGATGACAATTCTCAGAAGATGTTCCTTCCAAAATGAATCTTGGGGAACGGATCAAGGTTTCAGGTCACCTTGAACTATCTCCCAGGCTCAATGAAAGCCCTGCAATATACAACTGAAGGCAAGACTAATATTTTCAAGCAATGTGCTTGCAGCTAACGACTCTTTCTTCCCACAGCAAAGCATAACCTTTTCATTATTAACAATAGGGCTGTCAAAATTGAGTAGCAATTCTGTAGAAAATAGCTGTGTCAGGCATGAGATACTTGCTACAATATAAAGAGCAGAACTGCATGGTACAGTAAATCTTCAATGAAGTAATTTCAGAAATATCTCATCTGAGAGCTCCTTGATGTTTGACAGAATTGCTTCCTTTTCCCAAAAACTTTTGGCGTGGTATCTTTCACCAATATTTCCCTTTGTCCTTTTTTGAAGTCGATCAAACTGCATATTATCTGTCACCAAACAAGTTGGAGTTAAGATCTCTGCTCGCTTCAAATGAGGTCCTTCAGACCTGGTGCTTATCAAACGACTGATATTGAATTTGTCAAATGCAAACATGCCCTAAATAAGTAAAAGATGAATATTGCCACAGGCGACTATATCTACTTTCTGATATCCATGAAATCGAGCCACTGTCAAAGCCTGTAAAGTTACCGTGCAACCATTGATGTGCGCAGTGTGCATCATTTATAACCTAAAGAGACTGTGTCACAAAATTTTAACAGGCTGCTGACGTGTTATAATATGACGGAGTATTCCCTTGAATGCAGAAGGTTAAGGGATGATGTATTTGAGGATTTTAGGATTTTGAAATCCAATTCAGGAAGAATCTTGCTGCACTGATCAAGAGTTCCAAGACGAGCAGTAGTGAGTGCAAATCAAAAGCGATAGTATACTTTTTCAGGCTACCTTGGGGAGGACACGGCTCCTACCAGTTGTCAGACAATATGTATTTTGTTTGCTTAATGCTAGACAGTTAATTGACTGGGAGTTTTGAAAGAAGGCTCCTTGAAATATCCACTTAGGCTGGAGCTTTGGACTTTGGTAGTCTCTCTGCAGATTCAGCAAATCTGCAATCATGCTGGAAAAGAAACAGTTTCAGGAACACAGACTTCTTTCCAGTTTGCTGCAATTTGACCAAATATGAGAATTGTCTGAACTTTATGCGTTGAAATATTGTGATTGAATACAATGACTGAAAACTGCCCCTCTTTCTTCTCCCTCATATCCCTTAAGGTTTCCCAGGTCTTAGGACAGCAATCCCACATCCCTGGAACCATTCTGATCAGTCTCTTCTGAAACCTGTAAAAAGCCTTCCCATTCTTCCAGTGGCCCAGAATTATGACAAAGAACATGGAGAAACAGTGTAAAATTAATGGTACTTTTCTAAAGGGTGTACAGGAACGGGGATACCTGGCTTTATACATGCATAAGTCATTAAAGGTAGCAGCACAGGTAGAGAGAGCTGTGAAGAAAGTGTACAGTATCCTCGGCTTCATAGTTCGGGTCATCAGAGTACAGGAGCGTGCAAGTTAGGAAGCTATTTCGACTTGAGCTGGAGCCTTGTTCACAATTCTGGGTGCCACACTTCAGGAAGGATATGAGTGCACTGGAGGGAGCGCAGAAGAATTTTTTAAAACTGAATAAAAACTGAAAAAACTGTGGATGCTATAAATCAGGAACAAAGACAAAGTTGCTGGAAGCCAGACCTGCTGAGCTTTTCCAGCAACTTTGTTTTTGTTTATAAAACTGCAGATTGGTTTATTAGATGAGAAGCTTTGGCTGAGGGAATGCATCGAAAAAGTAGAAACCATTTTCCTAGGAGAGGAGGCAGCTGAGAGGAAATTTGACAGAAAGTTTCAACATCTTGAGGGTTTGAGACAGAGTAGAATGGGAGAAACTGTTCCTGATTGTAAAATGATCAAGAACCAGGCGGTGCAGTTTTAAAGTGTTTTACAGATGCAGCAAACATGATCTTTTTATATCTTGAGTGGTTACGGTTTTGAATGCACTGTTTAGAGGTGTGGTGGAGGCAGGTTTAATTGCCACATTCAAGAGGGCATTGGATAATTCTTTCAGTAAAAATAACCATTTTATAAGAAAAAGACAGGAGTTTGGTACAAAATGCTGGGAAAGCCAGCGTGGACATGATCGGCCGAATGGTAATGCTGTGAATTCGAGTTTGTGAACGAGTCACAATTTTCCTGGATACCCTCCAAATGCTGAACGAGTGAATCATTTATAGAGTTTTCCAGAACAGTTTTCCGCACGGTCTTTGCTGTCCTTTAAACATTCTGTGATGCTAATATTGCAGTTGGCCAGTTTGTGGTCCTAATTTTAGACTGCAAGCTGCTGGATGAGTTTCGATAATTAGAACAACAAAAGAAAAAGCCACTTTAAAAAAAAAAAATCCGTCAGGCTGTTGAGATGAGGCGGGGGGAAGAAAGGGGAGTGGCTTGAGAAACGGTGCAAGGATTCAGGTAGCCCTGAGGGAGGGAGAGGTTTTTCTTGTGGACCCTGGTCATTAGAGCCCAGGAGAAGCCGGTGCCACAGTCCATGGGGGCAGCACCTGGAGGTGGGGGAGGGGCAGCTGCAGCTGGGCCGAGTGCGGCCAGGTGTGAGTGAGTGTGAGCAGGCGTGCGGAGTCTCCGCCCCTCACAGCTGCTGCTGCTCCCGCGCTGACGGGAAGGGGGAAGGGGACACCAGGCTCTGGGACAGACCCTGCTCCTGCTGCTGAGGGGGAGGAAGCTCTCTGCAAAATGTGTGAGTTCTCGTTTCCTTCTGCTTTTTTTTTTCCCCAATTGAAACATTCCCCCCACCCGGGCCAGTCCAAAGAACCCTACCCCCTCTCACCCACACCCAAAAGTAAAATTATCCTTCTCCCTGCCCCCACCTTAAGTTCAGGTCCTGGGCTGCACTCTGTCACATCGAGGCCGCTTGATATTCTGACCATTTCTGGCAACCGGCTCTGGTCTAGTTTGCATCAGCTGAGTTATCTTTTCCTCTGAAGTTTCAAAATTCGAAACAGTTTATGAAAGTACAGAAGATTAAGTCCCCTTAACGGAATGCGACCAGCGTGGAACTTTCCAGAAGATCATCACTACATCTGGAGAATGGGAGCAGTTTAGAACTTTGCAGAAGATAATCTCTGCATTTGGATCATGGGAATAGTTTAGAACGTTCCAGAAGATAATCCCTGCTTTCAGAAAGTGGGAACAATTTACATCCTTCCAGAAGATCATCTCTACATTTGGAGAATTGGATCAGTTGAGAACTTACCGGAAGATAATCTCTGCATTCTAAGAATGGGAACGGTATCAAGTTTTCCAGAAGCTCATGTCTGCATTCAGAAATAGGGAACAGCTTAGAACTTTCCAGAAGCACAGGAGCATGTCCCGATTGTTGTTTGCACCTTCTGGACATGTAGATTGAAAATGATGCTGCTTCACCCCATGAGATTCTTTCCTTTTTCTTCACGTTTTTGAAATAAACTGGTTGCTGATTTTTCACAGATTTCTTTCAAGAGAGTTTCAAATACAATTCTTTCAAACAAACAATTGAAAATTCTGTTTGGAAAATCTATCTCAACACAATCATTTTCAAGGGCCATAGACTTTTTTTTCTGAGAACTGAAAAGACAGGTTAAGCAGGGATTTGTGTCTTTCCTGAAGGCAGGGTACTAGAGAGACTACATCTGGAATACTGTGTCCACAGTTGGTCTCCTATAAGGGACGATGTAAATGCATTGGAATTGGTGGAAAGGTGCTTTGCAAGGTTGATATCTGGAATGAGCAGGTTGTTTTATGAGGAAAAGTTGGACTTGCTGAACTTGTTTTAACTGGAGTTCAGAAGTGTGAGGGGTGACGATTGTAACGTAGAAAATACTAAGCTGTATGTACCAAGTGGACATGGAAAGGATGATTCCTGTTGTGGGTCAGTCCAGAAGTAGTGGCCAGTGATTTAAAATTAGGACGAAGACAGGGACAATTTTTCATGGCTGTGCAACTTTGGAAGTCTCTGCCTCAGAAGGCAATGGAGGTAGGGTCATTGAATACTTTTAATGTGGATAGAATCTTGTCACACAACAGAATCAAAGGTTATCAGGGTCTTGATGAGAATGTGGAACTGGGAACACAAACAGAATGACAATGATCTTATTGAATGGTGGAGCATGCTCGAGAGGCTGAAAAGCCTACCTCTGTATGTTCATTGTTATTTGTTTACAGAAATCTATGTTTGTATGATCAGTGTGAATTAGCCAACTACTATGATGCACCTGTTGCTTTAACACTGATTTAAGATAGGAAGATCAAGAAAGTCATTGAGGCAGACAGAGAATTCTTGATGACACAAAGCAACTTGCAAATAGACTCAGGAGGGACCCTGACTGATGAGACCGCAATGGAAATGTGGCATATGCACAGTTAAGGTTGAATGGTTTGAAAGTGATCATGCCTAATTTGGATCCCTTTTTCTTTCTGTGACAAGGTCATGAGACTCTGACCACTTACTCGCTGTCAGTTTATGACTATCTCTAGATCTGCCTGATTCTGTCCCATTCCCTCAAAGATTTGCAAATCCTATTGATCTTCACCTTAGTCATGGAGTCATACAGCACGGAAATAGACCCTTTGGACTGACTAGTTAATGCCAACAATGTTCCCAAACTAAATTCATCCTACTTGCCTGCATTTGGCCCATTTCCCATTAAACCTTTACTGTTCATGCACTTGTCCAAATGTCTGACTACATTTAGATTTCTCTCCAACCTTTGAATGCTCCAAGGCACTTGACCTCCTTTTTACAACCCTGACAGATCTCAAGATCCCCAGCTCAAGCAATCCTGTCAAGGTGTTTCACTTGAAATGCTATCAAATCTCAGAATGGTATATCAGCTCATTCCACAGTCTTCCTCACTGTTGCTAAACATTGGACACATCTCATTGTTGAAACTGTCACAATGCTTGAGTTCAAAATGAAATATGTGATTGAAGAGATCTGTTATCAGCTATAAACTTACAAAGGAACAGAGGCAAAGTAGTCGATCATTCAGCCCCTTGAGCCTGTTCTGCCATTCGATGAGATCATGCCTGATGGGTGGTCTAGCTCCATTTACCTGCCTTTGGCCCACATCCCTTAATACCTTTTTCTTACCAATATTCAGCAAAGTTGTGCAGTTACCAGTAACATTCAATGAAATTGACTTATTTATTTGGATCATTATGGTCACTGCAATTCAGTTAAGCCTGATCTGAATGCCCATGTGGTAAAAGTCATTCATTTTGATATGAAATTGCATATTCTTGAACTCATCATGCGCAACACCAAGAGCAAAGAAGTAAGAATGATGTTTGTGGTCCTTTCAGAGTACTTCTGAAGCTTCAATCGATCAGACAGCACATCGTCATGAACGTGTTGGACGGACAGATCCCATGAATAGCAAGGGAGCCCCTAAGTCGCTGATGAAATGAAGATCTCTAGCAAAATATTTGTGACAATTGCAAACAAAAGGTAAAATGAATTGCTTTCGGTTCTTGTCAACCTAACGTTGATTGCAATAAATGCACAAGATTGACACAGGGAAGTGGTATGGAATAGTAGAAGACGGCACTGCAAATCACAATAGATAAACTATTTGTTGTTTGTTGCTATGTTTTCATACATATTGAACTCGTTGAATTAAAAGTTTTGAAAGTTCCTGCAGAACCTTCAGAAATCTGAAGCTCAATGGACTTACTACTAGTTCATGATTCACTCAAGGTTAACATGCAGGTTCAAATGGCAGAGTTCAGGAAGGCAGATACAATGTCAGCACTGATTTCAATAGGGCTAGAATACAAGGACAGGTATGTACTGCTGAGGCTGTATAAGGCTCTCGTCAGAACTCATTTGCAATATTGAGAGTTGTTTTGGTCCCTGTATCCAAAGAAGGATGTGCTGGCCAGTATAGGTTCACAAAAATGATCCCAAAAATGAAGGGCTTATCATTGACCAGTTAATGATGCTGAGTCTGTGCTTGATGGAGTTAAAAAAAATGAGGGGAGGATCTCATTGAAACTTACAGAATACTGAGAGGTCTGGATAGAATGAATACAGAGAAGGTATTTCCACTGGTGGGAGAGACTCCAATCCAAGTGTATAGCCTCAGAGTGAAGGGACAACCCTTTAAAACTGAGATGGGGAGAAATTTCGTCAGGCAAAGGATGTTAATCTGTGGTACTCATTGCTGCAAAAGGCTGTGGAGACCAAGCCATTGAGTGTATTTAAGACAGATATAGATAGGTTCGTGATTAGAATGGGAGAAGGGAGGAGAATGGGGTTGACAAACATATCAGCCATGATATAATGGTGGAGCAGACTTGATGGGTTGAGTGGCCTAATTCTGCTCCTACAGCTTATGACCTTATCAGTGGACATTGAGCCAAGTGGGAAGAGAACATATGAATAAATGCCACATTGCACAAGTACGGCTTTTTAATGTTTACATTTCAGGACTGAGCTGTCAAAGTTTTGAGCAATATCAAGTTAGAACAGCCTTCAGCGTTGAGTTCTTCACTTTCCCCTACTGATTCCTTCATTCGATCTGCTCTCACTTTGTCTGCAATCTTCAATGGACCTACACACACAGCTCCTCTGATTCTAGTGCTCTCATTTATCCAGTGCTGCTCTGCTGGTTGGAGATCTTTCAGCTGCCTTGTTCTCTTGGGCTGCAACTTGTTTTTTATCTTGCTACATTTCTATTCTTTGTATTATTCTTTCTATTCTATATCCTTGAGCTCCTCGTGAATATTTGCAGATTCTGCTGTGGCCACGAAAACATTAACTTTGTTTAAAAAGCTTCTTCATATGACTTCCTCTTGCCACAAGGCTGCAAGAGAGAGCAGATCATGTGGTTTTGATGATACAAAGAGTCCTCTATATTGCACTTCACTCTTTACTTGGAAAACACATATGAAAATGTATTTCTGACAAATTTTCTCTCAGTTGCAACTTGTTGTGCACCACATACGCTACAACGTCCACCAGTGCACTTTGTTCCCTGAAACTGTCTTTCTTAATGGAACCTTGTTGAATTACTGCCTCATCTGAGAAAGTAAGAGGCATGATCTAATGCTCACTTGAACATGCATCCCTAAGAGATTTCAATTTTAAATTAAACATTCTCTAATAAAACGGCAGTTAACTGTTCAACTGGATTGCAATAACAGGAATTGTTTGTCATTAATAAAATGCTGCAAAAGACTGCAGTCCAATTTAGAAGAAATAAATCAAGTTTGAGGAACGGATTTTTAGCGACTTAAATGGTCCATTGAGGGCTGAGAATGGTTAGCATCAGATTCCAGGACTTGTAGCATTAATTTGTCGGAGTTGGCTGGAGGTTTTGTTATTTTCGTCGAAAGCGAATTGCTGTCGCCTTGTGCAATTTTTTTTCGGTGGTTTGTGAATTTAGTTATTGCTGTGTGCTAATTGTGTGGAAAAATAAAAGCTTGCATTCCTCTTGTGCTTCATTACTGTGGATCCTACAAAGGGGACAGACTGATTGGGTGTTAATTGTGTGTAACACTATCCCTAGTTCCACTTGGTGCACCCCACCATAAACTCATTACATGCGCATTCCCCTCACTTTGTGCTTTCCTGTTGAAATAGCTCGTAGCCTTAAAGAGATTTAGACAAATAAGATTTTAATGTAATTAAAAGTTCAATTTTGTTTCAGTACTGCTTCCTTGAGGATGATGTATTACATTCACAGTTTTAAAACTGTGTGTAGTTTATTTAATTCTGTGGATTGGAGTGGGAACTAGTTTTGCCTGCGGTTGGTGATAGTTGTTCTCCATTCATTACTGATGTGTTATCAGCATGTCTTAATGGTCCATGCAGAGTTCAAAATTAACTTTTTGGGCCACGAGCACAATTTGATTACCGCTCATAAACCCAGCAGCGAATTTCATTTCAAATTGCAAAATAGACTGGAGTACAAAATAGTTTTTATGCCCTAAAACTCTCATCCATTTTTTAATATGCCTTTTCGATTACACTTTTATTATTTTCTCCTGTGAATGTTGACTCCAAGCTTGTGTATTTGGCAGACATTGGTCAATAGACTTGCCCCACTTGTGACCTCGTGTGCTCTTGCAAAATCGCAACTATTGGAAGTCATATCGCGAAAGTGGAGTTAACTCAAAGGCAATTAATTCTTCGAGTCACAGTTGCAGAAACGTTTCTAGTGGTTTTAACAGTTTTAATCCCAAAATGTTTTATCATCAGAATTCAGCATCACGATTTGGTATGTTAAAAAAAGGTTTCCTTGTGAATTCATGAAATTATTGATATGCGCCCAGGAATCTCCAGCAAGTACCGGTGTGCTGTGAGAAACTCCGGGCAAATATTAACAATTTCCTACAGACTTCTTACAAGTACAGACAAGCTGCTGGAGACCTGCTGAAAAAACCTGACAGGCTTCCAGACACCTCTTGTAAATATTGATGCCCTTGGATGCCCCGCTAATATTTACAGATTTCGAGACTTCTCCAAACAGCAACACACTCCTGAGATCTCTTGTAGATAGTGACACAGTCATGGGGACTTGCTGCAAATATTAACAGGCTCCCGGGATCTCTCGCATAGCATTTATAAGAATTTAACATCTATTGAGAGGAAGTGATGTTTAGCGATATGAAATAACTGAAAGACTCTGCAGTGCTGAAAAACACAAGAGAATTCTCGAGATACGGTGATAACGATGCACCAGTGGGCAAGATTTAACAGGATTTTCCTCTGGAGTTGTGATGGAAGGCTAGACGGGTTGAAAAATGACCCGGGAAGGTATCAGAAAGAAAACATGATATCTTCTCACTGCTGTGAGATACTTCAAGCGGCGAGAATGGATGCTGTGCTCCTGTGGACAAAGCAGAAGAAGTTCCTTCTGGCCCAAGCTTCCAGGATGCCCAACATGCGAGCAACCTCCCTTCTCCCTGGAGTCTCAGCAGTGACCACTTCTACCAGCTGCCCTGCTGGATCACAACGACAGCCCAAGGAGAGACACAGCAGTCCCCAAAATTCTCTATGCAGTCCCAGCATTGGGCATGCGATGAGGACCTACACCGTGGCACTCATATGCCAGCCAGTGTTCCCAACCAGATGGTCAGAAATTTCTAATTGGGATGTAATGACCCCAGTTTGAAATACTGAGGTGTAATTTTATTAACAAGACCAGATTGTTGGAAGCACAAGATTTAAACTTGCTCAGATACCAAGTGGCAGCTTGCAAATCCGGATGATATGATGAGAACTGTGTTTTTCTCCCCAGAGTGATTCAGAAAAGAAACTGGTTCAATTTATTTAGAACAAAGGCAGTGACCGTCACTGCAAGTAAGTAAGGTTTGACAAGTCTGGAACAGTTATTTGTGCACTGGTGACCGCGACACGGTGGAATAGAGCCATCAATCGAGTGCCGGTATTGATATTCAAGTTGCTGCAAAGTAGAAAAGTTTCATGATTTGTCGTTGATGCTATTCATTCTGTATTCACTGTGCCATCTACCCTCAACCAATCTTTGGCCAGCTTATTTTTCTCGTTCTAGAATACGTTTCATAATTCCTTCCACCCAATCTTTGAAAGCCTCCTCAAAAGATAACTGTTCGACCACACAAGTAGGCATCACTCTTTATTCTTTGCTTCATTCTCATGATTATAGAGTCCCAAGCCAAAGAGTGAAGCATGAAACAAAGCATGAGGCAAATCCTTTAGATGATAATGTTATTATGTATCGTCCTCCCTACTGCAATATTCTTTGTCTTTTCTCTGATTCTGGGCCATGGACTTTGCCAGGCTTAGGGGCAAAAATACTGCAGAGCCATTGCCTTCTACAAAATAGCTGATGTACAGTTTGACCTGCTGTTCATGCCTGTTGTCGATGTACTGCAAGGATTTGGAGTAGTGTTTCCAAATGCCATCTTGCTGATCCCTTTTTGAGGTGTGAAAACAGTCATGGTTCCTCAGTGAGATCTGTGAAAGAATGGAGTAGTTGGGGCAGGATGTGCAGCTGTTTGAGATGGTTGTTATAACTTGGTCAGAGCACTGTGGCAGCTATTTCGGCCTCAGACCTTGTCTCATGACCCGCATTTTGACAAATTCTGATTTGAGGGCTGTTAAGAAAAACCTGCTCAACCGAGTTATCTTGCTACATTTCTATTCTTGGTTTCCTTGAGCTCCTCGTGAATATTTGCAGAGTCTGCTGAGGCCATGAAAACATTAACGATGTTTAAAAAGCTTCTTCATGTGACTTCCTCTTGCCACAAGGCTGCAAGAGAGAGCAGATCATGTGGTTTTGATGATGCGTATAGTTTCAGGCACTTTCTGCGAATAACAATAACATGGGAACGTGGTAGCGTGGTGCTGATATCTGTGGACAAGTAATATGTAGCCTCGGGCTGATGTTCTGAGGACATGAGTTTGAAACCCAATGGGGCAGATGGTAAAATTTAAACAAAATAAGAGTCTGGAATAAAAGATAGCTGAAGGATGATCATTGTCAGCTGGTTCAATAAAACCCACTCAGGATGGGAAGTTTGCCGGCCTCACCCAGTCTGGCATACATGTGACCCCAGACCATTGGCAATGTGGTTGACTCTTCACTACCGCCTGAGCAATTAAGGATGGGCCATAAACTCAGAGCTAGCCAGCAATGCCTGCATGCCATGAACAGATAAATTTTCTAAAAAGCTGAAATTGCTGGAGAAGCTCAGCAATTCTGGCATTATATGTGGTAAGAAAGGCCAGTTAACGTTTCAAGTCCAGTCACTCTTCATCAAAACTTGTCAGCAGCTAGTAAAAGGTGAAGGTGGATTTTGGCGGGATGAGGTGGGGTGCGGAGAAGGTGAGCTGACAGATGGAGATGGAGCCCAGAAGGAAGGAGATATAAAAAGAGTAGGTAAACAAGGAGATTAAGGATAATAGTCCAGGATGAAGAAAAGCTGCACAAGTGATAATGTGAGCTAACAGTGAGAAAAATGGGTAAGCTGTGCTGAGCGCAACCCATATAATGCTACAGTGGACCTAGGAGTATGTGAGTCTGGGTGATTGTACTAAAAGCAACCTACGCTATAACAGGACAGGATGTAGAGTAGGTAAAACAAAAATGGAGGGATGGAATCATGTTCTGAAGTTTTTGAAGTCAATGTTGAGTTTGAGAGCTGCAGGCTCACTGCACACTGCAGCATGGCTGCGACAGAAGTGTTGACCGGGGAAGTCAGTGGTGTGTTGCAGTGGCAGGCGACTGAAGCTTGAGTTCATTTTTGTGGACAGAACAGAGATGTCCTGAAAGCATTCTAAATTCTGTGCTTTGTCTCCCTAATGTAGAGGAGACCATTTCACAAGGTCTTGAACTTGGATAAACTTGAGAGGTAGGCATGCTGCTGGTGTACTTTGAGACCTCCGCGTATTCTTGGCATTGTGAAACTAATGTTGAATTTAGACTAAGTCAGCAATGGCACATCTTCCATGAGGCTGTAAAAGAGTGCAAATCATCGAATATTTCATCACTTTCTGTGATGATGTATACATATCTTGTTTACATTTAGAATTGGTTCATTATTCAAATTAACCCCTTACATTATACTCCCGGTCAAACGATGTCTCAGCACTGTCCCTTATTCTAAATTTAGTTTCTTATCAACTTGTTCAGAGATGTTATTAAGGTTCGTGGATCATTGAGATCTCTTTGGGAGCAGAAAAGACCCATTTGAAAGGATGGGTTTCACCCTGTCACTGGAAAGGGACCAATATCCGAGCAGGAAGATTTGATATTTCTATTAAGGAGACTGTAAACTGTTAGAGAGAGAGGGTGGAGGGATCCTAAGTGGCAGAGCAAGTAGAAAGATGGTTTTGAGTGTGAAATGAAAAAGTTAATTAGAAAAACAGACAAGAGCAAGTCAGATAATGAAATAACTCTGAATTAAACTGAGTTCATTTCAATGCAAGGGTTCTTATAGGTAAGGCTGATAAACTCAGGGCATGTGTGAGAAGATGGTATTGGGAAGTTATACCTATTACAGAAAGCTGGCTGAGGGACAGACAGGACTGGCAGCTCAATGTTCCTGGTTTCAGGTGCTATTGGAAGGATAGAGAAAGAGGCAAAGGAGGAGGGGGTGTGGCGTTTCTGATTAAGGAAAGCACTACTGCTGTAACCAGAAAAGATACTTCTGAAAAATCATCCAGTGAAAATATATGGAATTAAATTAGAAATAACAGGGGAATGATCACCTTCATGGGATTGTACTATAAACCTCGCAACAGTCAGGGGGAAATTGAAGAACAAATATGGAAAGAGATCTCAGAAATACGTAAAAATAATAAGGTTGTAATAGTTGGTGATTTTAATTTTCCAAACACCGACTGGGACTACCATGTGTTAAAGGTTTGGATGGTGAAGAATTTATTAAATTTTCAAGAAAATTTTCTTTATCAATATATAAATGTTCCTACCAGAGAAGGAGCAAAGATTGACTTTCACTTGGGTAATGAGACAGGGCAAGTGACTGAAGTGATCGAAGAGGAACATTTTGGGTTTAGTGATTATAATTCAATTTGTTTTAAAACAGTTATGGAAAAGGATAAGCCTTCCATAAAAATTAAAGTTTTTAATTGGAGTAAGGTAAATGTTAATGGTATGAGACAAGAGCTCTCAAAAATTAATTGGAGCAGATTGTTTGCAAATAAAGGGACGATTGATAAAGTGGGAGGCTTTCAAAAGTGCGATGCTGAGAGCTCAGAGTCGTTATGTTTATGTTAGAGTGAAAAGTAGAGCTGGTAGGATTAGAGAACAATGGATAAATAAGGATATTGAGGTTCTAGTAAAAAAAATTAGATGTAAACAATCGGGTTCAAATGAATCTCTTGATCAGTATAAATAGTGTAGAGGCATTCTTAAGAGGGAGGTCAAGAAGGCAAAGAGAGAATGAGACATTTCCTTGGCAAATAGGTTTATAGATAAGCCAAAGAGATTCTACAAGTATATTAAGAGCAAGAGAGAGAGTAGAGCCCCTTAAGTATCGAAGAGGTCACCTTTGTGTTGAACTTTAGGAGAGGGAGAGATACAAAATGAATATTTGGCATCAGTTTTTACTGTGGAGAAAGAAAAGGAGGCTAGAGCACTCAGGGAAATAAATATTGATGTTTTGAAAACAGTTCATATTACAGAAGAGGAAGTGCTGGCGGTCTTAGGAAATATGAAGGTGGATAAGTCTCCAGGAGCTGATCTAATATATAACAGGACTTTGTGGGAAGTCAGGGAGAAAACTGCGGGCCACTTGCAGCAATATTTGTACCATCTATAAATACAGTGACTGGAAATGACTGGAGAATGGCTAATGTGATACTTTTGTATAAGAAGAGATGTAAGGAGAAGCCTTGGAATTATAGACCTGTGAGTTTGACTTTGCTGGTGGGTAATTTGTTGGAAGTGATTCTGAAAGACCAGATTTGTATGCATTTGGAGACGCAAGGAATGATTAGGGATAGTCAACATGGTTTTGTGTGAGTGAAGTCATGTCTCACAAACGTGATTGAGTTTTTTGAGGAAGTAACTAAAAAGATTGCTGAGGGCAGAGCAGTAGGTATTGTTAACTTGGACTTTAGTAAAGCTTTGATAAGGTTCCACGTATAGATTAATGAATAAAGTCAGTTCACGTGGGATTTAGGGTGAACTTGCCAATTGTGTACAAAGTTGGCTTTGTGACAGGAAACAGAGGGACAGTGGAGGGTTATTTTTTGGCCTGGAGACCTGCGACCGGTGATGTTCCACAGGGATCGATGCTGTGTCCACTTTTGATTGTCATTTATATAAATGATTTAGATGAGAATATCAAAATGATAGTTTGTAAGTTTGTGGTATTGTTGGTATAGTGCTATTATTGCAAGATTGGTGGTATAGTGGACAGTGAAGGTGATCAAAGGTGACAAAGAGATCTTGGTCAATGGGCTGAAGATTGGCAAATGGTGTTTAATTTGGGTAAATGCAAGGTATTACATTTTGGTAAAACCGTCACAGACAGAACTTATGCAAGTGTAAGTATAGCCTTGGGCAGTCTTGTAGAACAGAGAGACCTAGGGGTTCAGGTGCATAATTCTTTGAAGTTTGCACCACATAAAGATAGGTGGTTAAGAAGGCACTTAGCACGTTTGCCTTCATTGCTCAGACCTTTGAATATAGGAGTTGGGATGTTATTTTGAGGTTGTACAGGACATTGATGAGGCCTCTTCTGGAGTATTCATGTCCGGTTCTGGTTGACCTGTTATAGGAAGGATATTATTCAGCTAGAGAGGGTTCAGAAGAGATTTACCAGGATGTTGCCCGGAATGGAGGGCTTGAGTTATAAGGAGAGGCTGGATAGAGTGGGACTTTTTTCACTGGAGCGTTGGAAGTTGAAAGGTGATGTTACAGGGATTTATAAAACAGTGAGGTGTATAGATAATGCGAATGACAGGTATCTTTTCCCAATGGTGGGTGATTTTAAGACTGGGGGCATACTTTTAAGGTGAGAGGCGAAAGATTTTAAAAAAGACATGAGAAGCACTTTTTTTTACACTGTCATTTGTGTGTGGAATGAATTTCCAGAAGAAGTGGTGGTTGCGGGTACAGTTACAAAGTTTGAAAAACAATTAAATAAGTACATGAACAAGAAACATTTGGAGGGCTAGCGCCAAGTGCAGGCAAATGGGACGACTTTAGTTTGACTTCTGGAGCAGGTGGGACTTAAACCTAGCCTCTCGGTCCAGGGGTAGGGACACCACCACTGCACCACAAGACCTCTCAACAAAACTTTTCACTGTGTACCTGAATGGTATAATTAACATGCCATTGATCATATGACCCATCTATATACCGTGGGATATTCTGCCTACCATGCAGTGAAGTTGGCGTTGCAGTGAACATCTATGATACAAGGCATAAAACTTATATATTACCATTTTGAGAATTTTGATTTCAGAATAGAGCCAGATGGGTGTTTCTTACTTTGGAGAAGGGTTTTCTTTAAAATATAAGGTCAACGAATCCTGCCAGAACGGTGACCCGTATAAGTCCAATAGTTTGTCAGATGACTGCAGACATCTATGGTGCAAGTAGAAAGATGTTAATGCTTTACAACAGGTATATAAACATGTACAATGATTAGCTTTGTTGTCAGTTCAGGAGAATATAGGATAGAGCAAGTTTCTCAAAATTCATTTCAAAAGATAACAGGATTGAGGCGAGAAGCAAGTTTTGTTTCCATCCAAGGAAGTGCTTAGAGCAATTCAGATACCAGATTACCTGAGAAAAAGGATTCAGTTTTTGATCTTGCAAACCAAGAGAGTTTGGTTAGAAATCTGCCAGTTAATAGAACTGCAAAAGAGTAGGCTTTCAGATTTGTAAAAACCGTTCATGCCAGCAGATTTGGAAAGGAGCCATGAAGTTGCCTTCAAAGTCCATGACAAAGACATTGCCAGGATCCAGTTAAGTAAAAAACTGAAGAGTTGGGAGTGGGTGCAGTTTCTCTGGACTTGAGGCTCTGTGATAGATGGTGTTGGGAAACAGGTTGAAACTTTGTTTTGCTGTGGGTTTTGGATCTTGTAACTGCTTTCTATATTTAGATAGCCTGTTTTGTATTTTTTTTCCATCTTCTTTGATGCAATAAACTTCAGTTCTGTTGTTAAAGAAAATCTGCAGCCTTGTGTGAATATGTTTCAGTGACTAAACGCCATGTTTAAGAAGTAAACAAAAATAATCAAACCCAAGTTTCATTCTTGGATATAACAAGCGTGGGGCTGGATGAACACAGCAGGTCAAGCAGCATCATAGGAGCAGGAAAACTTGACGTTTCGGGCCTAGACCCTTCATCAGAAATGGGGGAGGGGAAGAGGGTTCTGAAATAAAAAGGGAGAGAGGGGGAGGCGGATAGAGGATGGATAGAGGAGAGGATAGGTGGAGAGGAGGCAGACAAGTTGAAGAGGCGGGGATGGAGCCAGTAAAGGTGAGTGTAGGTGGGGGGGTGGGGAGGAGATAGGTCAGTCCAGGGAGGACGGAAGGTCAAGGGGGCGGGATGATGTGAGTAGATAGGAGATGGGGGTGGAGCTTGAGGTGGGAGGAGGGGATAGGTGAGAGGAAAAACAGGTTATGGAGGTGGAGATGAGCTGGGCTGATTTTGGGATGCGGTTGGGGGAGGGGAGATTCTGAAGCTTGTTAGATGAAGTCCACATTGATACCATTGGGCTGCAGGGTTCCCAGGCTGAATATGATTTGCTGTTCCTGCAGCCTTCGGGTGGCATCACTGTGGCATTGCAGGAGGCTTCTTGGATATGACAGGTCTCAGTTGTATTATCAGCTGGGGAAGTAACAAATCAAATTCTGTGTTTTTCTTCCCTCCCATCATTGTGATCAGCTGCCCCAAATCATTGCCCAGGATGTATGAATCCTCCTCTAGGACCTCTTGCAGTGTCATTGCAATGTCCCTGCACTGTACTTCTCAGTCAGGAGACCTAGGTTCAGGTCCCAGCTGCCCCAGGTTTGAGTACAATAACATTTCTGAATAGGTTGATTAGAGAACACTTATGAATCTTTTCCTCAGCTTTTATTAACATTGGGCAAGGCCCATTGCTTTGAATATTGTGCAGAATAGTGACCGAGCATGGTGTGTTTGTTAGCCCTTCAGTTTTACCAGAGGAGATCTCACTTCTTTTTCCAAACAGATATTGCAGAAATGTTCACTTTTCTCTCTTTGAAGTTTGTGCTTTATGGCCGAAACTTTGAAAACCATGCAGACATTTTTGTCACACTTAAATCAATCCAAAGATCAAGCTTTATGCATCCTCCCCCAGATTGTTTCACAAATGCAAAAAATTAAATTTGGCCTTCAGAATGCGTTATAATGATCATGCACAGTTTGTATATCTGCAGACGAAAAAAGGAACTCTGATTAGCACATCCATCACACTGAAAAGAAAGCATAAGAAGTCTGGCGACTGAATTTTAACCTCTTCAGCTCAGCTCAAATGGTGAGATTCATTTGTGGCTTGGAAATTCTGCTGTCAGTATTAGGTGCTGGGTAGTTGATCTTTGTACCAATAAATAGACCAATTGCTATCCCACATATGGGCTTTCCGACAAAAAGGGCAGCATGATATATCAATTCTGCAAAATAAAGGATTTCAAATTAACAGATTTATGGCCAGTCCTGGGGAAGCTCACCAGCACTTGGATGTTTTGAAGCTGAAGCAATGAAAGGATTGGAGAGGAGGAGCATCATAGCTCTCTCCCTCTTAACAGCATGTTTCACTGGAGGATCTGAGAGATAGCAGTGGTGAGCTTTCTTAAGGATGGGAGGCAGAGAACCACCTTTTGAAACATGAGCATGGAAGTTGAGGTTGAATGTGGCCAACAAAGTCAACAGCAAACTTGTGATGTCCTCTAACCTGGATGCAGTATACCAGAAAGATCCAGGATCTCAGATCCGCTTGACAGGCATGTTCTATGACACTTCCAAAAGTGACATAATCTGCAGGGCACTTCTCAGGTCAACACATCTTGCAGCATCATTTATTCCTCTCCCTAAAGATACCTAACATCTCCATCTTTCCTGCCTTATCCTCAATCAACCTTAACCTCTTGTTCTCTCACTCCTATGCCTTGTAGCCAGCACAATCAAATGGTTTACTTTCTTCCTGTGCTCACAAGCCATAACAAGCACCAACTGTTTACCCCAGTGATGCATGACATAACTTATTTTTTTCCCTTTCTAAATACCTGGAAATCTCTTTCTATCCATTTTTACATTCCAAGCTAACTTCTTTTCATCTTCTCGTTCCTTCCTGCTGATTAATCTTTGAAATTCTCTGCCATTCTTTACATTCTGACTAAATATTTAATCTGCTATTGAGCTTTGCACAATTGTATGCTAGTTCTTTATGTTTCATGATTTTCTTAACTTCTTTCGTGAATCACAAATATAGGACCCTCCCCTTAAAACTTCTCTTTTTGGTAGGAATATACTTATTCTGATTATTCTCGGATATCCCCTTAACTGTCTGCCATTGCTTTTGTATTGATCCATCCTAGTTCAGCTTCAGCTAGCTCATCTTTCATGCTTACATACTTGCCCTTATTTAAGTTCAAAACAGTCATCTCAGATCACTCTTCTCCTTTTCAAAATGTAACATTCAGTCATTTTGTGGCTGCTGCTTTTCTCAGAGATCATTCACTAATCCTGTCACATTGCACAACATCAGATGTGGTATAATCTGCTCTCTCATTGGTTCTAGAATGTGCTTCTCTAAGAAACTATCTTGAATTCCTTGTTCTTTGAATTCCTCTTCCAGGTTACCATTGGAAATCTTCTTTTCCTTGTTTATATATAGATTGAAGTCACCAATTATTATTACTGTCCCTTTATCAAAAGCATCCAGTATTTCTTTTTGTATACTTCATCTGAGACTATGATTACTGATTGGAGTTTAGAGGCATGTCTTCTAGGGACTTCTTTCCATTACCAAACCTCACTTTCATTCAAAATGATTCTACAATTTGATCTCCTCAACCAACTTTTGCACCATTAACAGAGATTAACAGAGCTACACTTCCAACTTGACCTAGCTTTCTCTTTTTACTGAATATCACTTATCTCAGAATATTCAGAATCCAATTCTTGTCGTCATGCAGCCATATTTCCATGACAGTAATCAAGTCATATTTCTTAAGTTCAATATTGTTATAAAGTGGAGGTCAACCCCCCCTCTGATAAATAAAACTAAAACATTCAGAGAGGCATGCCTCACCATATAATCTGTGACAAGAGCCCCAATCTGGTATAAAGGAATAGTTAAATAAATTAAACCCCTGACACTCTCTTTATAATCAACAAATAACATTTTATTTATCTAACTCTAACAGTGAACAAACTAACTGAACTATTAACAAACTAAACATCACTTCTAACTTCTAACTATTCCCGAATAAAACAAGATTATAATGGTATGATGTTCCAATAAATACACATCCCACTTATATAAGATAAAATTTAAAAAATGTCACAAGACATGACATTATTGTCCAACAGGTTTATTTGAAATCACAAGTTTTTGCGGTACTGCTCCTTCATCAGGTAAAGTGAAGAGAAACACACAGGCACAGAATTTATAGGCGGAGAGATCAAAATATCATACAAATTGTGTGAGTGGAGTGTTGATAGGCTGCATAATAAGTCTCTGCAGGTGATCAAAAGTATCAGAAGGTGTGATTAAAGTGTCAACAGTTGAATACCAGGTAGGGGATGACCTATAATCCATTTAAATGGAGACAAACCAAATGACTGGAATAATTCCAGCCAGGTTACATCTTTTGGAATGTTCTCCGTCTTCTCCGACAATTCTTCTGTCAGGAACTTCTCGATGAATCCTTCTGTCAGACACTCCTCTTCTGTCGAATTCTTTTGTCAGGAATATTAACTATTTGTGTCGTAGTTACTTTTAATTTAGGTGGAGTTTACTCCAAGGCTTAGAGACTTCTGTGAGAGCCAGTGATTCATTCTTTTAGAGCTGAGAACTGTTCTCTTGGCAGATGGCAGCTGGCTCTCACAGATTTTCCAAACACCGTCTTTTTATACCCTTGATGACATATCAATTTCTTAAAATAGGATTGGTCCTACGTTGTCAACACCATCAGATTTCAATTTAATTTGTTTTTGGCATCTAAGGGCCTGGTTTAAATTAATTAGCTAAATTTAAAAACCTGTTGTCTTGGTAAAAGTGCTGCTTTGCCTGATAACAGTATAGCTTTTTGATACAAGTGTTTCAATTCAGGTGTTCTGTGCACCTGCAAACTCACAGACATCCTTTTTGAATCTCTAAGCACAGAAAAAACACATCATCTTTTAAAGGGACCACACACAGTTTTCCCTTAACATATTACAAACACCAAATTCTAACATCCTGCCTTCCAATCCACAAGTGCTCTACCCAGCTTCGCAACAATATGTTGAATCTATTCACTTACTTTGTTGTGAATGCTTTACACGTTCAAATTTAGAGCTTGTAGTTCTGTGTTTTGTACTAGTTTTGTAACATTTATTATTTATTGTTGGTGTATTTTAAATTTTATTCTCTATGTCCCTTCCTCCTATTCCCTCCCGCATATCCTTGTGGGTGTTCCAACATAATGTGGATTTCAGCACTTCAAGAGGACACTTCACAATCACCTACTCTAGAAATTAGGGATAGAAGTGCTGCCACATCCAAAGAATTAAATAAAAATCCTTAATATCCTTTACGCAACAAAAATCTATCTGTCTCACTTGCGAAATTGTCAACTGATCCAGGCTCATCAATTCTCCTTGGGGGATAGGATTCCAAATTTCCAATTGATTTTGTGTGTCGAAACACCTCCTGAAATCACTTCTAAATAGTGCAATTATGGTTCTACCCACTTGTTCTGGATTGGAATGAGTACAAGGAATGACTTCTGTTAATGTTGTGGAGGTGCCGATGTTGGACTGGGATGGATAAGGTCAGAAGTCACAAGACACAACATTATAGTCCAACAGGTTTATTTGAAATCACAATATTTTGGGGCGCTGCTCCTTTGTCAGGTGAAGTGAAGCACACAGGCACAGAAATTATAGGCAGAGAGATCAAAATATCATACAAATTGTGTGTGAAGTGTTGATAGGCTGCATAATAAGTCTCTGCAGGTGATCAAAAGTATCAGAAGGTGTGAGTAAAGTGTCAACAGTTGAATAGCAAGTAAGGGATGACCTATAATCCATTAAAATGGAGACAAAACAAATGACTGCAATAACATCTGCACCACAGGTTAGTTTATGAGTCAATACGTTTGGGTGGACAGAGTAAATTGGGAGGGGAGGGGACAGGAAACTACTTAATACATTTGCTGAGCCAGCCAACAGTAAGATCCTGTTCACACTCTGTTGTCTTGTTTCAGCCAATCTAATCATTTCCATACTTATCATTAAAAAAAACCTATTGTACTTTTGTTCTGCATGTCTGACTATGTTGAAGTACTAATCAGGAGCTACAGCCACAGTTACTCATCATACTGTGCTCAGCGTAGTTTTTACAAAAGGATGTGACATAGAATGAAAATATCTTGAAAAATAATGTTTGACATTAAAAAAAAAACCTCTTGCTTTCTAACTTCCAGTGCCATTTACTTGCATGTAATTGGCCATTTGTAGCAATGGGTTTTAGACAACATATAAAATTTGGTTGTAGCCAATGTTAATTTTAAACCCTGACAATCACTGAGTCGGGATAGTGTTTGCTGAATTTTTCAAGCAGTAAAGCAAAAGGTCAACCTCAAGGAGAAGGCCTTTGTATGACAGCATCATAAGTGTTAGCAGCAACGGTGGCAAAGCCAGGCCTTTTGTATGGTGGCGGTGGCAGCGATCTCCTAGGTGCCTTAGTATTTGGAGTGGCGCCTGCACCATTGTGGAGATGGGACTTGGAACTCTGAGATCTGGACTTTTTTTTCTTGCTTACCTTTGGCTCTGCTAAAACCTTTTAATTCTGGTTTTTCTAACCATGTGGGTGCCAGTGAAATGGCAACTTTGTGCACTTCTCGCTGTACTTAAGTATTCCCATGCTTAATACGTGTGACAAATAAATAAATCTTAACTGTGAATGCTGCAGAGACTGTTAAGAAAACTTCTAAACAGAAACATTTGACATCTCGGCAGGACTAACTCCGTCCCTCCTCCACAATCAATTTAAATGTGATTGTGACTCTGAGCTGCTAACAAGGAACCTTTAGAAACTGTTGAAAGGGCTTCCATGGCTGGCGGGGAGAATTATGGATATCATGCGGAGCAGTTCAGGGTTAATCACTGGGATAAGTGATGAGTTGACAGTGGTCCACTGCTGGTTCTTAGAGCCTGATTAACAAGCATGACTTGCCATTGGATTTATCTCTGCCCTAGATGAGATGGTGAAATTATAATGATTAGGTTTTGAAGAATGTCACAGAATAAAGCACATGTTCATTTATGTAGCTGCATTGGAAAAACATCAATGAAGTCCTTGTGTTGCCTTGTCCACAGATCTGCAGATATCAGAGCTTTAAATCCAGAACACTTCTCTTGCTCAGAGGTTCAAAATTTTAAGAAGAGAATTATGAATTCCCAGGAAAAACAGGGTCCGAATTCTTCTAATCTTGCATAGTGGGGAGCAATTTATGTTAGAAATTTTATGTCTTTTCTTCTGTTAAAACCATCAGTTTTTCAATTAGCAGTTAAGAAAATAATTTGATTCTTAGAAAGCTACTCATTTCTGCAACTCACTTGGAATCAAAACAAGGATTTAATTGACAATTTTGCCCTTTTAATTATACAAAGTGGTTGATAATTAGTACTTTTCAAAGCTCCTTTGATGTCTCACTATGATAAGTGCACTGTTTGATGTGATATTGAACTGCACAGAGCAGCAAATGATCCCCAGTTAACTGATTTCAACAATTGTACCAGCCTTGTTGTCTCTACTCCCCATGTTTAAAATGGTTAAAAGAAACATTTGTCATGGTTCTTCTGACTGATTGTAAGACGGAAGGATTGAGTTTGATTATGATTGTCTAAGTGGTCAGGTAAATTGATAGATGGTCAGTAGAGTGAGACAAGACAAACAAGACTTGTATACTGCATCTGTAGAGAAGTGTTGAGGGTCAAGGGAAAGAATTAGTAAATGTTTTGATTGTGTGCTGAATTATGCCTTTTCAGTGAAACACACAACATATTAGGCCACACCAATTACAGCTAGGTGGATTTCACAATGATTTTGTGTCACTGAAACCAACAATCCCCATCGAAGGTTCACAGATCTCTTTTGTTTTAAATTCTGAGTGCACTTTTAATTATTTTTCTGCCTATTTCAAACACCAGAATCTTGGAATTCAGGGAGGAATGCTTGAAAAATCTGATCTATCTGAGTATGTTTGCACTTCAGTTTTCTCCCCATAGATTCACAAAGCAGGTTTGAATAAATTGTTTGTTCACAGTATCCCATTGGAACATCAATTCAATCATCTTCCCAATGTGCCACTTTGTTTATTATTAGGTCTTGTCCTGTTCTCATTCACTATTCCTTCAGTTGTTCCCTACTTCCTGACATCTATCCTAAAGTTACTTGTTACAACCCTGTGTGAAAGTGACCAAGGTTGGACCTAGAAAGGGTGATTTATGGTACTGTTAAAAGCTGCGCAAGGCTGAACCAAGCACACCAACTTACACTTAAATAACGCTATTGTCCTACAAATCCCTTTTTAAGAGCAAATGATCAAACACAGTTTGACTCCAAGCCACATTTGGGGAGATTGGATCTAAAGTCACCACAAACAAATCAAAATGGTGGGTGGGGGAAGGTTTAAACAGGAGAGGGAAATAAAGAACTTGTAAACTGGGGATACAAGAAAGAGTGACAGGGAGGTTGAGGGATAACAGTTCAGAGCTTAAGGCCTGAAACCTCCACTCATTCCTCCATTTCGGTAGAGTTGACTATTTCAACACATTGTTCACTCTTCTCCCACATTCTACCTTCCATGAGTTTACAGTCATCCAAAACTCTGCTGCCCATGTCTTCAACAGCACAAATCCTATTTCACTGTGAAACTGTTTTGAAATATCTCCAGGTGTATTTGTGAAGCATACAATGAAATCAAAATACCGTAAGGCAGCTTCTTCATTGATGGCTCTTCTTTAGGTACACATTAGTGGTCTTTTGCACAACAAAAAACAAATTTAACCAATCCAAATAAAATAAAAGAACTGTTAGGGAGCACTGCAACTTAAAGGAAAATTAGGGGGCATGTTTAAAAGACACTCAGGGGAAAAAATACACACCAGCCCACTGGCTCACAAAACAGCTTCAAGTTTACCAGTGGACTTGATCCCTCTGCAGAGGCATTTGGAATCAGATTTAATGATGATAGGGGCAGGTAGTCAGCAAGTACCACCTCAATGGCAAAATGCCTGAGCCTATTAATAAGCTACTTTGGTTAGGCCCTGGAGCAGACCATGAGGAGGTATTTCAAAATCTAAGGGGTGAGCAATTGAAAGTGGTGCACCATAGGGAGCTGTGCCTCCAGCAGTTTAGGCCCTAAGCTCTGAACTGTTATCCCTCAACCTCCCTATCACTCTTTCTTGTATCCCCAGTTTACAAGTTCTTTCTTTCCCTCTCCTTACTGATGATGTGAAGGTGTTGTTTTTATTCCCCTTTTTCATATGCCATCATAGCTTTGATCAAACATTCCCACAGAGTTCCAATTTGAGGTTGAGCTTGCTTCTGTGAGCTGTACCCCACCTGATTTGTGCAACAGGGCACCAAATTGCCCAGCTTCTAGGTGACCTCAAACTCAACTTCAAATCTTTTTTATACCCATGTACAATTCTGACTTGGTTTCACGGAACAGCCATTCAATTGTCTCACCCTCAAATCATCCTGCTGTTTGCTTCTGTATTTACATGAGGATATCATAAAAATAAATCTGCAAAATAATGTAACATATGTACCTGATTCTATTTCCATGCATTTTTAATATGGACTAGACAGATGTTTAACCATCCATGTCTGGCAGCCAGAATAAATCAGAGATAAGAAAGCTGTCGCAACAGCATCCGTGTTAAGGTGTACAGTCAAATTGGTGAAGTATGTAAACTATGATTTCAATGTTTCCTATTCACAGAGGACTGAAATGACAATCATCTTAAGGAACATACAACAGTTGAAAGAAAAATCATGGGAATCAAATAGGGTATCTAATGAAGTGGTTCATGTTGATTTGAAATGGCCTCTTTATCTTTTTGTGGTCGGGACTGGGTGAATATTGTTCACGTACAGTGAGTTTGATTCTCCTCAACTATCACAGCTTCAGTTCACCAAGGTGAAAATTCAGCTGGATTTTATTGTTGTGGAGTGATGCACTAAAGGACTGGAGACTTCCCAATTATTAGTGCACTCTCTTATTGTGTGATACAGCAGAGGAATTCATGGAGACTCTCCAAATATTCATAGTCTTCAAAGGACCAAGCTCGTCCCTTCCCCCAACCACCCTTTCATGTGAATGCCACAGTTCTAAGATTATTCCAAATATTAACGTTGAGTTAGACATCTTCTGGAAAAATTGAATCATTCCCTGAAACCGCCTTTAAATAATAAATGCCTTGTATTTTAAAAAGTACAGCGATCCATAAATTGCTATTAGGATGTTTAATAGTGTTTCTCATGAGTTAGATTTGTCCTTGCCAGGTTTAAATATTCAGAATTTTGTTGCTGATTTGACAATGGGACAGTGAGGGAAACCCAAGTATCTGGGGCATGAGAGTGAAAAAGATGGTACATTACGGCAATGAATTCAATCAGTTATAGAAAGGGAAATAAAAGCATGTGTCAACCTGGTGAAGCTACCAACCAGGAGGACTTGTGTGCCAAGCAGCATAAGCAGCAAGTGATAGACAGAACTAAGCAATCCCACAGCCAACAGGCCAGATCTCAGCTCTGCAGTGCTGCCACATCCTGTCATCAATGGTGGTTGACAATTAAACACCTCACTGGGAGGAGGCGACTCCACAAATATCCCCATTTCAGTGAGGGAAGAGCCCAATATATCACTGCAGAAGATAAGGCTGAAGCATTTGCAGCAGAAGTGCTAAATGGATGATCCCTCTCAGCCTCCTCCAGTGGTCCTCATCATCATCACAGATACTGATCTTCAGCCAATTCAATTCACTCCACGTAATATGAAGAAATGGTCGGAGGCACTGGATACTACAAAGGCTGTGGGCCCTGACAACATATGGTACTGAAGACATGCTCCAAAACATGCTATGACCCCTTAACTGAGCTCTTCCAGTACAGTTACAAAACTGACATCCACCAAACTATGTGGAAAATTTCCCAGATATGTCCTGTACACAAATCCAACTTGACCAATGATACCCCATACTCTCGACCATCAGTAAAATGATGGAAGGTACCATCAACAGTGCTATCAAACAGCATATGCTCAGCAGTAACCTGCTCACAGACATCCAAGATAACAAGGTGTCGAGCTGGATGAACACAGCAGGCCAAGCAGCATCATAGGAGCAGGAAG
>JAHRHZ010000003.1:5766182-5829083 GCA_024137785.1 Ginglymostoma cirratum
AGGGTCTAGGCCCGAAACGTCAGCTTTCCTGCTCCTCTGATGCTGCTTGGCCTGCTGTGTTCATCCATTTCTACACCTTGTAATCACAAATTTTTCTCCCTAACCGCTTCAGGCTTACTTAGGGCTCTTGTGGTGCAATCGTTGTATCCCTGCCTCTCATGATGATACTATGGCCTGATGACGTGTATTTAGTCATTTTTTTAATGAAGAGAGGTTGCGACAGAGGCAACGTGTCGTCTATTCCAAGCCAATAAAGTTAACAGCTTGCGAGGCCTTGGTGGTTTGTTTAAAAGTTGGAACAATTGAAGCAGCATGAATGGGTTACTTTGCCTTTGTTAAGAGTGTGTTTATGGGATGTTAGTATATTGGAACAGTTGCTGTTTACTAGTCACATCATCTATTACCCTGTTAAGTTTTCCAAAAGAGTTAAGTTATTCTAATTCTTTGTTTTATTTGTATCTACTGTATGGTAGGAATAAAGTGTGTTATGCTTAAAGCAGAGTTGTGTAACATCTGGAGCATATGATCTTACATTTGCCTTTGAAGAAGATATAAGTTAGCATCTTAGGGTATCTCCTTGATATATTTGCAGGGGGTTTGGTCTGGTCCATAACAGTCTGAGTCAGGAGACCCATGTTTAAGTTCCATCTGCTTCAAAGGTGTGTAATAGCATCTCCTTTAGAACAGAGATGAGGAAGAATTTCATCAGCCAGGGGGGTGGTTAATCTTTGGAATTTATTGCCACAGAAGACTGTGGGACACCAAGTCATTGAGTGTATTTTAGACAGAGATTATTTCAGACAGAGATAGATAGGTTCTTGATTAGTCAGGTGAACATTGGTTATGGGGAGAAGACAGGAGAATGGGCTCGAGAAACAAATCAGCCATGATTGAATGGTGGTACAGACTTGATGGGCAGAGTGGTCTAATTCTGCTGCAATATCTTCTGGTCTCATGGACAGGTTGTTTGCACAACAGAAAACCAACTCCATTGCTTTCCCTATCACTTTTCTGATGTTGAGCAGGGGCAGGGTCTTGGGGCAGTAAGAGTCATAATGTCTACATAAGGGCTGAAGAACTCAATTTGACCAGCCCCCTGTAGTCTGTCTGTCCTGTTGTGGGTTCTTTTCCTCATGGAATGCAAAAGAGTTAGATAGTAGACTATTTTCTAAATGGGGAACAACTTCAGAAATCTGAAAAGCACAAAGGAATTTATAAATTGTAGTTCAGGATTTTCTTAGGGTTGACATGCAGGTTCAGTTCATAGTTCGGAAGGCAAATGCAATGTTCGCATTCATTTTGAAAGGGCTAGAATACAAGAGTGGGAATGTACTTCTGAGGCTGTCTAAGGCTCTGGTCAGACAGCAGTTGGAATATTGTGAGCAGTCTTGGGCTCTGTACCTAAGCAAGAAAGTGCTGGCCTTGGAGGGGGTCCTGAGTAGGTTCACAATCATGATTCTGGGAAAGAAGTGCTTGTCATATGAGGAATGGTACAGGACTCTGGATCTATTGTTGATGGAGTTTATAAGGATTTTAGGGGGCGGTGGGGTGTCTCATGGAAATGAATGGAATACTGAGAGGTCTGGATAGAGTGAATGTGAAGAAGTTTCCGTTAATGGGAGACAATAAGACCTGAGGGCACAGCCTCAGAGTGAAAAGCTGACCCTTTAGAACTGGGATGAGGAGAAATTTTTGCAGTCAGGGATGGTGATTTTGTGGAACTGATTGCAACAGAAGACTGTGGAGGCCAAGCCATTGAGTGTATTAAATACAGATATATATGTTCTTGATTTGTAAGTATTACAGGAGAATGGGATTGAGGAACTTATAGTGTCATAGAGTCCTACACCACAGAAATGGACCCTTTGATCCAACTTATCCATGCCGACCAAGTTTCCCAACCTGAACTAGTCCTATTTGCCTGTATTTGGCCCATTTCCTTTTGAAACTTTCCTATTCATGTACCTGTCCAATGTCTTTCAAATTTAATTTTACTCGCCTCTGTCACTTCTTCTGGCAGCTCATTCCATAGAAACACCACCCTCTGTGTGAAAAACTTGCCTCCAGGGTCCTTTTTAAATCTTTCCCTTCTCGCCTTAAACCTGTGCCCTCTAGTTTTGGACTCCCCTACCCTGAGGAAAAGACCTTGGCTATTCATTTTATCTATGCCAATCATGATTTTATAAACATCTGTAAGGTCACCGCTCAGCCTCCTGTGCTTCATGGAAACAAGTCCCAGGCTATCCAGCCTCTCCTTATAACTCAAGCCCTCCAGTCTCAGTAACCTCCATCTAAATCTTTTTCGCACCCTTTCCTGTTAAATAACATCATCCTCTAGCGGGGTGACCAGAATTGCTTGCAGCACTCCAAAATGGCCTCACCACTGTGTTGTGCAGCCACAACATGATATCCCCACTCCTACACTCAGTGGTCTGAGCAATGAAGGCAAACGTGCCAAACACCAACTTTACCACTTGGTCTACCTGTGATGCCACTTTCAAGGGATATGTACCTGCATCCTCAAGTGTCTCTTTTTGACAACACTCCCCAGGGCTCCATCATTAACTATTTAAGTTCTGCTGTGGTTTGTCTTACCAAAATACAATGCCTCTCATTTATTTAAATTAAACTGCATCTGTCACTCCTCGACTCACTGGCCCAGCTGATCTAGATCTTGTACTCTTAGATAACCTTCTTCACTCTCAACTATACTTACCAACTATGGTGTCGTCATTGAACTTATTCACCATGCCTCCTAAATTCTCATCCTATTGTTTATCTAAATGACAAACAATAATGCACCCAGCGCTGATCCTTGTGGTGAGTGGCTGGTCACAGGCCTCCAGTGTGAACAATAACCCTCTACCACCACCTTCTGTCTCCTACCATAAAGCAAATGTTGGTTAGTCCTGCCTGGATCACATCTTATGAACCAGTCTACCATATGGAACCTTGTCAAATCCCTTTCTAAAGACCATGATTGAATGGCAGAGCAGACATGATAAGTTGCATGGGCTGATTCTGTTCCTACAACTTATGCTGCTGTGGTCTAAAGGAAGATGAAAGTGGGTGACACTGCTGTTTGTTTAGTTGCAGGTGGAGAGGTGCCTCCAAACAGTGATTCAGATGGCACTGAGGGCATGCAGAGTTATTTGTGTTGGGGTTGAATCTGCTGACAGTGAGGGAGGGCAGATGTTGCAGGCCTTACTAAGCATAGTAAAGCATGGGTCTTAATGCGAGGTGGGTACAGTAGCAGAGGTAGAATGAGTGTGAAGTATTGGAGAGAAGATGCTGGCAAAGTGGAGAAGGTAGTTCCTTTGTTCAGTGCTGTACCTTCCTCCAGATGGCTGCCACTGCTTTAACCTGGGTGGCAGTCTCAGACCAGACTGACACCTTCTGTTGTCAAAGCTACCACTGTTGTTCCTTAGGGAAAGAGAAAATCCTACCTCACCACTCTCTCCAGCAGGACCTTCAGGTCTGCCCTTGATTTTTCCCATGTCTGCTGCAAGTGTCAGGAACTGTGTATAGCAGATCTAGACTGACAGTGTTTGTTTGGGTGCACACTGGGCCCAAGGGATACTGGTAAACTCAGGGACACCAGCCAAGTTTCATGTTGTTCTGGGCATGGTTTGTCGTAAGATGGGGCCAGAATTGGATGTGAGGGACACCACAGGAGTGGGCCGAGTGATTACTAAGTTAATAAGCAGGTCTGGCAGCATCAGTGGCGAGAAATCAGAGGCATTGTTTTGGGTCCAGTGGCCCTTCCTCAATTCTGCCAAACCTGTTGAGATTTTCCAGCAATTTCTGTTTTTGTTTCTGATTTCCAGCATCCGCAGTTCTTTCGGTTTTATTTGGTTAATAAGCTGGGTTTGGCTAGGTACAGTGAGAAAACTTATTAGGCCTTGTGCTGGAAGACTAAATCCAGGAAGCTTTAGCCAAATATATAACACATCCTGGGGCATCTTTTCTTCACTTTCAATGGAGACTGAAATGTGGAAGTAGCTGGGCACACTTAAATGGTGACTCCATCAGCCTGTGCCAGCAGGAAATATCCAGGGAAGGCATTTTTAACAAGAAAAATCTTTCATTTATGTTGCAGGGGTGTTATATGATGAGACAGGGATGACTGGTGGCATTTTAACCTGAGAGTCACCACCCCTTAGGTGAGGGGCAAGGTTGGTAACCTCAGCCAGTGCAGGAATTGAACCCATGCTGGTGGCATCATTAAGCATTGCAAACCATCTTACCAGCCAACTGGGCTAACCAGTTCCCTTTGCTTTATTTATATGGAACCTTTGATGATCTCAGACCGGCACCAAGTGTTTGCCAATCACAGTGGTACTGTAGAGAAATCAGCAAATAATTTATGAGTAGCAGTTTCTCCCAAACATCAAATGAAACCATGACCAGGTGATCTGTTGGGTTTCTTGAGGGATTAATATTGTCCCAGGAATCACAGCCTGCAGAGCCATCACTTAAAGAAGGTATGCTGCCTTTTTATTGTCCTTCAGTACTGCACTGAAGTGCCAGCCCAGATCAAGTGCTTCAATCTTGGATGGCGTAAAATAATGACCTTTTGACACACACAAAAATCCTTCACATTGAGCCACTGCTGATAACTCAGGACAGTATTGCAGACTTGCCAAGATTCTACACAAAGCAGTAAAACCATGGTTAGATATATTAAAAAAAAGGTTAGGTAATGGCAGCTAGTCTTCAGAGGAAGATACTTTTCAAAAATACTGGCACAAACAAGAAAGTTGTGAATGCTTGGGCTGGCTAGAAAGATTCCTACCTGAAACTTAATCCCACCTGCAAAAACTTGCCTCTTTGAGAGCGGTTCTCAGGGCTTTCATCTGGGAATTCTGCACACTGGCTGTTCCTAACCACATTTCTGTATAGAAGCTCAAAAGTGCTATGTCACTTTGAGGAATCAAGGGTTCGACAAAACAAACAAGTTAATGAGGCACCAATCTCTCCAAAGCATTAGCTTGCGCTCTGGATCATTAATTCAGGAACATTACCAGTCCACCTCCAATTCTAGTTGATTCTAAGGGTTGAAGTGAAAGCCATTATGCATTTCTTTGAGGTTTGTTGTCAAGTGTTAATGGTGGGAGACTGGAATTGGATGCTTTTACATATAGCTGTGGCACACAATTCAGCATCTGTTAGTTTTGTTTTAAATTGGAGGTAGTTTTGCTTTGGATTTGACAGTCTGTCACAGTGCTGTGTCACTAGATAGACAAATACCATACAGCTACATGACAATAGACTTGCAATATCACCATTACAAATTCAAGACGGCATTTTATTTTAGGAATAAACTGAACCTGGAGACAGGCAGGGTGCGCTAAAATCTGAAGTGATACATCTTCTTTGTCTTTTTCTCCAGGTCTCAAACATTAGACACCCTACAGCCATTTTTCATTATCATGCTGTTTGCATCCCCATGGCAAAGATCCTGCAGATCAATGAGGTGATGGATCAGTTTGTGAGAGGAATTTATACTGAGCCCAATGGGCTTTTCATAACAAGCAGAAGTTACATTAAACCTCCATCTACTCCTCTTCACTGTCGATTGACTATCTTCAAACAGTTTTTCACTGCCGAATTCCCAGATTATTTCAAGAGCATTGGGAGTGAGCAGAAGGCAGTGTTACTCTGTTTAAGTGAAAATGCACACTTACAGGAAATGATCAACACTGGAATGTATCTGTCAGGGCCACTGTACCACAAAATAGAAATGAAGCATTGGAATGAAAATATGACTGATCCCAAGCGTGAGCTCAAAGGAAGGACTGAGGTGCATGTATTCTGTGATGGGGTTTGGGAGAGATGCAGTTTACGAATTAGAATGCCCATTCTCATTCTTTCCTTTTCTAATTTATTTGGAGCACTTGGTTTGATGGGAGAGGTGTCTGCTGCCCTTGTTCTGTGAGATGATAGAACCAGAGTTTGGAAGATCTTGTTGAAAAGGCATGGTGAGCTGTTGTGCCTGCATAGCCTTGAGGATAGTACGTGTCAGTTGTTCACCTTTTCCTATTTTAAATTCCTCATCAATGATGCACAGTTGGGATGATGAAGTATTTAGGTAAAGAGCAGCCACAACAGTGAATCTGATTTACTGACACCTGACAGTTTTTACTATTTCCCCTGTAAAAAAAAAACCTCCAGCTTCTGTCAAACCTGGAAGCAGTCACTCAGAAACAGGAACTTTTTCAACTTGAAGCTGAAAAGTCATAAGTTCTGGACTGGATTGGGCAATTACACATAGTTGATAACTATTTACTACCTCACAAGGGAAACTGCCAGGCTTGGTCTTCACTTGAGAGCTGTAGGTCGTCCAAGGTGGTTAAATAAATATGAGCAGGACATTCCAGTCAGCCTCCAGGTTCCCAGAGGTCATTAGGAAAGGTGGCTTCAGGCAACAGGCAACAGAAGACATTTAAAGCTGCATGAAGACGCCAACTCCCATCTCCCCTTGAATGTCTGTGCATTTGCAGCTGCAAACTGTTCTTTTAAGTGTCTCCACCAACATCCCAGAAATCCTGACAGTGGTGACCTAATTGCAAATGCCACCTTTTATTTAAACATATTAAACAAATTGGAGAGAGGCACCCAGATTCTCATTCCAAGAGTTATAAAAATGCAGAAGAAGTCTGTTCTGCTTGTTTTGCCTGCGTTGGCTGTAATACCTAATCCGGCTTGATCATTTGTACCAATCTCCTTTTCCCATATTACTGCACATCTTTACTGTCCAAGAAAACATCCAATGCTTGCCTGAATGCCTCAATTAAACCTGCCTCCACCACAGTTTCCAGGCATTGCATTCATACCTAAACTTATCTGCCATGATATTCACCTGCTGCTTCCAAATTGGGAAGGCTTTCCATTGACTCTCTGCCTTTGAGATCTTAGCCTCTTGCAAATAATTTGCCAACTCAGTGAAAATCAGCGGTTCTGCACACATTGCAGGCTCCTGATGGAGCGGTCAGATCCTACCTAATTTTTCTGGACAGTTCTGATAAAAGGTCGTCAACTGGAAAAGTTGATCCATTCTTTTTCCACAGATACTGCCTGACTTTCTGAGTATTTCTTCTATTTTCAGTTCATCATAATTACGTGTTGGTTGTCAGATGCTGTGTTTCTAGTGTGTCCTGTTTTTATTTAAGATTTCCAGCATCTTGCTTTTGTGTGGGTTCATTGTATCACATCAATTGAATTGTAAGTGTTCTTTCAACCTCCAGGCAAGGAGTTTAACTGAATAAAGTGTTTTAGGAATTAGACATTCTCAGGCAGTCCCTTGGGATGTCTTACGTCCACTGTGGTTCAGAGAGTTCTGGGCTTGAAAGTGGTCCTTGAAAGGTTGGGCAGTTTTGTGTGCTGTCTCAGTTCACTTTTGCATGCTCTATACAAACCCCCACGATAGTCAGAATCTTACAGGAACCTGAACAGCATGGGCTGCGGCAAGAAACCTGAGAGAATTACACAAGAAGGCCTGCCTTGAGGTCAGGAACTCAGCTGAGTTTTCCAACTGGTTTTTCAACTGAGTTCCAGACATGGAGATGAGAATCCTGCTCAGCAGCAGTGACATTATCGAGTGGGGTTATTGCTTGTTTCTGTCTGAAACAACTGCTGATCTTATCTAGCCTCTTAATCCTGCCACCACCCATGAGGAAAAATGACATGGAAGTCTGAGGGGGGTACCTACTGACTCCAATTCACCACTTCTTCCGAAGTAACTCATATTGGACACATTATACCAGGATTTCAGGGCATCGTCCATGGGCAGCAACTGTACGCAACACACGACCGCACAGTTTGGCAGTTGACACTCGGCATTGTCTCCCCATTATCATGGCATATCTCTGATCCACTTGTAGTTCGAGTTTGCTTTTTAAAACTGCACTAGGGTGCACCATTATTGAAGTTCTCCTGCAAGAACACTTTTTGTGCAGGGATAAGCATTTCGCTGATGGAATGGACTAAGATGCATCTCGGATGTTCTCTTGCTGCCTAGGTGCTCACTGACTTGCCTTACTTTGCCTTTTTGCGCTTCTCCCCCTCAGCCAGAGCTACCAGGCTTGCAGTTCTTCATTCAACACATACATAGAGCCAGAAGGCTTGTCATGGTTGTCAGCAGTTCTTAATCAAGTCAATCTTTCAGTCCAGGGATCCCAGAGCAGTAAGTCAAGGGGAACTTCTGATATTGGTCCTTGGGCTTGGACGTGGCCCGGAAGCCACTTGAACCTGTCAGGGTCAGGATCGTCTCCACATAGCGACTGAGGAACCTGATATCATGCAGCCCATAATCTGTTGTTGCTCTTTCTTCCCTGTTATGGCCTGTTTACTCCTGTAATGTGAGACGGGAGGGTAGGAAGAGAAATGAAAGTGGCAAGCATTGCTGTTTGTGCTGGTGCAGGTGGGGGGGAAATGAGTTGGCAGTATAGAGGCTATCTAGGGTATATGATGGTTGGGGGGGCGTTCTTGTGGCGTGGGTGAGAGCAAATGAGGAAAAATGTGGCATGCAATTGTGAGAGACTTAGACTATGAGCTTTGGTGGGAGGTGAGTGCAGGAACAGAGATAGAATGATTTTTAGATGTTTACAGCAGGGAAGGAGGCCTTTCAGCCATTTGTGTCCATGCCAAGTCAGTTGATGGTGGTATTTACCCTGGCAGATCCAAGGAGATCATTGACAGTCTTCCTCAGGTTAGATGTGCAGGTTAGGTGGATTGGCCATGCTAAATTGCCCATAGTGTTCAGGGATACGCAGATTAGGGGGGATGAGTCTGGGTGGGATGCTCTGAGTGTCGGTTTGGACTTGCTGGGCCGAATGGCCTGTTTGCACATTGTAGGGATTCTATGATCTTCCTAAACTGCTGGGCCTTCCTCCAGATGGCAATCCCAATTCAATAATGTCGCTGCTGCTGAGCAAGAATCTCATCTCCATGTCTGGAACTCTGCTGGAAAACTGGTTGGAAAATGCAGCTAGTTGTTCCTAATGTCAAGACAGGACACTTCCACTTCTCATGTGATTCTCTCAGGTTTCTTGCCACAGCCCACGTTGTTCAGGTTCCTGTAAGGTTCTGACTATTGTGGGTGTTTCTACAGAGCATGCAAAAGTGAACTAAGACAGCACACAAAACTCAAACACCTCATCTGCCCAACCTTTCAAGCACCACCACTGACCAGGTTGGCAAGTTTGGACCAGACATCGATGCTTCCTCTGCTAATCCTTGGGGAAGAGGATGGCCCTCCTCTCTACCACCCCGTGCACAAAGTACATACCTACAATGCGTGGTGCAACACTATCTATATCTGCCATGTTTGGGGCCAATGTCATGAATGGTACAGAGCAGCTCTGGATGAACAGTGATTGTCCGGGTGTGTATCAGTCTTTTAAATAGGGTGTTGGTGACTGGGATGCCTGCTGTTTTGGGATATCTGGGCAGTGACAAGTTTTTTTCAGCTGAGGCGAGAGGTAGATTTGAACTATCATGAGACAAGGGGCCTCCATACAGGAATTGATGGTTAATGACATGAGTTTGGGACAGGAGCATGAGAAATTCTGCTAGGCATCATGGAGAGAAGGCTTCCATGAAAGTCAATAAAGTTGACTCTTTATCAGAACAAGTGAGATTCAGTCCAATGTATTCAATCCCTTCCTGCATGAGCCATCTTCATTCTCATCAGTCACAAGCAAATTTCCACATGATTCAGCAGGAATATTTGACCTTTTCATGGATGCTTTGAGGACATTAATGAAATCGTTTCCACTATCCTCCTGGAAGTCTCCCGTCATGACCACATTCTGAGCAGGTAAATTGCTTTGTCAGTCTGGTGTCAGCATTTCCAAATTGGACTGATTATAGAACCACAAGCGACAAACACAGCTAGCCTTCACAACATGAGATAATCCACTGATGACTCAGTGTGGCTTGTTGCCTGATTTGCGATGCAGAATTATACCAGCTGTGAAGGTTCAATTCCTGCACTTCCTTCAATTCCTTCTTCTTCTCAACCTCTTCCCTTGCCTGAGGCATGGTGACCCTCAGGCCAAATCATCACTCGTCATTTCTGTCTAATGAAAGAACCACGTTATGGTCTGGTAAGACTATGACAACCAAGATACCTGCTGACAAAGTCAATATCACGCATTAATCCTGTGCTTATATGACAATTTTTTATAAATGGAAGTACGATGTCTATTTTGAAGAAGCAAGTTAGTTTCCCAACTTATTGCCAGTTCCATGTCAAAAAGTCAATAACAACAATGACAGTAAAAGCAATCCTGCAGGGGTATTTTGACAGTTACTCCATATCAAAAACATTGTTGAAAATGTTGCCGTTTAAAGTGCGGATATTGTTCCATCAAAAGAGGCAACATAGAACTACAAAGTTTTATTTAATCATAGATGGTCTTTCATCCATCAGTTAATCATTATAATACATTCTAATACGAAGCTCCTTGCCCTGTATTGAAGACATTGGAGCAGTTTGTCATTTTAATTAGGCATGTAATTTTAATTAAAGTTATCTTTTCTGCATCAGGAGGCATTATTTCATGACAATATGATCGTATCGGGATTTGAAGCTTGATCATCCTCCTTTTGTATGAAAAGTAGCACACAAATGTTGCAGTAGTGTTGGATAGAAAAGCAAATGTAATTACAGTCTTATTACCCATCTGTAATTTCTTAGGTCTTCAACCTTTTCATTATTGGCAAAAATAGAGGTTTTAATGAAACAGAGACATAATACTTAATTAATGTCTTTTTGTTTGGCAATTTTTTTCTTGAAGAAATGGTTTCCTGGATTTTCACAGCAAAATACTGTACCTGGTCACTGTTCAAAAGGGAATTTTAAGTTTTCAGATTTATTTTTCAAGGATAGGACCATTGGAACAATTGTATTTATTTTCTATTGTCATTTGTTGGAGAGCAAGTTATGTGACTGTGAACAGTGTACTAACTCCTGTGTTTACACTGATAAAATTGCCCCAGGGACTCAGAATAAAATTGCTTGTCTCAGAGATCTACAAGTTCAGGTTTGATCCTCTGTAACAGTGTCAGTGCACAACAACTGGCCGCAACACCTGTGACCAAGAGAAAAACTACTGGCCAGGATTCAGACCCATGAGAGGTTGGAAGTGACCCTCTCTTTCCCTCTCTGACCATCCATGACCGCAGATGAGGTATAACATGATGGACAAGACATTGTCAGTGTTATATGAGGTGATGGTTCTGAAAGAATTAATGTTGAAGTTGTTTTGACTGCACTCAAGCTCATGGCAATACACAGATCTTGGGTGGAGAATCAGTCAGCCCAGCACAAGTTCATGATGGAGACTGACATGTTATCTCTGGCTTCTGATCTCTGGCTTGTAATT
Organism: Ginglymostoma cirratum; assembly: GCA_024137785.1. Taxonomy (NCBI): domain Eukaryota; kingdom Metazoa; phylum Chordata; class Chondrichthyes; order Orectolobiformes; family Ginglymostomatidae; genus Ginglymostoma; species Ginglymostoma cirratum. Next base: position 5,777,573 of record JAHRHZ010000003.1, read on the forward strand.
ATTCCAAACGACTTAATCTATTATATTCTTACTGTACATTGAACTACACCTTGTTATGCCAATGCCTGTCTTGTTTACACTCTCTCATGGTTTATCCTCTGGATGATAGAATAAGAACATTGATGGCAGTGAACTTCCTCAATCACAAACCCACCAGTGGTTGGTCCCCAGAGCCTAGTATGAAAGTCAGATTGCCTGACAGTGTCACTGCAAGGCATTCACATAAAGAACAGTTAGGTAGGATATGTAATGGAGGATGAATCCAATGGGCAAGTTAATTGTCTTAGGCAGGGTTGGAAAAGCAGGAAAATATTAGATTTCATTCTAACCAGGAGAATCTTGACTGAACAAATTCTTACAACAAGAAACAGCCCATGTTCAAATGCAATAAGACCTGGACAATATCCAGGCTTGGGCTGACAAGTCATAATTAACATTTGTGGCTACACAAATGCCAGGGAATGACCATCCCCAATAAAAGACAATCTAACCACCACCCCTTGACATTTAATAGTGCTACCATCACTGAATCCTACACTACAAACATCCTGAGGATTACCATTGACTAGAAACCCAACTGGTTCCACCATATAAATGCAGCAGCTACGGGAGCAGGTTGAAGGCAAGGAATACTGTGCCTCACTTCCTACCTCCCAAAGCTTGGCCATCATCTAAAAGGCACAAGTCAGGAGTGTATTGAAATTCTCCCCACTTGCCTGGATGGGTGCACCTCCAATAGCACTCAAGGAGCTTGACTTCAGGGCAAAGCAGCCCGCTTGACTGGAACCACATTCACAAACATCTACTCCCTCCACCACCGACACTCGGTCGCAGCAGTGTGTACTATCTACAAAGTGTTTTGCAGAAATTCAGCAAGGCTTCTTAGGAAAGCACCTTCTAAACCGTTGACCACTTTGATATCAAAGAACAAGAGCAGCTGAACACCACCAACTGCAAGTTCCCCTCCCATCCACTCACCATCTGATTTGGAAATATATTGCCGTTCCTTCACTGTCACTGCGTCAAAACCCTGGAATTCCCTCCCTCAGGGTATTGTGGATCAACCTATGGCACATGGACAGCGGTGTTTCAGGAAGGTAGTTCACCATCACCATGTCAAGGGCAATTTTGAATGGACAACAAAATGCTGGCCCAGCCAGTCCCACAAGTGAATAAAATGAATAAAACAACAACTGCAGCCATTTTTGACTAAACCTCCGCTATATGTGGAATTGAATCACTCAATCTAAATGTAGTATTCCATTTCTCATTCCAATACTGAAAAAAAAGCATTGCAACTGGACTTATACCAATCAACTACAATTTCCTGGTCATGTAGTTGACTTCTAACTCTGTATTCAGTGAGTCATGAGCGTTTTTACTTCCAACTCTGACTGGAATGCAACAATTCTTGACATGAATGTCAAACACTTGACAATTGGTAGTCACCATTAGTCTGTTCCGCCTGTGAAGATGAATGTTAAGTTTGTTTCACAGCTGGAGATGATGAGGAATGTGAAGGAGCAAAATTGTTTTTCAAGGCATATTTTCCATGCCCAAATTGAACTGATAGTCTGGGGAGGTGCTGGTGTAATGGTAATGTCACTGGACTAATTATTTAGAACCTATGGCTAATCTTCTGGTTTTGAACCCTACTGTGGCAGATTGTGAAATTTGATTTCCATAAAAATCTAGAACTAAATGTTGGCCTAATGGTTGACTTTTGTAAAAACACATTTGGTTCATTCATATCATTTTGGGAAGGAAATCTGCCATCCTTACTTGTTCTAGTCTGCATACGACTCGAGATGCACAGCAATGTGATTTACTCTTAACTGCCCTCTGAAATGGTCTAGCAAGCCATTCACTTGAAGGGCAAATCAGGATGGGCAATAAATGCCCAGTGACTCCCACATCTTATCAGAGGAATTGAAAAAATTTCTGAAGGAGTTGTTTCCAGGCATTTTAAAGATACAGTACATATTACCAACAGAGCTGCTAAGAACATTTGGTGCACCGATTCACATTTAGGACCCTTATCAACTGAAATTAATGTGAGGCTAATTACTTTTAAAAGTATGATACTTGTGCTGCACAAGAGAGAATATAAATGCTAGACATATTTATAGGTTATATGGTAGTTTGGTCCTGATCAAACTAATTTCACCTTTAAGGGTATATGTTCTTTGGCCTTTTAACTCAGGTGGATTATAAGAATGAGTTACACAGTCCTCTGTGACTTGATTAGTGGACTGTAATATTTGCCATGCTGAGAGAAGCTAACAGTCTTCTGACCATTGCCCTCAACATACATTTTCTCTAGAAAGAGAGACAAGACATCTTCATGATTATCAATGAACCCAAAGAACCCTTGCAATATGTTCGCATATCAGCAGCTGCAGTGGATTTTTAATCAATTGTAAACAGAAAATATTAAAACTAACAATTGAGGCTTTCGAGGCTGCGTTTCATTCCTTTCTTTTTGACTGTCAAAAACCTGAGTAAAACATTTCCGAATCAGCATTCATTCCCTCTGCAACTCTTTTCCATTAATGCGGGGAGACCGAAATTATTTGCATGTCATAGTATCAGAAACATTTCTTCTTTATGGGGTTTCTCATGACATTCTTCACTGTGTTACTTATGAATCTGAGGGTCACACGCTTTGATTCACCAGCCTGAAGATGAAGACTGGGCAGAAATGTAAATGGTAGAGTGTGGATCCAGGATACAGAAAACAGCAGTGAGTGATGAAATGACTACAGTCTGCACACATGCTGTTTGTTCTTTAAACACACACAGTCAAGATTTTTCTGATTGCTGTTTTGTAGCAATGAAGATTGCATATGGAAAGACTTCCTTAGGGAACCCACTCACACTCAATCAGAACAGCTTATAATTTCATTTCTGGAGATTTGTAATATTGCTGCACCTGTGAGTAACTAAAGTAGCTCTTTCCAATTCACAGCCTCATGTGCAACCTTTATCTTCCTCTGATAAAGAAAACAAAGCCATTGATTTAGTACAATAAGTTGGGAGCACTTGAGGGGCACATAACTAGCAGGAATGAGTTCTGAAATGAAATTTTATCTGCTTTGTTTCATTTACATTGAAGAAGCCTCACAAGGATCTATACACTTGTTACGTTGATGTGTCTCAGTCAGTGATTTAGCCCTGCTAATGAATCATGAATAGTGACTATGCTCTTGCGTCTAACATTTCAATTCAGCTGTTTACTGTTTTGTTTACTGTCAAGCAAGTTAGTATTGCTATGTATTAATGTCAGTCGAGTCAAAATCTAAGTCAGGGTATGAATTCAAGAACCACACAGGCATGTGTGGACTAAAAATATTTTCACATGTTTCTGAGTGATTAGCATGGAAGAAATGTGGCATTATACCATCAAGGTCATTTCTTGTGTTCAAGTGCCACTGGCACGGCCAAAACGTTTTGCTAACCTCTAGTTGCCCTTCAGAAGGTTGTTCTGGCCTTCCTACTTGAATCACTGAGGTCAGTGTAGCGAAAGTGCTGTTAGATAGGATTTTCCAGGATGTTGACAAAGGAAAATTGATGATACATGTACAGGCAGGCCAGCATCTATGACATGAAAAGGTAGAAGGATGTGATTGTGTTCCCGTGTGGCTGCTACCCTTGTTTGTCGAGGTGACTGGCACCTTGGGTTTGCTGATGCTGCTGAAGAAGCCTCAGCAATTTGCTGTGATGGAGCTGACGATCAGCCACACTGTAGCCACTATATGTCATTCATGGAAAAAGTGTACGTTGGTGCAGGGAATACAATCAACTTGATTACTTAGTTAAGGACAATGTTCTGCTTCTTAGCTGTTTTTGCAGTTGAAGATATTTAGGCAAGTAGATATAACTGATATCTGCCTTGTAGGTGTGGGGAGAAGCTTTGGTTAGTCTGAATGTGAGCCTCTCACTGCCAACAACCAACTGCTAACATGTGCTGATAGACAGGCCATGTACTTGATCAATTCATTTGAATTTCTGATCAGTTTTGCATATGGGCGATTTGGCAATAATAATTTGTTGAATGTCAAGGGGAAGTGGTTAAACTTTCTTTAGTTCGAATAGTCATTAGCCAGTACATGTTATTTAAATATTACTTATTGTTTATCAGCACAGGCTTTACTGGATATTGACGGGGTTCTGTTGCAGACAGCATTAATTTGGGGAAAGCTGAATTGAGCTTCAATCATCAACTACACTCATCAGCAAATCTCCAAACTTTATAATGGAAGGCAAGTCAGTAAAGAAGCTAAGAAACTGCTCAGAAAAACTATAACAAATTCACATGTTGGAACTCATGTTGTGGTTCAGAATCATGCAGCACGCCTTTGGGTAACAATAAACTCATGTCTCTCACCAGACAAGGACCCCACATGGGAGGCAATGGCCTGGTGTATTATCACTAGACTATCAGTCCAGAGAATCAAGTAATGTTTAGGGACCTGGGTTCAAGTCCCATCACCAGCAGATGGTGGAATTTGAAATCAATAAAAGATCCAGAATTAAGAGTCGAATGATGACCGTGAAACTGTTGGCGATTGTCAGGAGAATCTCATCTGGTTCATAAATGTCCTTTAGGGAAAGAAACTAGCATCCTTATCTGGTCTAGCTTACATGTGACTCCAGACCCACAGCAATGTAGTTGACTCTTAACTGCTCTCTGGGCAATAAGGGATAGGCAATAAGTACTGGCCTAGACAGTAGATGCCCACATCCCATGATTGAATAATTAAAAAAAATGCAACTTGCTTTCTCCTTGCTTTCCACATGGTTCTCAGAATCCCACCTCTCTCAAATTCCTTTTGAAACCTTCACTGTCTTCCCATGTCACATGCCATCTACTCAGATCCCTCGTCTCTTTCACCGTCTCCTCTCCAGCACCACCTTCCCAACTTCTACAGAATAACCTAATTCTCCTGCACTGTTGATTTCAGCCGTTGGTAGCACACTGTCCTCTGAATCACTATGTCCCAGGTTCAGTTTCTACTCCTGGATTTGTGTACAAAAGTTAAGGCTGACACTCCAGTGCAGTACTGATAAAGCACTGCATTGTCAGAAACGTAGTCCTTCAGATGAGACATGAAATGGAAGCCCTGTTACTACTCAGACAAACAAAAAAATCCACACTCTATTTTGAAGAAGAACATGGAAATTATTGTTAGTGTCCTGACCAGTATTCATCCCTCAATGACCATTGCAAAAAAAAAGACACGTTGTCTGTTTGTCATGCTGTTTCTGAGTTTTTGCTGAGTCCAAATTAGCTGCCACACTCTGGCATGAGAACTGTGACTACACTTAAGAAGTCCTTCATTGACTATAAAGTGCTTTGAGACATAAGGTTGCCATGAAGAGTTTTGTACAAATGCTGGTCTTTCCTTTCTTCTTTTTCACTATCCTTCGTATATTTTCTATAGAAATTCAATTTTCTCGTATTTGCACCACTCCTTTGTAACCCTAATCAGCTAACTCTATCCTTCTATCCCTGACACTGTGAAAGTTTCCTTACTTGTTAACTAACTTCACTTCTTCCATCAACCTCCCCTGCCTCTCTCTCCCACAACTATTTATGCCACTCTGTCATTTCATATTCTGTCACAATTTCAGCACAGGTAGTTTTGAATTTGAGGAAAATAATTCACACCTGTGACACAGAAGGTTTCTTTTAAACTTGTGCCATTTTCCAGCACCAGCAGTGGGCCAGTTACGACGTGCATGACTTTGGTGAAATGTTGCTGCAGCACAGCTGCAAAGAGTGATGGAAAATTGACTGACCGCAGACAGCTGAGTTGTTGCTCCAGCCTTGTTCAGCATCTGTCAGGGCAAGTAAAATGTGAAATATTTTGATTATTTTGACAGCTTCATCAGAATGAACAGATGTGACTGCTGACACTTCTGACAAGTCCAAATCCCCACCAGGATATGAAAACGTGGAAAGAAATGACTAAGAGACAGCAAGTGTCAGAATCAGTGGGTGACCTCTCTGAGGTGGATGGCATACTGCAATCTCGGGTGAAGCTAAGTGCATCCCTTAAGCAGGGTGAGGCTGCTGGCCCTGGTTATTTGTTTGTTGGCAAACCAAGACACTGAACCAAAGCTCTTAGTGTCAAGTAAGATCCAGACTGATATATGCTGCAAATTAGGGACAATATAAATGGATAAGAGGTAGTGAGGTAATTTATTACTTCAGAGTAGGTAAGAAGTTGGATTTGCATAAACACAAAACTCTATTGAATTGTATGGAAGAGCTAAAGGTGGAGTGATGAGGCTGTCGTACAGCGAGGAAATGATGGTGCAAGCATTATGAATATGTTTTCTGAAGGAACTTGTTGGATGCAGAGCAGAATCAAATCAGTATCTTTTTCAATCTGAAGAAATGTGAATGGACTACTACAGAAATTCCTATTCTGGGTAAGGAGTGACCTTAAAGTTAATGCAGAGTGAGAAGACCAGTGAATAGACTACAATCCCTCATTTGCCACCTGTTCAGTGGAAAGGACTGACCTTACACCCAAGATTTTCTGATGTTTGATAAAACAAGAGGGTTTTTCATTAATCTATGTATTAATGGCCAAATAATACATTCCAGTAATGTTTGGGACAATTAATGACAGAAATGAGGGACAATTAAAAGCCAAGATGCAGGGGAGAACTACTGTGTCGGTTTTCAATTTGCAAATGCCAAGGGATCCTTACTATCTACCTGAAGGGCAGGCAGGGCTCTGATTTAAAAGCTGATCCAACTGATTGCACCTTTACCAGTACAGTACTTCCTCAATTCTGCAGTGAAGGGTCAACCCAGTTGTTATGTGAACTATGGGATTTTAATCCACAAATATCTAACTCGGAAGCCGAGAGTGCTGCCAAGAGCTGGCAGTGTGAGTACCAGTCTCCTTTTGGGAACCCGTGATGAGTGCCATGTTGTCTTGAGTTCTGCTCATTAATACTCTGGAATTAAATATGCAGGGAAAGAAGGAGCACGCATTTATAATGTGTTTTTGAGGACCTCAAGATCTTCCAAGTGCTACACAGCAAATCAATTACTTTTAACATGTACTTAATGTGGTAAGGAAGGAAAAAATAACCAGTTTGCACACAGAGAGCTTCTGTCAAAAACAATGAGTGAAGTAGAATGTATAATTTGTCTTGAATAGCATTGGTGGAGCGGTAATATTGGTTAGGACAGTAGAACTCCCTACCACTCCTGCTAATTAGTCCTATAGGATCTTTTATATTCAGTTTGGAGGGCGAATGTGATCTTATTTTAGTATTTCATCTGAAATGTGGCACTTGTGATTATGTTCGATGGAAATGTGACTAGTTTAGTCATATTATTTCATGCTTTAAATGTGGCATGAATTGAAAAATAACTTGGCTTTACATGAGAGGAAGGTCTTGTTTGAGGAGGTAACCAGGAATGTTGATGAATCTAATGTAGATGTGGTCTACATGGATGTTGGTGAAGCTTTTAATAAGCCCTTCAAGGCATACTAGCCAAGAATGTAAGACCCCATCGGATCCCGAGCAAAGACGTAGATAATGCTTCCTGTGTCTCAACCAAATGTGGATTCTGGGATGATTTTAGAGATGTGTTTCTGTGACTGGAAGTCTGTTTTCAGTTGTGTACCAGGGTTTGGTACCGGGGTCTTTGGTGTACATTAATGATTTGGACTTAATTGTAGGGGAATATTATCAAGAGGTAAGTAGATGACAGAAAAGTTTTACGTGTTGAATAGGAGGATAGCTGTAAATTGCAGGAGGATACCAATGGAGTTGTCAGATGGGCAGAGCAGTGGAAAATGGAATTCAACCAGGAATAATGTGATGTAATGCACTTGGGGAGGACTAACAAAACAAAGGATGACACAGTGAATGATAAAATACTGAAAGGGCTGAGGATCAGAGTGATCTTGGTGTGCATATCCACAGAAGGTAACAGGGCATGTAGATAAGGTAGTTGAGAAGGCAAATGAGATACTTGCCTTCATTTGTTGGGGCATTAAATACAAGAACAAAGAGTTTATGCTGGAGTTGTGTTAAAGGTCAGCCATGTCATAATTGGAGTATTAAATGCAGTTGTGGTCATCATATTATTGGGATGATGCGATTCTATCAGAGAGTACACCAACTAGACTTACAGGATACTGAGGAAGGGTCACTTGATCCAAAGCGTTAGCTCTGATATCTGTCCACAGATGTGGCCAAACCTGCTGAGCTTTTTCAGCAATTTCTGTTTTTGTTTACAGGATACTGCCTGAGCTGGAGGTCTGAGATAAGAGGAAATTTGTTTGAGCTGGGGTTGTTTACCTCGGTGTCACTAATATCGCAAGGTAAAGGTTTAAAAGATGAAGGGGCATGGATAGGAGAGATGGAAAGGTACTTTGTCTGTTCGTAGAGGGGCAATGACAGGGAACATAGATTTGAAGTAATAGGTAGAAAAATAATAGGATGAGGAGACAGAGATAGTAGGAACTGCCGATGCTGGAGAATCTGAGATAACAAGGTGTACAGCTGGATGAACACAGCAGGCCAAGCAGCATCAGAGGAGCAGGAAAGCTGATGTTTCGGGTCTGGACCCTTCTTCAGAACCTTTTGAAGAAGGAAGAGGAGACTTTTTTTTGCTCAGAATGGTGGGAATCTGGAAGCCACCACTTGAAAGGGTGGTTCAGTGATAAACTTGAGTAAGATTTAAGCAATATATAGCTAATCATGGTTTAACACATAGGATTTTAAACTGAAATCTTTCATTGACATTAATTTCCCTTTCACTTCTCACTCTTCTGCATTCTTCCCCTCTCTCATTTCCCTGACAATTGCTCATCCCTCAGCAACTATCCAAGTGTGTAGAATTGGTAAAATGGTCCCTTTGGGAATGTCAAAGTTGCTTCATTTGTCATCAGATCGATGCCCCTGTAACTGTGGCAACAGCTCCAGGTCCATCAGGCCCTCTCTTCAGGGGTTGATAACATGCATTTGGACAACAAATCACAACTAGCCATGAGGGTGTAATTACCGGAGGACAGTAGGATTGGAGGTTGAGTGGGTTTTCATTCCTTCCCCTGCCTCAGGTGGGATGTGGGCTTGTGGAGCGGGTTGCAGGCTGACAAAGCACAAGGAGTACGCTGTAGGTGAAGACTACTGCTGAGCGTTTCTAAAGAAGGATCCATCAAGTGAACTGCATGATGCAAGCATTTTAAATGCTGTCCTGCTGAGTTACAGGAAACCAGAAATTGTTCATGCCACCAGGCACCTCATTATTTGTGGAATCTTAGACAAAGGCAGTGTGTAAGTTAATAAGGTTCAAGGCTTTCACTGATTCACATTGTGTTGTCTTGCAAGTGGTCTTGCATTCAGAATTATCAAATGAGCTTTTCAGGCAGTTCAACCCAATGTACAGTCAGGAACAAAAAAAAGTTGTCCAAAATCTTGATCTGTGGCCTGGATAGAGCGGCCAGATTTTCAACAGTCAAAACCAGGGCACATTATATAGTCATGGAACACAAGGCTGTCTGCTGATTGACATGTCGAGCACTCAATGGCAGGAGTCTGGGGATGAGTGATGAAAGTGAGATATCATATGATGACATCTGCCAGACTATGTCTAGCCAGGGCTGCCAATACTATTCAGCATATCATTTATAACGCACAATCAGCATTGGAGCCGTCAAAGTCATGTTTGTCAGGGTTGGGATACAGGTATTCTCTATCCCTAACGCAGTGCAATTAAATGAGTGCTTATTCTGTAGTTGTCTGAAAGGGAGAAGATGAGAACACAGGCATGTAAATCATCTGTTGGAAATTGTATGGTCACTTGAACATTTCATGAAAAACTTGGGCTGTCATGACTGCCAACCTAACATTTGTCCCGGCTGGGATTTCTGGTTACCCTGGGCTGAACGTTGCAAACCCTCAGAGGAATTGACTTCAAGACTCATAAAATTTTCCAGTACTGATGGTAGATGTTTGTGGAAGTCTCTCCCTCTGGCTGTCACTGCTCTTTTTAAGATGCTCCTTGAAGGGCACCTCTTACACCAAGCGTTTAGCACACCTGATCTAATATTTCCTTTGGTCCCTTGTTTACACTTTTTGTCCAATGACGCATGTTAAAGTGTTGCATAGATGCAAGGAATTCTAGTTGTTAAGTTGGGTGCTCCACATCAGGAATTGGGCTCTGATTCTATTATTTCTGCCCCTTCCTTGTTGGTTTATTTCCACCTTTCATGATGTCGTCTGCCTACAACGGGCAATAACGTTAATGCAGTATTCACTTCTGTGTTCTGGCATGAAGGATATCTTTCCCTAAGCACACTGCTGTGAACTGTGTGCCCAGATTGTTGCAGTCAGAGGAGTTGATTTACAAGTCAGAGTGACTTAAACATTTTCTTCCTGCTTTTCTTTAGCTTTTTTAGGCACTCATAGTCTCATGAACTTTTGTTTTGCATGCAGCAGCATTACCATGGTCAATGGGTTTGTTGTTACGAATTTTTCTTGTCTGGCACATCCAAATGAGCAAAAGGAAGGCTACCGGTGTATGGATATATGATACAAAGGATGTTTTAGCACACTTATGGGATGTACAGTCCCACAACTGCTTGTATTTTATCAATTTTCATTACCTTTATCTAAAATTTCTACAAATGAAGACATATTTCACTTTGGTAGATTGTGAGTGCACACAGAGGCTCTTTTTCCCTGAAGCAAGCTGGGACAAGAGAACTGATGGCATAATAAGATATGAAAACAATGCCTAACTATATTGTTCTTTGCAAATACTACGATGTCATGTGTTCAGTGAGTAAGCATGATAAATAGCCAGTGTAAGCTGATTATCTGCATCAACCAAGATGCTGAAGACATCACTGCAAAACTTGTTACATGGAAAATTATAATCACAGAGCATGCTTTTGTCCCTGTCATGAGCACAGCAGACATGTCTGCAGGGTAATCCATGAACTGCAAATCTTTATTGCTCATTTTTGCAGGCCTGTTATTTGCTTCAAGATTCTCTTACTGAAATGAAGGGGGTCTTGCAACTTGAAGTCAGAATTCAGCAGATGTGGTGGCTTTTGCGGTTGAACAGCTGGAGATCTGCTAGTGGTTAGCTGGAATAGCTGGATCCCGTGGTGTTGGAGGGTACATATTGATGTGGCTCGAGAATTGGCCAGTGGGTAGCAAGTGGGGTAAGGGTTTCTTTTTCATGTCGGCATCCTGTAATCAGTCAAGTTCCACAGAGATCAGTGCTGGGACTGCAACTGATAACAATACACATTAATAACTTGGAGGAAGGTAAATAGTGTGCTGTCATCAAATTTGCACGCAACAGAAAAATAGGTAGAAAGGCAAGTTGTGTGAGGAATACAAACAGTTTACAGGGAGATGGTGACAGGTTACCCTAGTGGGCAAAATGTTACCAACATAATATAATGTGGGAAGACATGAAGTTGTTCATTTTAAAAGGGAGAACAAAAGAACAGCATTATTTAAGTTGAGAAAAACTGCAGAATGATGCAATAGAAAAGGACTTGTGGTGATTTGTGCATGAAACACAGTGAGGTGCAGTAGGTAATCAGGAAGGCTAATGGAATGTTGGCTGTTATTTCAAGGGAGTTGGAGTATAAATGTAGGGACGTCTTACTGCAGCTGTACAAGGTGCTGGCGAGACCACATCTGGAGTACTGTGAACAGCTTTGGTCCCCTTCTTTAAGGAAAAATAACATTTTATTGGAGGGAATTCAGAGAAGGTTGACTCTGGTGATCCCTGGTACGGAGGGATTGTCTTGTGAGCAAAGGCTGTAATCACTGGAGTTTAGAAGAATGAGAGGTGATCTCATTGAAACATGTAGGATTCTTAAGGGGGTAAATTCCAAGGAGATGTTTCTTCTCATGGAAGAGTCAAGCACTTTGCTGGATAAGCCAGCATCAACAATCTTGTTGTTTGCCTATCCTTTTTTTTGCTTGCTCTGGGCTCTGTCTCTATGCACTCCAGTGACTACCCCCATCCCTTCATCAGTGCAGATACCACCTTTTCTAAGCTATTCTCAGCTCTGACAAAGAATCACTGGACTCAAAACACTAACTTTGCTTTATCTTGACAGATGCTGTCAGATCTGCTGAGTTTCTCTATCACTTTTGTTTCAGATTTTCAGTATCTGCAGCTCTACATTATATTTCAGTCTGTGGTGGACCTTGACTTATGTGGAATAGCATAAGAAGGGTGACTGCAACCTGGCAACTAGTCAAATGTAAGTAATTCCCATTTTTTGTTTCTGTTGCCTGTGTGGATTTCAACATCCACAACTTCAAATCCTTGTTAAATCTGCTTTTAATGAGTGACTCAAATGTTTTGTTTCTTAGACCTCCGCACTGTTCGGAAATGGTGAGACACTTCAGTCGTGACCATTTTGTGTTTGTTACACAAAAGCAGCTAACTCTATGTCATTTGATACTTTGTTCATTTTTGACGGAGATAAATTAATTGCCTACTTGCTCTGGGCATGTTATTACTATTTCGAAGACACAAAAGCAATTTGCTCTTTGCTCCAAAGCATTGAATGTGGTAACGTATCAAAACGCACAATTGGGTGCTGATGGTGAAAAATGGGGTGCTCTGGTGCTTCATTTGCTGTGAAGACACAGCCTGATATTATTTTAATTACTTGATCATTATGAGGAGCGACTTTCTGTGCACTTCGTTTGTATTTGAAGCTTCCAACTCTGCTTTGATGACTGATAGCTTTAAAAGTAAACAAACATTCCTTAACCTAATCTTGTAAATTAGATTGAATTAGGGGCTGATTCTTTTAAGAAAAGATTATTTGAAGTAGTTCTTGGAGTTAAGCACCGAAAGCCATGGGGGTTATGTTGCATTAAGTCTGCATTAAAATACTTCCCAATAGCCACAGTTTTCTGTTTGCAATAGCTGACTTCGTGCTTTTATTTAATTCTTATGAATGTCGAGAGCAATCATTTTGAAAACATGCAATGATTACACACATAATTAATCCATGAGATTACTTACGGTCTTGTCTCTTTCTTTTTACCCTCTGCTCACACATAATCCAAAATGCCAGCATTCTGGGTGTCAAATCCACGCAGCTGCTTCCTGCAAACTTTAATCAAAAGAAACAAGGCATGTGATAATAGCACCTCGTTATGTCTTGCAGAAATCTCTGAAAATGTTCTGCATCTGATAAACTACTGTTGTTTGCAGCATCTATTGAGTGTAGAGAACTGAGCAGCCATTCTTTTCAACAGCAAATGAAATAATACAGCTGTTACTTTCTCATGCAGAGAAATGTTGTGATTTTCTCTCAATTCGAGGATGATGTCCACTCAAGTTCGTGTGAGTCTTTGAGTCTTCATGTGACGGAACAAGCCGAATTTTATCTATCATGGGGCAGGACAGTCCAAGAGGTAGTGAGACCCAGACGAGGCAACAAATTTGGTCCAACAGCATCATGAGAGAGTTCAGCGTGTAGCTGAATTTCACAAACAGACAGGGAGGGGCCTCTATCAATTTATCAAGGGAAAGCGTCTTGGACAATGAAACTGTCCCTCCCTCAATATAGCAAAAATTCATCAGCTTGCAGCCCACATCAGAATGGGACACTGAGGATCATGCTGGAGAGTTCAGGCTCCAGGACATGGCCCTCTTTCCAATTTGTACTCCTCTTGAGACAGCACTCCAATTTTACCCTAATTTATCTGTCTTAGTCCATAGTGGTAAGGTTTATAAATCACAGCAAGCCAACTGAAAGACCTTAATAGCTTGAGGTTTGCATAATACCTCTTGGCACACACTTTACGAGAAAAATTAACTCCATGCTGTTTGTCTACGGCCATAGCAATAGTTTAGTTATTATATGTCAGCTTAATAACTTCAGAATGTAGGTAGTTCGGCTATAACGCGTGTTTCGTTAACGAGAATTGACTGTGATGTGATTGATGAATAGCCTACGCTGTGTGTACAGTGCAAACTTGCTGCTGCATAGGTATAGCGATTTCCCTAAAACGTGATTTTTCTATGGTCACACGCAAGGTCACACAAGAACGCAACTAATGTATTATCGGAGAACTACCTGTTCATTCAGATGCCGGAACAATTTCATTTGGACCCTGAAGCTCTCATTTTACCAGTTAAATGTTTTGGGTAGGGTTAGCTCCACCCAACTTGATGATGCCACTCATTCTTATGTTGAGAAGTAGTTTATCTTGCCATATGTCCCAATGGAAGCACATGTATACATATAATAAAAATGATAGTTTCCATGTGAATTGTTTCTGTTGCTAGTATGCATTGTACTACACCTTGCATAAGGCAAGTACTTCTTGCCAAGATTATATCTGCAGTGGTCTATACTGTACCATGGATAATTAGTTCGGCCTTGCGACTCAGCCCCTGCCTCTGAAACAGAAAGCCTGGGTTCAAGACTCACCTGGTCTAGAGGTGCGTCATAACATCTCTGAACAGGTTGATTTCGAAATATCAGACAGGAGGATGCCTCTGACTCTTGAAGTGCAGTGGGGATGCCCTCACCACTGAGCCAAGAGGTCTGTGTTCAAGTCCCACCTGTTCCAGAGGTTTGTGATAATGTCGCTGTACAGGTAGATTTAAAATGTCTACACCTAAAAGAGTAGATGTGAGAGTAGATTCTGTTCTGTGTCTGTGTGGAAGTGCAGAGAAAGATTTACGCAGTCACAGCCTCTAGTACTTGGCTACAGAGTGCACGGGAAGACCATATTTTGTTCTGGGAGGTTCTAATATAGCACCATTTGGAGGCAGCAGTTTCTGTTCAGCTGAACCTGACCTTGTTTTCTTTTCTCATCAACTTTTTCAGAGATGTTATTACATACCTCTGGAGCAGGTGGGACTTGAACCCAGGCCTTCTGGTCCAGAGGCAGGGACACTTGCACTGCTCCAAGAAAACCCTACAAAGCCTGACTTTATTAATTCATGAACATGAACATCAGCAGTAGCTGTTCTGTGTTTTGCTGGTAGACCAGGAGGTGGGCGCAAAATAACCAGACCACAATCTTTGCCACTTGCCTGGGAAGTAAAAAAGAACGCAACAGAAAAATTTATTGGTGGCAGTGAACAATGCCAGCCCCAAGTCATCAGGACTGAGGAACCTGAAGGTGCGAAAAACGTGTGTCCCATTCCCAGCTATTTCATTTTCAATACATTGGACACTGATTAAATTGATCAAGAGATTCACAGATGCTGGAAATCTGAAAAGAAAACAAAAGAAGTGCAAAAATTTCAGTCAGTCATGCAGCGCCAGCGGAGAGAAATAGAGTTAACTTTTCAGGTTGAAGACCTTTAATCAGAACCCAAAAGACCATGGGCATAAAAGGTTAACTTTGTTGTTCTCCAAAGATGGTGCCTGGATTATTTCCAGCTTTTTTGTTGGATCCTACTGAAGCATTTTATCCATTCAGGATGACATAGATTCCTACCTGAATGGCTGTAAGTTGGGAGAGGAGAGTGTGCAGTGGGACCTGGGCGTCCTTGTGCACCAGTTGCTGAAGGTAAGCATGCAGGTGCAGCAGGCTGTAAAGAAGGCAAATGGTATGTTGGCCTTCATTGCGAGAGGTTTCAAGTACAGCAGCAGGGATGTGTTATTGCAGTTGTACAGGGCCCTGGTGAGACCACACCTGGAATACTGTGTGCTGGTTTGGTCTCCTTTTCTGAGCAAGAGAGCTCTTGCTTTCAAGGGAGTGCAGCGAAGGTTTACCAGGCTGACTCCCTGGCTAGCAGGTCTGACGTATGAGAAGAGATTGACTAAGTTGGAATTGTTATCCCTAGAGTTCAGATGAATGAGGGGGATCTCATAGAGACTTATAAAACTCTAACAGGACTGGACAGGGTAGATGCAGGGAGGATGTTTCCAATGGTGGGTGTGTCCAGAACCAGGGGTCATAGTATGAGGATTTGGGGTAGACCATTTAGGACAGAGATGAGGCGACATTGCTTCACCCAAAGAGCAGTGAGCCTGTGGAATTCATTACCACAGGAAGTAGTTGATGCCAAAACATTGGATGTATTCAAGAGGTGACTAGATATAGCACTTGGGATGAATGGGATCAAAGGCTATAGGGAGAAAGCAGGATTAGGCTATTGAGTTGGGTGATCAGCCAAGATCGTGAAGAGTGGTGGAGCAGGCTCCAAGGGCCAAATGGCCTCCTCCTGCTCCTATCTTCTTTGTTTCTATATATTCACCATAGAGCAATACGAAAGTGGGGTAAAATTGTCTCCTGTGGAGAGGTGCCTCAAATGTATCTCTGCGGAACTCAGTTCAGCACCATGCCCTGAGTCAGGTTGTCAGTTCTGTAAGGCTCAAATTGGAAGTCATAAATTACACTGAATAAGTTGATGAGAAAATTGTGCGTCTTCAAACAGGATTGAATTTTTAAACACAAACAATGATTTTCACAGTTGCTTCCATAACTGGAAAACAATGCCAGTCAAAATCTGGAGTGTTCTCCTAAGTGTGTAGATCGTAGTTTGTAGCAGCTGTATCGTGTATTGACTGTTGAAAGCCTTTGAACTTGTATCTTCTGGGAAAATGTCTCCTGAAAATATGACAATGACAAGTTAGTAACCACAAACCTTGGTGCTACTGCAATGTTTGAACGTGAAGTCTTGTCAAGATCCTGAATTACTCAGCAACTGGCAAGTTGTCACACCATTCATCAGGCTACTACTTGCCTTCAGCGTTGGTGTACATTTCATTGACTTTTTATTCGCGTTGTTTTTTTTTTTGCATGCCAGTTTGTTACATTCTCTGTGACTACCTTCCTTACCACACTGGCAAACTAAAATTTAAATGGACAACCAGTTATGTTGTGCAGCATCTTAATCACATTGTCAGGACAATTTCTGAGGAACAACTGCAATGGTGGAAACTCATGAAGCACAGCAGTTTGTTGGTTGCCTGGCAACAGGAACCAGCTAGGTGAGAGTTGAGGCTGTCCTGAGCTACTGGCACTCTGAGATTTTTCTTTAAATTCATTCACATTAAAGAAAATATATAATTCCATGTCTGTGATCATTTCAAAAGACTGATGATTACCTAGGGGTACTGCTAAAGCAATTAATAGCTCATCAACACAGCAGTAGAGACTAGAGATTCAAGAGACTGCCTTAGCTATATTTACATTTCGCAATTGAAGGCTTGTGTTCTCTTTTAATTTGATGAAGGCAAATCTAAAATATGTGATGCATCATAAAATCATTATTGAAGTTCTCACTCTTACAGCCCAGGAACAGGCCCTTCGGCCCTCCAAGTAAAAGGCCCAATAGGTTGGGAGTACTTTTACTTCTGGGGTGGAAAGTTCATGGGTTCAAGTTCCACTGCGGAGATTTATGCACAAAATCTTGTCCAATAATCTCAATCCAATACTAGTGAGTGCCACACTGTTTGAGGTGCCGTCCTGTTGATGGAGCCATTAAATGAAGGGACTGTCACACTCTGCTTTGAATGTTGTGTATACATTGAACTGTCAGAACAGCTTGAGGGGAATCCTTCTCAATATTTGTCCTCAACCGACGTCAATGAAAACAGATTACCTGATCATTAGTACACTGTTAGTGACATTTGTAATAAAAGCTGTTGGCAGATATTCATCAACACCATCAAAGCAGAAAAAGAAGAAAACGTTGTTTGTGGCAGCTTGTTGTAGTAATTTGGTGGTCACATTTCCTTTGTTGTAAGAGTGACAGCCTTGGTTGTAATGAATTGGTTGTAATGTGCTTAGGAATTTCTATGGTTATGAAATTCACAGGATAACATCCTCCTCCTTGATTGGGTAATCATTTCAGCTTGGAAATTCCCATCTAGTTTGGGGAGCAAAATGAAAGAGTTTGTGTCCCCAGAGTCTATTTGAGTTTGCTAATTGGCATTTCATTTTGGAGATTGATGAGGGTGATACTTCCTCAGAAGTGTGCACCCAGAGCCAAGTCATTGGCATATGGGTGACTCAGCTGTATGGTGGGCAATGAAGCAGAATGGAAGAATAATAGTGATTGGGGATTTTTTTTTTATTCATTTGTGGGACGTGGGCATCCCTGGCTGACCAGCATTTATTACCTGTCACTAGTTGCCCTTGAGAAGGTGGTAGTGAACTACCTTCTTGAACCGCTGCAGTCTGCCAGCTGTGGGTTGACCTGCAATGCTATTAGGGAGAGAATGCCAGGATTTTGACCTAGCGACAATGAAGGAACAGGGAAACATTTCCAAATCAGATGGTGAGTGGCTTGGAGGGGAACTTGAAGGTGCTGGTGTTCCCATATATCTGCTGCTGTTGTCTGTCTAGATGGAAGTGATTGTGGATTAGGAAGGTGCTGTCTGAGGATCTTAGGTGAATTTCTGCAGCGCATCATGTAGACAGTACACATGGCTGAATTGAAGAATGTTTGTCTTCTTGTTGGTTTCCTCACCACCTGTAAGACCCAGTCTAGCAGCTGTGTTGTTTAGGACTTGAGTATTATAGTCAATGCCAATACTGCTCAGCCACACTTGGTGACGGACATTCGTATCTCATACTAGCAGTATATTTTCACCCTTACCACCCTCTGTGCGTCTCTCCAGTGGTATTCAACATGGAGGAGTTCATAATTTAAGGGGTGGCAATAGCTGGTAATCTGCACAAGATTTTCTTGTGAGTGTGACAATGTCAGGCATATGGCTGTCCTGAATTTGGCGTGTGTCCTCAGATGTTAATAAGGAGGACTTTTCGGGGTTGACAAAGTTCACCATTGTAATTTTCAGTGCCTCAGTCCATGCAATGTGGTATCTTTGATTTTGTTGTTTTCCTCCATCATTTTAAAAATTTGATACAACTAGGTGCCTTGTTCGACCATATCAGAGGCCAGTTAAGAGTTCATTACTTTGCTGTAGGTCTCAAGTCATGTAGGTTAGGCCAGAGTAAGGATGGCAGTCTTCTTCCCCAAAAGGATATTTGTGAACGAGATGGGTTTTTGCAACAATCAATTTCATTTTGGTCTCATTTGACTCATTTAATTCCAGAGTTTATTTGAAATCAGACTTAACCATCTGCCATGGTTGAACCTGGATCTTCAGAGTATTACCTGCGTCTCAGGATTATGAGGCCAGCAACAATAACTCCATACTACTGCATGTAATACATAAATATATTCGGCACCTGTGTGATTAACTATCAATTTAGCTGCAGCTACAAGAATGAAGCTATAGAGGCTACCCTTCCTTAGTTTTCCTTCTGTCTGAAGAAGGGCTATACTTTTCTGAGCGTCTATCATAGCTAAGCAATGCTGATGGGATGATGCAAGTTCATGAAGGGGGACTTGACCAGGTGGGTGTGGAAAAAATGTTTCCTCTTGAGGGAGAATCTAAAATTAGGAGCCAAACTTTAAAAATGAGGGGTCACTCAATTAAGACAGAGATATGGAAGCATTTTCTATCTCTCAGAGGATTGTGGGTCTTTGAAATTCTCTTCCTGAAAAAGCAGTGGGTGCGGAATCTTGAAATATTTTAAAGCCAGAGATAGATAGATTCTTGATTATCAAGTGGATGAAAGATTATTGGACATACAACGTAAGAGCTGAGGTTAAAATTAGATCAACCATGATCTTTTTGAATGATGGAACAAGATGGAAGGTCCAAGTGACCTACTCTAGTTCCTTGTTGATAGGTTCATTGTAACATCTTGTCATTGCTGAATCTGGGATCATCAGATGTTGTGAAGCCTTCAAGTAGTTCTTAACGATAACATTTATTGCCCAACAGGAAAAGTGCAGGATAGCCAATAAAAAAACGTTGTGATTGCATTTTGGCATAGACAGGGACTGCTTGCCTTTCCAACAGCAATGTACTTACAGTCAATGAATGATGACTGAACCCATCTCTGTTCTATTGGAAGTAGCTGTCAATTAACTCATGTGTGGCTTGGTGCGCCCAATGCTGCTGTGCTCTTTGGTGATGAAGATGATGTTCCTTCTGCTGCATATCCTCCTCTTCCTCCTTGGAAGTCTGCTGCTGCTCTCCTAGCTCTTCACTGTTTATCACATCCCCTCTTTTCCAGCTATCACTCACTATCACTGCACTGCTGAATCCCCTACTATCAAACATTCTGGGGGTTACCATTGACCAGAAAGTCAACCAGACTTGCCACAGTGGCTACAAGAGCAGGTTGAAGACTTGGAATCCTGTCGTGAATAACTCACCTCCTGACTCCCCAGAGCCTGTCCACCATCTATAAGCCACAAGTCAGGAGTATGATGAAATATTCCCCACTTTTCTGGGTGGACGCAGCTCCAAAAATGGTCAGGAAGCTTGACACCATCCAGGACAACACAGCTTGACTAGCATCACATCCACAAACAGCCACTCCCACCACCATCACTGACTCTCAGTAGCAGCAGAGTGTACAGTCTGAACATCTACTGTAGAAATTCACTAAATATCTTTGAACAGCACCTTCAAAACCCATGACCATTTCCATCCAGAAAAGGCATGAGATACACGGGAACACCACCATCTGCAAGTTCCCCTCCAAGCCACTTACCATCTTGACTTGGAAATATTTCTCCACTGTTTCACACTGCTGTGTGAAAATCCTGGAACTCCCTAGAGATACACGGGAACACCACCATCTGCAAGTTCCCCTCCAAGCCACTTACCATCTTGACTTGGAAATATTTCTCCACTGTTTCACACTGCTGTGTGAAAATCCTGGAACTCCCTAACCGCATTGTGGGACTACCTAATGCACATGGACTGCAGCAGTTCAAGAAGACAGCTTACTGCCACGGTCTCAAGGTCAACCAGGGGCTAATAATAAATACTGGCCAGCCAGTGATACCTATGTCCCACAAAAGAAAAAGTATTACAAATTCTAATTATAGTGTATTGAAGTGCCATTCCAGACCTGACCAAACAATGATAGCTCCTCTTGACAAGATCCTTTCTTTGCCCCACAGTGAAGAATGGACTGTAATGTATTCACGCTCGTCCTCAGTCGCAGTGTTGTGTAATGGAGTCATCAGTCATGGTTGTAAAGGGTGAGGTGAGATTGATTGATACTGAGATGTTAATGCAGGTATGTAAGCTCTTTCCCATTCACTAGTTAGATATTCATCTAACCATTGAAGCATTGTGTGGAAAGCAGACTTCTTTCAACATCAAGAATCTCATTTTCCATTCTTGCCTAATTTTCACAACTGTTTTGAGATTGTGCACTTCATTCAGAAGCTGGAAAAGTTCAGCCCTTGGTTTTTATTTCAACAATGACTCAGATTTTTAGATAAATTTTCTTCTTGGTCAAGCATTTCTCCAGGCTGTTAGTGTCCTCCGGAAATGTTAATGTGGCTTCCCTTCACAGTTTCTGCCTGACCTGCAGAGTGTTTCCAGCATTTTATATTTTCATGTCTAGAATATTAGTGTAGCTTAGCTTTTCGAGTTCAGTTTGCTTTCTGTGTCAGGGTACTCTCATACCTCACACCACATTTCCTTTCAAGAAGCAAATACATATCAGAGTTAAAATAATCTTCCTGGACAAGATTCAGTTTCTTTCTGTTTGTTCATTCAAGGTGAGCTTCACTGGCACAGCCATCATTGCTTTTGAAAAGGTGCTGGTGAACTTCCTTTTTGCACTGCTGCCAACTTCCTTTTTGCACCCTAGAACCGAAGATGCTCCCGCAGTATTCTTATGTCTTCATCTACTTTGTTATCATGGTTTGAGTGGTTTGATAGGCATTGCAGAGAGCCTACAACTGGAGTATGTCATCCTCTGCATTCTTTTCAACCAAAAGCATGTTTAAGCATTATTATTGTGAACAAAAAGATGCTTCCTTTTACATTTAAAAGCAGCTCAAATTTTCTGACTAAGGTCAGATAAAAAAAGACACTAATACATCTGTAATAATGGTAATTTAGTATTGGTCATGCTTTAAGTGGGACCCACTTCGTGTCTCAACTCATGATTCTCCTCCCAGCATTTTGATTTGACCTTTCTGATTCTGATGTTGGTAATGACTAAAATTGAATCTAAATCAGTCTTTGGAAATCGCGATTCATTTTTTTCAACAAAATAGTTCTGAGACAACCTGTTCAAAGAACACGCCTGATTTCCCTCCGCCATTGGAGTCTCCCACCCATCTCCAGCCTCTCTCTTCTCCTGAAGGTCCTTAAACTTTTTGTCACCTCCCAATTCCAGGTCCAGTTCCTGTGTTTAATTTCATCATGTCAGGTTTTCCACTCCCTGCCTGTAACTGGGCGTAAGATGTTCCTGCCAAATTAAATCCTGTATAACCACGAGAAAGATAAGCTCAGCCTCCTCATCAACGTTGACCCATCTACAGCCTTTGGCACAATCACTCATAACATCAACTAGAATACTTGTGCATCGCCATCCAGTTATGTGGGAATGCACTGGTTTAGTTCCATTCCAACAGTGCAAGTTATCCCGGGGGTGCTCTGCTCTCTGTCCATTCTCACATTGTTCCTGCTGGAGACCTCCAAGGACGGTTGGCTCTCTCCAATTGCTCACTACTTGCTGCCCTGCTGGCAGCATCTAGAAAACACAAAATTTGTTTTGTATGTGTACATTGTAAACTGTCAACTCCATGTCACCACCTCCCCCCTCACCCTCTTTGCTGTATAAAATGTAAAATTTCTTACCCCAAATAGAGTACTGAAGGGAAGCAAATCCTCCAATTAAATCAGACAGAAGCTGAAACTATTTTCTGTCTAACCCATCTGCAGACTTAGATGTTTTGCTGTTGAGTCCATCCATCTCCTTGGCAGTTACATGATTATAAACCAAATTTAGTGCAACCAATGTGCAAGCTGAGTTTTTGATTGTATCTCCACATCCCAAGGATTGCATATTTATACTTCTGTGTCCAGGGATAACTCTTACCTAGCTTCAGGTCATCTGTTGCTGAAATTCTCAGCCATACCTTAATATGGCTCAGCCAGTCACGCTGACGTTGATGAATGAAATAAAGAAAAAAAATGACAATTCCAACACATTTTTGATTGGCTTTCCACATTTCAACCTCCATAGACTTGCCCAAAACTTTGCATTATTCCTGATTCTCACCTCCTCCCATTTAACCATTCCCCATGTGCAAGCTGATCTACATTGGCTTTCAGGTGAGCAATGCCTCAATCTCTGAACTTTAAAATTTTCTTTCAAGTCCTTTGGAAACCAGGAGCACTGAATCCCTAATTTCCTCCAGTACTGGAATCTTAGTAAATATCTGAACCTTTCCAATTCTTTCTTGAACATCCCCAGTTTTAATCGTTCCATTTCTGGTGACCATATCTTCAGTTAGATGGGCTTTGAGCTCTGAATTCTGTCCATCAATCTCTCCTCCTCTCAAACTCTTGTTCGTCCTTTCAGACTTTATACAAACTCAGCTCTTTGATGAGGTTTTCAGTCTGCTCCTCAAATTTCTCTTTATGTGGCTTGATGTCAGAGTTTATTTCATTGTGGTCTGATGAAGCCTGTTGAGATGTCTCCCAAAGTTAAAGGCTCCTGCATTTAGAAAGTGCAGTTGAAGTTGGCTTGAAATTGATCGACAGCCAAAGGTTTCATAAAGAATCACAGGAAACTGTTCAGAATATTAGTTAACACACTGTTGTAATGAGGGACTGAGGCACAGGAGTTAACCTCATTAGATGAAACGACAAGCTCTGGACCTGTCTGCTAATTTGTATTCTTGTTTCTTAGTTTCCTCCTTAGCCTGTTTCTCTGTAACTCCTCCAACTCCCCACTCCTCCCAGCCTCTCCATTTCTGGTCTCTAGCATATCCTTAATTTTAATTCCTTTAATTGCTCTGCCTTTTTTGACATGCCTTCAGTTGCTTCAACTCCAACTCTGAAATTTCCTTCTTAAACCTCTTGATCTCTCTCATTTGTGTTCTTCGAAATTTGCCTTTTTTTTCTCTGCAAGACCTCCAGTGGTAATATATTCTTGCATAATTTCAGGTTGGTAACATTCTGTGAAGTGCCTTGGGATCTCGCCCTATGTTAAGGGCACAGTATTCATGCAAATTGAAGTTTCTCCTGTTGTCGAGGTTGACATTGAAGAACCCAAGTTAAAAGCAGAAAATTCTTCCACTTCGTTGGTGACACATTTTCCGTATCCACCACCAGAAACCAATATGAAGTATTCAATAATCTTTAATCAGATATGAAAATAAAACTGTTGAGCTCTAGAGATCTGAAGTGCAAACAGAATGTGCTGGAGAAAGTGAGCAGGCCTTGCAGTACCTGGAGAGAGAGAAACAGAGTTAATGTTTCAAGCCCAATATTATTATTTGATGGAACTGAAAGAGAGTAGAGAAGTGATGGGTGTTCTACTGTAACAAAAAGGGGTGCTGGGGGGAGCAAGTGGAACAGTTAATGTGGGTGACCAGAGCAAAAGAGAAAAGGATTGCAAATGATAGTGGAGAAGTGTTTTCAAACTAGAAGCATTAATGGCAGAAAATAGGTCAGGTCTGCTGAAAACAAACCCATGCAAAGACATTGTGGAGGTGATAAGGGAAATCAGAATGAAGGACAGAGTTCATGGTCTGAAGTTAAGTGCTTCAGCAGACCTATTAGCTGCTTATCCTCCAGCTTCCATTGGGCTTCATTGGAACACTGCCACAGGGCTTGGCCAGAAATTTTAGCTTGAGAACAAGATAGTGCCTCAAAACAGCAAGCAACCAGAAAGTCAAGGTCATGCTTCTGATCAGAGCAGAGGCGATCTGCAAAGCAGTCACCCAGTCTGCATTTGCTGTCAGCCAGTGTTGAATGGATTGCATTGTGAGTGCAAATACAGTCGACTTGGCTGAAAAAAGCACAAGTAAATTGCTACATTATCTGGAAGGTGTGTTTAAGGCCTTGGATAGTGAGGAGGGAGGAAGTAAAATTGCATGTGTCATGTCTTCCGCAGTTGCATGAGGAGGCTGTGAACAGGAATTGGGAGTGACCAAGGAGTGGACCAGAGTCTTGTGGAGCAATGGTCCCTGTGGAATAGTGACAAACAAAGTGATGGGCATGTTTGTCTGGTGATGATGTCATCTGCTTAAGGGTGTGAAAATGACAGGGGTGTGATCCTTTGAATGCAGGTGCTGGTGGGGGGAGAATGTGAAGACAAGGTGAACCCTATTGTTGCTCTTGGTTGGGGTTTGGGAGTGGTTTGGCGAGGAAGGAGTGACAAGAGAAGTGCGAGAAATGGGTCAGAAATGGTTAGGGCCCTGTCAACCACAATGGGGGATTCCTGAGCTGAGGAGAAAGGAAGGCATGTTGGAAGCACCCCTGTGGGAGATGGCACAATCGGAACAAATGTGACTTGCTGGGAGAATGGAAGGGAATCCTTCAGGGAATTCTGAGGAAGTGAATTCAAGTTGACTACGGGTTGTAATGGATATCCGTGGACAGCCTAACCCCACAAATGGAAATAGAGCTGTCAAGGAAGGGAAGAGTCAGAGGTGGACCGGGCCAACATGAGAGAACGTTTGTTAATCATGATTGCAGTCTGTGAGACTTTGTTGCGTTAAATAATTGTCATATTTAGTGATAATCACTATCTTACAGCAAGAATATATTGCATGCAAAGTGCTTTGGATATTTTGAGTGACATGGAATGTAGTTTTATGTTGTTGATTCTTTTAAGCAGAAAAAGGAGTGGGAAAAAAATCTACTGAAGTAAAGGAAGAACAGGAGAAAATATACATGACGCAAAAACATGTTGCTAATTTGAACTTTTCATCTTGTGGAACTGGATTCAATACTTTAGTGTAGGTGACACATCAGAACTGCAGGAAATGCTGACACCTAATCAATACCAACACACATAGCTACTCTTTTGCAAGATTTAGCTTACATTTATTTTCGTAGTCATCAATCTCTGGCAACAATGATTTAATTCATCGGTTTAGTCGCAGACATGAAGTCTAGCATTTTAAAAAAATCCCATTGATCCATTGATGTTTCAATGTGTGCATGGTAGTTACACTTTATTCCAGAATGGACAGGAGGTGGCAGTTTTCAGGAAGATAATTTAATTTCTCAGCACAGAGAGAGAGAGCTTAAAAGGAAAGAACCCAGCTGAAAATGAGCAGCATGTACATCATATAACATCATATTAGGAAGGTGGCCACAGACGATAGCTGTGACCTGGAGCCAGAAGTGGGAAAGGCACAGTTAGCCTACCCCGACTTCTTTTTCAAACCAATTTTAATCCAACACCTCCCCATCCATCACCCCCACCCCAATCCAATCTGCCCTATAACCGTAGCTACTGCAGTTGCTGGAAATCTGAAACAAACGCAGAAAATGCTGAGGAAACTTCGCGGGTCTGGCAGCATCTGTGGAGGGGGCAGCATCACAACCTCACAATTCCCTTCCTGCAACACCTTCCATGATTTCCCCACGCCATGCCTCAACAGGTCAATCCCCTACCACTTTTTGTTCCATCGTACAGCCTCGACTTTTCAATTGAGCATTTCATTTTCACATCACCATCTTGAGCCACTTGCCACAGGTCTGTGAAGCTTATGATGTCGCACTGGTGCTTGTCTGACACTTCACATTTACTTGATGATCTCCTTCTGCAGTCATCATTCTAACAATCACAAACCATTCATCACCTCTAGACCTGACATTTCCAACCTGTTGTTGGGAATAAAGTGATTTATCAGAATCATCAGCCGGCATTTCTCCATCAGCCGTCTTTAAAGGCTTGCCTTTCTTCGACTTCAACATTTGAGTACAAAGTGATTCAGCTTCTTGAAGGCAAGTCACTGCTTTCCTAATGCTGGACGTGTTTTTTTTTTCTTTTATGATATGTGCATCACGATATTTGTATTCTGGCTTCAATCTTTCTATTTGCCCTTTTGCAATAGTTTACTTTGTTAAATCTTATTTGACATGGACTGTCTCCTTGCAAATGCCATTCCTATAGAAGATGGCTGTTTCATGGATCTCATGCACACAATTTCAGCTGGACACATGTTTCATGTCATTTACTTTAATGGCTACTAATACTGAAGTAAAAGCAAATTTCAGCAACGGTCCCATCATTTTATGCACTTGTGACATACTAATAGACAAATGCTTTTCTCTAAACACCCTCCAGTCTGTCAATATAGAACACACTTCCTTCCGAGTCTGAGAAATAGTCATTCCAGAGACAATTTTATTCTTCGAAGGCTATGCTGAGTGACGTCTTCCTCAGATCAAAACATTAAACGCCTTTCAGTTCTGTTCATGACAATCACATTGTTGCATTGTTGGGATCTATAAAACAAACAGCATTGATATATTCCACTAATGGCCACAGTCCTGATTTAAACTGTACAACTTGTAACTGGAAAAGCAGGCACAGATGTGATTTCAAGGGTTTTCTGACTGGCTGACTGTTATATCCTGTGAATAGTAAACGACAATGCAGTTTCAGCAAGAGAAGAATTCTTCTGTCCAACATGTCTGGTGTTTTTGCTGTGTGGTAATTTCATCCCAGTCCTCATTAACCAACCCACCAAGAAGGTCCTTTTATTCCTGTCTCCTTCATGTGCTTACCACGAAACAAGGTACTGCAGTTGCTGGAAATCTGAAACGAAAACAGAAATTGCTGAAGAAACTCAGCAGGTTTGGCAGCGTCTGTGGAGAGAAAGCAGAGTTGACGTTTCAGGTCCAGTGACCCGTCTGACTCTGCTTTCTTTCTGCAGCTGCTGCCAGACCTGCTGAATTTCTCCAGCAATTTCTATTTTTGTATGCCTATCGAACTTCCCTTGAAAAACATCTGTGCCATTCATCCCTGATGTTAGAGATTCTACATTTTCATTATTCTGTGGGTAAGAGCTTTCTCCTGAATCCCCTGTAGGATTTGTTTTTGGCTTTGTTATATGTTATGGCACTGAATTCTAGTCTTGGGCGCAAGACAAATTGATTGAACATTTTCATAATTACATCACTTTTCAGCTTTACCTATCGTGAGAGATCCAGGCTGTTCACCCTGTTGTATAAAGCTGTAATGGTTTGGAAGGATTTTAATACTGAATGGTATATCAAGCACTGCCAATATGATGATGTCACATCGGCTCAGGTGTAGGAGAATAACTTTGGATTTCAAAGGATTAAGACCGAACATGGTGGTTTCCCTCATTGTCTTCGTAACAATGTCAATCAGTGTCAATATAATTGCACCTCATTGCTATCATGCAGTAAAATCTTCAACCACCAGTTGGTTCTCCTCTCCAACTTTCAACCAAAGATGTTCTGTAGATCCCTACCAGGAAAAAGGATGGTGGCAGCAAATCTAAAGTTTAGAATTTCCTTCGTTATGAGCCTTGGTGAGGATTCACTCTACAACACAGTCTGCAGGGAGTTTGTGGTGTAGTAACTGTATAACTGAGCTGGTCATCCAGAACCTTTGGCTAATACTCTGGGCCATGGGTTTGTATCCCATTCTGGCAGGCAGTCAAGTTGCAATTCAGTAAAAATCTGGAATTAAACCTTTGCCTAGTGGTGGCCATTTAACCATTGGCAATTGTTGTAAAAACCATTTGGTTCACTAATGTCCTTCATGGACAGAAATTTGCTATCCCAACCTGGCATGACCAACAGGTGACTCCAGATCCACAGCAATGTTAACTCTGAATCGTGCAATTAGGCAGGGAAATAAATACTGGCCGAGCTAGCAATGCACATGAATGATTTAAAAAAATTCCTGTCAATGTTGACTGGTCTGGAAGGTACAAAAAACACAGTGAAATAGTGATGCTTTTATGTTGCAAGTGCTAATGAAAACCTGTGATGCTGCCAAGCATTTCATGTCTCGTAAGACTGATGTTGTGAAATGTTTGTTAGTAGCTCTTCCAAACCATGGCGATAGCTTCAAGGCCCTTGTGACAGTATGTAAAAAAAAGACTCAATTTTACATGGTGCCTTACATCATCTTGGGACGTTCCAAAGAACTTTACAGCTGATGAAATACTTGTCGCATGTGGTTATTACTATAATACAGCAAAGGCAGCAGCCAATTTACACAAGTAAGCTCCCACAAGCAGTATTGTGATAATCGCCAGATAATCTGTTTTATTCATGCTGCTTGTGGGATAAACAGTGGTCAAGACACCTGTTAATTCACCTGCTCTTGTGTGCAAGAGTTTGAGATTTCTTTTACCTCTGTGGAGATGAGATGTTGGTTTACCGTTCATCTGAAGGACAGAACCTCTGTCCTGTACGGACTTATGCTTTTAACACATGGGCCGTGGGCGTTGCTGGCTGGCTGGCAAACATTTATTGCCCATCCCTACTTGCCCTTGAGAAGGTGATGCTAAGCTATCTTCTTGAACCACTGTGGTCCATGTGCTGTAGGCACTCCCACAATGCCCTTAGGAGGGAATTAGTCCTCTGTCTTGAACATAATTGATGATTGACCCTCCATAGCCCTCTCAGGTCGAAGTGACAGAAACCTACTCGCCTCTTAGTGAAGAAACTCTTCGCCATCTCAGTCCAGAATGGCTTATCTCTTAGTTGGGACTATATCCCTAGTTTTAGATAACTCCATGCGAGGAAACACATTTTCTGCTTTCACTCTGTCCAGCCCTTTCAGAATTTTGTAGGTTTCTTTGAAGTCATAAGACATCTATAATTTTGTTCATTAATGGCTTGACTAGGACCTCGTCAGAAGTCATTTAAAACTTAAATGCACTACATTCATTAATTCCCGTTTTGACTTTGTTAGTTGTATCCTGAAAGAAAGCACCAACAGGTAAAGCCCTCTGTTGTGAACAAATTGAAATAATACTTCAAGTGAAATGAACCTATCGTTTGAACTTTCAAAAGCAAATGAAATGTTGCACCCACCATCATGACTTTCATTCCTTATTGGAAAGACTAAAGTATACCCAGAGGGGCTTATACATAATTAGTTCCCACTGCACTAAAGTCAGAAACCCCTGTGGTTTGATGTAGCCGTCAGCTTTGTGTTACTGAGTATTTGATGCAAGGCAGTCTGGATGCAATTGACAGGCAGCACAGATCAATGAGCAGCTACCAGCTGGGCAGAATGAACACAGAATGTGCGCACGCAGTATACACTCACCAGCATTAACAACTGGGGAGAGAGACCACATGGTTGGCTACAGCATTTCAGATCAGTTTGAACACATCTGGAAGAGCAACAGTTTTGCATACATGAATACAGCATTCTTCATGATAGGTTCATTACCTTTGAGACAATATTTCCATGCAAATTAGATGAAAAGATTCATTCAACTGCAAGCTGATTGAAAAGGCAAACACCATTGTAGCTCCCGTTGTTCGTGTTGAAAGGAAAAGTGCATTAAGTTGAATAATTGCATAATACTAAATGTTATACAGTGAAAATGATGGCAACTGCCATTTAAGCAGAGCTTAATGATGGTGCATTAGGGAAGTTTGATCTAAACTGCTTCTTTTTCTCTCATCAAGTGTCCCATCATTGTGCTTTTTACTGCCTCCTCGTTGTGCTGATGACCCCTTTCTGGAATAACCTCTACAGCGACTGTCAGCCATCCAGACGAATTGATATATGCAACCTACTGCAACTCCAACGTGGTTTACATCCATTTTAAACAAAATCAGATTGGCAGCACTTAACTTTTTGTCTGGGGATTTGGTTGGTAATTATAATTTAACTTATTGATTATAATGTGACTGCACAGATTGCAACACAACTGGGAGGTATGTGTGCGTCTGTAAACATTAAAGAGAAACGTGGGTTCTCTCATGCGTCTACATTGGACTGAAATCATATTTAAAATCCAAATAGTTTCTGATTTTTATGGAATCTTCTTTGCCACAGAATTGTTAGTGTGATTGGAATCATCTTTAAACCTCTGCAGGGTCTCAGTTTAAAGTTATGTAGAGCTAAGTCAGGAATAAATTATCTTTTCTCAGTGAGGCACAGTTTTGGAAACATGGCAAGGCCAGCTCCATGACAAAACTTGAGTCAAATAAGGATCAACCAATTTCAGGTTATGAGAGCTGCTCACAAAGAAACAAGAAGGCAAGGTTATCAAATGGTCCTTGTATGAAAATACAGGGCATGCATGTTATATTTTTAACTGAAACGCTCAAAGCTAACAATAAAACTATTTACATATTGAACAACTTAATGCCAGTTGGCTCACGATTTTAAGGGAATTTGAATTCAAGAGATATGTTGCGTGTCCCATCCAGAGCAAAGAATGAGCCCAACCACAGGGACGTAGGATTTAGGGGCAGGACTTTGTCGTTTGGCCCTTCAAGCTTACTCTGCCATTCAATAGCATTGTAACTGATTTTGGTGTGAATTTAACAAGGAATTTAACGAAGATTATAATAAGGCAAGGAACATGGATGGGCTCAAACTTTTTCTCTGTTTCTAGTCCGGGGAACTGAACCTGCATTGAGCACCTTAATATCAACCCTAGCTGAAATCAGCAAACTCAGCCTGGAGCATGGATGAGGCCTATGGCATTCTTGCTGTATGTCGATCAGTGTGGTTAGTGTCCCTGAGCTATTGAGTGGGTTGTGCGTTGAGATAGTGTCTGCATTACAGATACATTATTAGCTCATACCTGGCAATATTCAGAGGTGTAATAGCCATCTTGGAAGCCCTTGTGGCATGCTGGGTATTGTCCCTGCATTTGAACCAGATGCTCCAGGTTCAAGTCCCACCCTAGCATTTGATAGCTAAGCAAAGTGCTTTCTTTTTACAGCCAAACAGCTCGAGTATCAATCTGCAAGTCCTTCTAATATGCACAGGTAGCAGGTGGTGAGAGTGGGAGCTTCTACCACTGTCACAACCATTGGTGGGGAGAGGGGTGTGTGGTTGTTTGGACACCCAGTGAGTCACATTGGTGTCAATAACATGTGGTTCACTACCCATTTTGTACGAACTGCATTCTTGCCCTACTGATTGAGGAAATCATGATATTGTGTGTCAGACAGGTTTTCTGGGAGACAGCTTAAGAAAAAGAAAAACACTCATCATCACCTGCCACAGTTGCTCCTAATGGAGATACTGTGAGTTTGCTTGCCCCAAGGCTTGGGACAACACAGAAAGGGTGAGAAAACTGTGTGTCATGATATAGGGGGTTGTTGACCCCTTCACTCTTCCAACAGAAATCTGAACAGATTGTTCACCTGTTGTAAAGCTTGCCTTGGGTGTCCAACTGATTGATTACAATGTGTTGTATAATGACTGGGTGTTTCATTCCACCAAGCCAATCCTGTGGACACCCAGAGTGAAAAATAACACCATGCCCACACTCCCAAAATGACTATTGTCTCATTTGAATTTCTATTCAAATTATAATCTCATTTCATCGCACAGCCACCTAGGAATTGTACCACTACTTTGCCCATATTTGTTCTTGAAACACTGATATTTTGTTGCATTCTTTTACCTGAGATGTTCCTTGTCCAAAACATTTGCTGTAAGAGTTTATAGAACAATAGTGCATTCCAAAATGATTATTTTAACGTGAAATTCTGTTATAAAACATTGTGTAAGTACAAGTCTTTTGCTTCACATTATCCAAGGCTTTAGCACAGATTAGCTTTCTGCCTGACGTAGAGAGAGAGAGAGAGAGAGACATGAAGGGAAATCTACTGTGTGAGGATTCGGGGGAATGGAGCTTCTTAAACTCACTGAGAAATATTAAATTTATAATGGAATAAATTATGTAGCATCTTTGAACTAACACTGACTCCTTGGCTTGCCTTCTTAAAGTATTGACTTTCTGATGTTAACTGAGCTGAAGTATACATATGTCATCTGACAACACTGCAGGAACTTCAAGGTCAGTCATGATTCAGGTCAAGCATAATGCTACATCCCTGTTGCATTGAGCCAACTGAAGGATTAGGAGAGTCAATGCACTTAAATTCACCACGCAGAGTTGTGTTGGCTTCTTAGATTCTTTGACTTGGTTTGTGTCATGTGGGAAATGTAACTGTGATTACCTGACTGTATAGTATTACCACATGAACCTTTCAAACTTTTCTGTCAGATTCCTTTGTCTGCCACAGAGGACATAAACTGTTCCTGAAGTATTAACAGCATAGAAGCAGATTATTTTGAACAACAGATGCATCCTGATGTTTGTACCTTAATGGGTCTTTTCACCATTCTTCACCTAACCCCATAATCATAACTTATTTCCTTTCTCCCTCATGTGCATCAGTACTGCCTGCCTCAGTTACTGTTTGTCATAATGAGTACCAGCCAAGTAGGTGAAGCAGGGAAGTGGAACAGGACAAGTGAAGACCTTCAGTAACTCAATAATCAAGGAAAACAAAGATGATAGCACGAATTGAAAGCAAATCATTCAGCAAGTGAATATCTGACCATATACAAGGTGCAAAATTCATTATTGTCAGAAGTACAAGACAAAATAAATTTAATTCTGATTGACAATTAAAGGACAACATGTGAAGGGTGCATATATACATATGGGAAATGGAAATAGAATTAGAGCTTTGAGCTCCCCTTTCTGATGGAAGGACAGATGAGTCAGAAATAAACTAGCAAACTTAAAGTAAAAAGCTGTGAAACCAAAATAAATGAATCAATGGAATGAGGAATCTCAACACGCCTTGAGAGAGACATTAAACTGGGGTGATTGACTGTGCTATGTTTGGGATTATGACGATGTCATGATTATTCACACAACAAGGACCAAACTAAAAGAAAGATTGCTGCAAGAGTATATTGGTGTGAGCATTCATCTGCAACAAGGAATCGTGCACAGCAAGCATGGATCAGGGTAAAGGTGCTTTACCCTATCTTGGATCATATTTGTTTGAGTATGACTTTCTGGCTAGGAGAGGGGAACAAATGTATGACAGACATTCTGTTGTGGTAACTTTCCAGGAAATATGTAACAAAGCACTAATGAATGTGAAAATACAGTGTTCCTCCAGACTGTGAACTTAGTGGTTTAGATGAAAACTCTACTTTGAAAGATCTAGTGGAAATGGTCCAACCATGCAACATATCTACTTACTGATTCACTGTAAACGCAGTTTCCTCCAGTTGTAAAAAGAAGAAGTTATCCTTATAATGCTCCAGTTAATCATTGTACTATGTTCTGATCACAGGGAAACATTTCTCTGAGAAAGTCACATAGCTGACCTCTACTACCAGACAGTGAGGTTACAAACGAAGAAAGCAACCAAGGGAAACATTACAGGGGTATCTTTTGGGTAAGCCAAGTGGAAAAAGCAAATCCACAACAAATTGTGGCTGTGACTGTGAGACCAGAAGACAGCCTGTTTTGTAAATGAAATTAGGGGTGACATCGTGAAGTTCTTCACTCTGAGTGTGTGGATGCACGGATTGGATTTGGAAACAAATGAGTGGGAGATGGCAACTTTTAAGTAATAGAGCAAAAATTCTCCATTCATTCTTGGATGTTAATGGTGATGTTTGAGTACCAGTGAGAGACAGATGGTCATCCAGCATTAAATCTCATCTCCATCTTTATTTTCAGTTTAAAGTAGCTTCTTCAAGACACTTTATTGCCCTTTTTGTAGCCACTTAGCAAGTGTGGTTTTGCTGTATAATTCATTTGGTCTTGCTGGTGCTGTTCAAAGTAACATGAAAGCTTAGTTGGCATGTTTCAACATGGTCAGAAGCATGTTCATTTGGCCAGTTCTAACGTCCAAGAACTGGATCAGATGGGAAGGAAACATGATGATGTTTTTAAGCCCGCCCCAAACTGAATCCATTTCACCCATTTCCAGTTCCACCCAATTTAAACCAGGCCTCAGATCTGCTATTAGGAAGTAGGTCTGGAATCAAAATATTCCAAGAATACTCCAGCTCCTATTCTTATTGTGATCTCTAACCTCCACCCCCATGATTGTTGTCCATCCACCCCTGATTTTGGACTTATACCAAACCCTGTTTTCAATTTTATTATGTCAGACCTCCAGGCAACTCTTGACCCTAACTCTTGTAAGCATCGAAACCTTCACCACCCACCACCTACCAGCCCATCTCTAATACCATCCCCACCATGCTGGAATTTTTGCCTCCAACTCCTTTCCTAACGCTGTCCAGCTTGATGTTGGGTGTAAAATCCATTGGAAACATTACAAATCCAGGAAATGTTTATTTCTCAATTTCATGTTGAGAAATGCTTCACCCCACTTCTGGCCATCAGCTGTCTTCTTGGGCCTGAAAATACTGGGGTCAATGCTGTGAATTTAAAAAAAAAGGTCATTTGTGTAGCGATTGGAACAAGGTCAGCTGGGTCGACCTTCTGGAATGTGTGTCCTTTGAATGGGGCTGTTAACCTAGTCAGATCAGGAGTCCTGGCTGACAGATACAAACAGGAGTGTCAGGGCTTCTCCTGACTGTAGGAGCCTGCTTTGTGCAAGCTGGTTCAGCATCATGTACTGTGCACATGTAAATGTAGGGAGATTGGTGAAGGGATATCAGCCTTCGTAGCGTTATTTCAGTTTGGTGTGATGTAGCTGAGGAGAAAGACTCTGCGTTTTTTGGAGAATAATTTCCAGCATGTTAATATCTGTTCACACTTGTCATTTAGATCCGAAGGGAGGCTCCAGGCCACTGAGAAAATAGAACTTTCAATGACTTGCATTTTGCTGGAGGAAGGGAGGAGGAAAACATACATGGGGTGTACCACTGAAAATTGCTTAATGTCCTCAATGACTTGCTGAATTCTGACAACAAAACATATAAATGGGTTGAGATGAAGGAGAAAGCAGTGTCGCCATTGAGAGTTGGCCTGTCAGTTTCCATTGGTGGAACAGCTGGCAAATCATTCATTGTACATAAAAGATAATTTTGTATTGTCATTCTAATCCCTGGCAAATTACATCCAAAACATCTTAACTTTAAAAATGTGAGCATTTTAATTTTTATGCCATTATCTACATTTCCTCTTACTGTCCCTTTCTGTTCCGAAGGTTTATTTGCATTTTCCAACATCTGTCTTTTTCTTCCAAGTTTAACCTACCCTATCTTTCTGATACTTACTTCCTGAAAAATAAGTTGAAACCCTCCATGTAGACGTCTCCAGGTTTCCACCATCCATATTCAGACCCAGGGAAGCCTTGCACAAATTAGATATCCGTTTGCTGAAAATCAGCTGTCAAGGCCAGTTTCCTCAAACATACCAATGGCTGGACTCAGAAGACTGATTTGCAACCAAGTCAAACTTTGATACATTTCCTTGCAAAGAGAAAACATAAAACAGCTGCAAAGCTTGCATACTCCTGGTGGACTTCCAGCACACAGCAGCCTGTTGGCGAGTAAAATCTTTGAAAATCAAATCAAGCTGGCTGAAAAGAAAGAACATCTATTCATTTTGCACATTTCCCATGAAGTAATAGTGCTTTGTAGCTTGTGGCTAACTTTTGAAATGCAGTTGCTCTTGTTATGTTTTAAATATTTACAGCACAGAAACAGTATACGGCCCAGCAAGCTCACACTGATATTTATGTTGCATATAAGCCTTTCTCACCCCTCTTCACTGAACTCTTTTAATATAGCGCCCCATTCCTTTCTCCCCCAAGCACTTATCCAGCTTCCATTGAATGCAGTTGGGCATTTTGCCTCATTTTTCCTGTGACAGTGACTCCCGTATTGTAACATTCCCTGGATAAACAAACTCCTCCGAAATTCCGCATTGGATTTAATCGTGACCATCTTTCATTTATGACACATAGTTCTGATCTTGTCCACACGTGGACTGTGCTGCACGCAAATCACCTGTTTCACTTGACTACATCGGCCTAGAAACAACAGAGAATTAACCAATGTCACGAAAGGAGATGAGAAGTCATTGAACTGTGGTAGTGCATTTTGGCAATAGTTATATTGATGTGATATAACTCAAACTAAAATCAACTTTCTTTGTTTTTTTTTATAATTTATTTAGTTGCCGTGAACAGTTTTTGTGAAAGTGTTAGAATGATGGCCTGGCATGGATTGATAGTGGGGAGAAATGACAGCCGCAGTGATTATTTCTTTACATTGCTTGCTGGCTGATTCCTTTTCTTGAATGTCAGATACAGCAGAATCGTAATTAAATGTATAAACAGAGAGAAAGAACAAAGAATTTTCAGTGCTACTGATGCTCAGTGCAGGCTTGGCATCTGCTTATCAGAATACTTGGCAACAAATAAAAATGAAACTCAGCACAATCACCTTCAACAAGATTTGTTTTTCAAAAGAGTTGGAAGTGACGTTTCAAAGCTGCTCAGACTGGATTTTTGATTGTGGTCCTTGCTAATTAATTAAGGCAGACAAAAAGGAGATTAGCGCAAAATATATACTATCTCCTGGGCAAAGAACTGTGTAATTTTTTACAATGTGAAAGAATGTTAGCAAATGTCTATGCTAATTAAATATACAATAAACAAACGGATAACAATCCTACTGTCCATGCTTGCAGAAAAAGCTTATCCAAAATAAATGAGCTTCAAACTAGAGTTATTATTGGGGTCACCATCTTATTAACAGAAACAATATCGGAGTTCATAAAGACAGAATAAAGGATCTGAACATTAATGTGTACAAATCACTCAAGGTTAATAAACTGTGCAAGAAAGCATTTTCATACATACTCGTTGACCCCAGTATTTTCCGGGCTATCAAGAGACTTGTTGGCCAGTATGTTGGGGGTGTTATGGAAGGAAAACAAGAAATATATTTCCAGAATTTGTCAGTATTCTCTGTAGGTTTTTTCCCTAAACAGCTGAGGGCTTTCTAAGATTATGAGCAAGAGTATGCATTGCATTGGTGTAAAGGAAATAATTGGAGTTATGAGCTGTTTTAATGTCCAACATTCAATATAAATCAAAGGTCACCACTTTGTCCTTGTACAGGGTTGAAGTGCAGCTGGAGAGCTTCATGAGTTACAGTCACGACTGCATTGTGATAATTGCCTCAAAAAATGTTCAGAGGAGATTCACGAGAATCTTTCCCAGCTTAAAAACCATTAGATACTCCGATTGGTCTGAGGGAACCTGTCAATATGGAAAGTTAAAATAACCCATAGAATCACTCTGCCATTGCTACACCCTAATTGAATTTCTGTGTTTATACATTCTGCCGAATCACAGTTGCTACCAGGGAGCCGATATTTAATTTCCATTGCAGTCTGAAATCCTTTTCCATTTCGAGTCATAAAATATCCACTGGCTGCTGACCTGTCATTACATCCTCACTTCTTATTCACTGTTTGACCTTCATTTCAGAGGTATCTTCTGCACTCTTCAATTTTCCCCATATTCTTGGTACACATCATCTGTTATTTACTCCTGCCAGTACTTAACATCTTGAAACCATCTCAAGAATGGAACTGTATGATACATTCTGAGTTGAATTCACAACACAGTTAATTTGATTTGTTCCTTTCCTCCTTTTATTCTACAAGAACACTCAATTTTATTAGATTGCGCCAAAGTTCTTGTTGCTCTCTCCTGATTGTATGACTTCAAATCTAAAACAGCAAGGCACAGGTGATGGTGCTTTGTGCAAGGTTCCATAGTTTGGGTAAAAAACTTATGTAAAAGCACTCATTTCAAGATAGAAGGGATAGTAAGTAGAAATCCTACTCCAGAAACTTAACCACAGAAATTGAGGCTCATAATCCAGTGTAGTATTCAGGGAATGCCGCACTGTTAGAGGTGTTGCATTTCAGAAGTTCCCATCAACTCTCTCAGATGGATGCAAAAGATCCATAGAATTATTCAAAGAAAACCAGCAGTCCTCTTACCCAATGACTTTGCCAATTGTTTAAATCTCAATATAGAGCTCGAAAACAGATTATCTGTGGTAATCATCAGAGGCTGCTGTGCAGTTTGTGTAAATTCACTGCCACAAATTCCATACTAAATCAGCAACACCTACAAAAATAACCTATATTTTGTGAAGCACTTTGGGGCATCCTGAAGTTATGCAATGTGCAAGTTTTTCTTTTAAGTGTAAGTCTTCAGTATCACTGAAAGTTTACTTGGCTTCAACTGGTGAAATACTCCACTAATTTCCTGCTTGATTCCATTTTACAGCAGCTGCATGACTTCAACAATTGAATTATTGGGTTTAATCTACTGTTCAAATGGAGCAATGAGCCACTAAACTCACAAATACTCCAGTGAACCTAATGAACTCACCTCAATGTTACTCTCCCTATAATCGCTAGTCATTTCTCTTTGATTTTAGTTCTCATGAATAGTTTATCTGCAAATCCCCCTATGAAACCTTTGCAAACATTTGGGAGTTAGGGACTTGTAGTAAATCTCATTGACCAGTATATGCATCTCCCCAAAGTACTGTTCAGTTCACAGCTCTATTTATTATTGCATTGATTGGAAGCCGATTTACTCAAATTGACTGTTTTCTTTGTTAGTACATTTCTTTTAGCAATTTGCAGCGGAAATTTTGGTTGTGGAGGAATACCAAATATTCTTTCAGTTAATTGTTGTCTTAACTTTACAATTGATGCAAAGCACTGTGGGGAGAAATAAATTTTCCATGGAATATAATTGGTCAGAGTTAGTTTGTATCCAAAAGCATGAAAAAGAAACAAGTAGCTGCTATAATTGGGACGTTTGTTGTTTTAGACGGGTTCTCGCACTAATCTATTTCTGAAAACTTTCCGCTTCACTTAATATATTTTGCACATTGGCTGACGGAGATGAGATACTTTGTAACTAAAAGCTTTTGGCCAACCCTCCTTATTGTACCTTCTTTGAATCAGCCTTCACATATTTCCTGTCACCCCCAATAAGGTATGAAAAGAGATCTTTATTTTTGTAAAAATTTTCGTTCACTTAATTTTTCAGAAAATGGACACTTTCTGGACACACTTACAACCTCTTACTGTACCTGAGTGACATGACTTGTGCTGCATTCATTGGAATGTGAACCCCATGTCAAAAGTCCATGTAGAGGTATTCCATGACCCTCCTTGTTGGAGTCCTCTATATACCACTGCATGGAGAACTATGCTAAACCATCATTTGAGGTGTCATACAAAAGCTGAGTGCTCACATTCCTAAAAATCTTGCCTAACTTGGTTCTTATAACTGCTTCTACAATGGCTGTTGATCAGACAGGTGATTTTGGAAAGTAGCAATACATTTATGAACATAAACTTGTTCCTGCAATTAATTACAGGCTCCACCAATTATGTGCCCTTTGCAGCATTTATTTTCATTCCCATCCGATAACGTGTTGTGCGAAGGGCAGCTCCTTGCTCCGGTACAGAGATGGCTTGTAGAAAAATCACCAGCACCAAAAAATCCTAGGAAGACCCAACAATAGCCTTACTTCTGCTCTTTCTAAACACACAGCAGGGTACCATTGAGGCAAGGAGGGAAACCGAATTTCTAGTCTACGACAATCATATCGTTACGCCTTCAATGACCTGCGTCTGTGCTGCTAGGTCTGTCAGACTGACCAACAGCAAGAACTGTCCCTGGACTTTGACTTATTGGACTCTGATTCATGTAAATTATTATCGATACCTGTTCTTAAAAATAAATTATTTCTATTTGTTCCTTTTGTTTTATTTCTTTTATCTTCTTGTAGATATTTTCAACCAACCTGTTGAGACATGGTTTGACACAACTCTGGAGCAGGTGGGACTTGAAACCAGCACTTTTTCCTTTTTCTCTTTCCTCCCTGAGTGCTTGTGTGTGTCTGTGTGTTGAGAAAATTATCCCCCGAGTCTGAGAGCTTGAATTAAGCATCCTTTGGTTTTAATCCTCACGAGGATCATTTTAAAATTGCAGCTCACTTGGGAGGAACAAACACCAGGGCCTATTGGGAAAAGTGAAAAAAATAGCAAAGAAAAATGAAATGAAAAAACAAGCTCTGTTGACAGACAGAAGAGAAAAATTGAAGGAATACACCTCTCCCTTTTGTCAATGACATGTCTTATTAACATTGAGGGATATACTTCTGCGTTAAAAAGTATTTAACAATTCAAATTGTTCTTTGTGAACCACAGAAACCAAAGCAACCATGGATAAAGTAGGCATAACTCAAACACTGAACCCAAACATTTCATTGCCTCAGCCAGGAGCAATAATCCTGAGGCAGTTGCCAGATCCTGTTCACTTCTTATTATCTAATTTCCCATTTTCACCGCTGTGTCTCACTATTGTGGTTGTAGCTAATCGCGATGTTTTGATCAAGCCAAATCAGGGTTAAGT
Source organism: Ginglymostoma cirratum (assembly GCA_024137785.1). Lineage (NCBI taxonomy): Eukaryota > Metazoa > Chordata > Chondrichthyes > Orectolobiformes > Ginglymostomatidae > Ginglymostoma > Ginglymostoma cirratum. The sequence goes on from JAHRHZ010000003.1 coordinate 5,818,804, forward strand.
TTGTAGATTGGTGGCTTCAGCACATTTGGAGAAAGTGTAGCTATGTTTGATGTTTCCGCTCAAACTCACTTGTAGATTTGTGAACAGAAAATCTTGCATAAAGCAGTATCATCAGGCACTATATAAAAAGACTTTTTTTTTAATCTTTGCATTTTGGAAAAGATTATGTTTTCAAGTGAGCGGTAACCTGATACAGTCATATTAATACAGCTGAAATGAGTGTCTAATCTGGAAACAAAATATTATATATAAATATAGTGAGTCTCTTACGAGTTTTCTTCACAAGCACCACTCCGTTTTGATGAATATTTCATATTTAAAAAAACTTCTTAAAGTATTACGACTGGACCAGCTGCAAATGGTTGCAGCCAGCAGAATCTTGCCATGCCCATGTCTTTGGTCTGGTGGCATAAACAGTTTTGTGGGCATTAAAGATCATGTCAATTGAATTAAGCTGCTTGTAATTTATAATTAAAAGACTGAAATGTTTTATGCAATATTGGGCAATTTCAATTGAATGCCTGTGCAACTAGCAGAAATTCTAAGCCAATATTTCTGTTGCTGTTCTTGACGTCCTCGCTATCCTCAGGACTTTGTGGTTTAGCAAAAACAAATGATGCAGCTTTCTGCTGTTAAACTGTCAGCACCGCTCGAGAAATGTGCCTTCACTCTTCCAGTTTTCCATCACAGAAGTCATTGCATATTCCACAAATTTCACAGCATGACATTAAATATCAAGGAATACAACATTTTGGGTATTTATTAATCCTTGAACTTTTACAACTCATCAATTGATGTACCTCTTGGTTCAGCTAGTTATACAATGAACAGAGGCTGAGAATCCAAGACAAGTAATGCACCTCCTCCACCTCGCATCCACCCCGAAACCCCAACCCCCCATCCCCCTCACCTCCACCCTGGTACCCCCCACTCCCCAAAGCCTGTCCATCATCCGTATACAAGATAAAAGTGAGGACTGTGATGAAATTCTTTCCACTGACCTTGTTGAGTACAACTCCAGCAACACACAGTATATTCCAACACCATCCAGGACAAAGCGGCTGGCTTAATCGACCATCCAGCCATCACGTCAATCAGCTACTTGCTCCATCATCAGAAAACAGTGACAGCAGTGTGCACCACACACAACAACTCACCAAGTCTTCTTTCAAGCATCTACCAATTAGAAGGACAAGGATACGTTGAACTGCCCCTGGGTTCTCCTTGAAACAACACATTTTCGTGATTTGGAACTATTCGCCCATTTCTTCACTGTCACTGGGTCAAAATTCTGGAGCTCCCTCCCAAAACAGCACACCAACATCGTCTCAAGGACAATTAGTGATAGGCAATAAATACTGGCCTTGCCAGCAATGCTAACATCCCAGAAACAAATGTAGAAATAAATAGACCACACAAAGCAGAACCAAATGAGTTAGCTTCTGAGAGACTACTGGAATCCTTTGTGGTTAGAGACCCAATTTCCTCATAAATGGCCTGTTAATCAGTGACATCGAACCTATAGAAGAATGCACCCTCTGGCCTGGAGACATTATACCAATCATATCCAGGACGAGAAAAAGGGCATGACAGACCAGTGCCATAACAATTTCAGTTGCCAAGCCCACGTTCTCCAACATTCTCCTGCACAGCTTACCTCAGGTCAACATTTCTTGCAGCTCCACTCATTTCTTTTCTTGTAAGCACTTCACCACCAGCTGTGCAGCCTTCATTGATATTCATCCTTAGCCTATTGCCCTTTTGCCATCATACTACAGAGTCGCCCTGCAGAGATGGTCACCACAAGTCATGATAATCAGTTGTATCTCCCCGTTTTCTCTCCTGTCAGCTTAGCGAACACCCAGCTAATCATCGTGCAAAGACTCAAGCAGGGTGGAGTATAAGTCACTTCAGTGATAGATATATTATCTGTTCAACCTGGGAATTAGGTCATTTTCTGGGAGGCAGCAGATTGTCAATAATGACCTGGTGAGAGATCATTGGTCTTCTGAGGGACCCTGTGCTTGGACGTGTAAAGAGGCATGATCCTCCTCCTGAAGGTGATGTTTTGCATGTTGGGCCTTATTCCAGCTGGAGGTCAGTTCCTGTCCCACCTATAACAGTTGAAGGTCATGTAGGGGAAAATAGATAGTTGGTGGTGCTGCTGCTGGTGGTGTTAATAGGATTATGGCAATCTACTCTTGCCTCAAACAAGATCTGGAGCTGCATGAGCAACTCCCATTAGAATTGCTAGCAGTACAGCTGGAGTTGCATGTGGTGTCAGATGTCTGAAATATCTTCTAAGAAGAGTTTTTACCCTCAGATAAGAAGTGCTTTGAATAACAGTTTGCAAGCGGCCATTGGCTTAAGCCCTTATGTGCAATTAATGAAACTGTCCTGGTTTGTCAGCATTATTTAAGTCGAATTCCCCATTGTTCAGTCACTCTGTTGCCTTGGTAAGGTACAAACACATCATGAAACCCAGCTGCTGTTGGGAAATACTGAATTTGTAGTTTAAGAGGCTGTGAAGTGCTCTTTATTAGCTTATTTGCTTTCTGACCCAACACAACATATCTTCTACTTGGCACGCCAAGGAAGGTGAGAAAATGGAAAGACATTAGGTTCACATGCCATCATCAGTTTCCAAGATTTCACCATGCAATAAACGTGGGATCCTGTCTCCACTTTTCTGAGGAAACAGGATACTGATTGTGGATGATCAGCTATGATCATAATGAATGGTGGTGCTGGCTCAAAGGGCCGAATGGCCTACTCCTGCGCCTATTGTCTATTGTCTATTGAAATTCACTCCACAGTTTAGGATTGCCCAAGGGTCATTGCCAAGTTTCTGATGACACAATTCATTACAGCCAGGGCAATTATTCTCTTTTTATATCGTGCTTAATGCCTCCTGAACATCCTGCAAAGGCCAAGATAGCCCAAAACCCTAATTGTACGTGAGTGTGAAACGCGTGAAAATGTGAGACGGATTGCCAACTCTCAGTTCACATGTGAAGGATGCCCATTTATATGATAGCAAAGAATGGTTGATGCCCAGGCAACTGTAAAAATCTGCGGATAACCACACAGGGATCAGAAAGGAGGAAGATAAATCTACTAATGAAGAGATTGATCATTGTCACTGCTAGGACAACCATTACAAGTGAAAGTTTGCAGAAAATTTTTAATCATTTTCCTGTTTTAAAGGCAGCAATCCTTCATGGTTTTAGAAATAGAATGTTGCTCTTTTTCATGGTCTCAACTCTTCGTCTTTCATCTGAAACAGGATTAATGGTACAGTCTGTGTGGGTACTACTTAAAATTATTTTCTGATTGGTATCAATAGCCTGCAAGAGAACCATGAAATAAATTGTGGTCTAATAAAGCAATGATGGACTCAAAATTGAATATTCTAAATTGACCCACAACTGGAGATATTGGGCCTGACAGTAAATTTGCTAAACTAAATAAAACAGCTGCTATCGGTCAGGGAGAACAGTGAAAATCTAGGTCAGAGAGATCACAAAGGTTCAGGAGGAGTGAGCGACAACCAGCCTGAGTGTTAGAGTTGTGTGTTAGAGAAGTATCGATCAGACTTTCTGGCAACTTGACTTCTAACCAGGGCCCGAGGATGTGCATTTCGTAGATCGTCGGCATGGCAACAGTGAAGGAGGTTGCCACGACTCCAATGGATGCTTTGAACCCTGCTCATGACTCCATTTCCCAAAGGCGACAGAATATTTGAGAAGGTTTGGGGCAAGGGTGATTTTAAAAAAAAACACATACCTGGAAGCCACCTCCTTAGCGAAGCCTTGCAACGAAAACTCACAGCACGGCTTGGGGCGGAAGACTGTGCGGCAACCTAAGAAGAACCGGGAGAAGATCTGCCCTGACCAGTGAGATCCACTTCTATGGAAGAGAGCCACCTCTATGTTGGGGAGGTAGGAGAGTCCAATGGCCTAACTCAGACATATGGATCATTGTGGGTAATATCCTTTCCCAGATGGATAGAGCTAGATGAAGACTAAATATTGTGGGAATTTGGGAAATGCTCACAAGGTATATTTAAGAAGGAATATTTTGTTAGTAAAATGAAATTGAACCACAAACCGAATTCTGTGTCCCCTTTCCGCCTTACTGACAAGAGTGCTTGAGTGAAGTGTTTTTGATACATAGGTTGGTTAAAGTATCAAAAGCACGGGCAGCTGAATTTCAAGCTTGCTAGAAACTATCCTAATCAACAATGAGTTCAAGCAGAAGGTAGAGTTCCAACTTTCAAAAAAGCATTTCTGTGAACTGTTCAAACTTTGTCTCAGCTAATGACCATTCACTTTAGAAAGTGGTGTATGGTGAGATCTGAATGTGGTCTGTTTGGATATATGTAAATTGGCTGGATAGACCATTACTTTCTTGGAGAACCATGGTTCATGGTGTCAGAGGGTTTGGATATTACAGAAGCATGCGGAACTAAAGAAGCAAGTGATTTGATCCATTTTGCCAGTGCTTCTTCTTTGGTAAAGCTTTTAAATTAATTGCCTGTTTATTTTTAATCAGTATCCCTGTAAAGTTTTTCTCCTTTAATTATCGTCCCAATTCCCTTTTGAAGGCCATTGTGGAATTTGTATTCACCACACTTTCAGATAAGGCATCAGCAATTTGCATTCCTCATCATGCAGAAATGTCTTTCCAAGCATTACCTGATAAATTTGCTGACCTAATTCTGTGCTCTCTTATTATTGAAAGTTATTTCTCCTTATTAACATTTCCAAAACCCTTTATGGTTTGGAATATCTCAACCAAACCTCCTTTTAACCTGCTCCAAAGAAAAAGCCTTCCCCAACTTCTCCAGTCTCTACACATAACTGAAGTACCTTATCCTTGGTGGGTCACCAATGCTGTCAGACATGCTGAGCTTTTCCAGCAACTTTGTTTTTGTTCGTGAATCTATTGTGCATCTTTGCAAGAACCTTTGACTGAAACTGGGGTCTGACGTATGTTTTATAAAGGTTCAGCTTAAATTGCCTTATTCTGTATTTTATTCTGAAAACTAAGAATCATGTGTGCTTTTTAAACTACCTTATTAAGATATTATGCCAAGTTTAAAAGATTTGGTGACATAAACTGCCTAATTTGTCTGTACTGTACACATTTTAAAATTGCGCCTTTTTTAAAGAAAGACTATTCAGCCTTGCCTGGGGCATTCAGGAGAGAAACATGTGTGTTTTTCCAACAGGAAAATTGGAGACCATCGCAAGGTTGTAATAAATAAAAGTAAAACAGATATATGGAAGTATTTCTTTACACAACAGGTGTCCATTGTCCAGAACAAGTTGGGAGGCAGGGATCAGTCTTCCTCATTACTAAAGAAACGATTGAACTCTATAATGGAAAATGGATTTGGAATCTTAGAATACAGTGCAGAAGAAGTTGATCTATCCCAATCCCTGGCTCTTTCTTCATACCCCTCTCATTTTTTTGACGTTAGGTATTACTGAAGCATGAGATCAAATGGGCACAGGACTTTCTCATTCAAAGCCATTTTATAATCTTGGAAATGGAAAGTCTCATAGATTGCCATCTATGTGGTGGTTTTGGACTTCAAACAAAGAAACAAACATCATATCACCAAGTCAACAAGATCACAGAGACATAGTAATTGTTGCAATGTTAAGATTTTTTAACACTGTGCACAGGACATCCAGGATATGTGTTGATAAGAGAGGAACAAAACCCTTCAATCTATAACATTGGTTTTGCAAAAAAAGATATCAGGACAATTTTTAATACAGACTGCAGATGCCAGAAATCAGAAACAATAACAGAAATTGAAGGGTTTAGGCCCGAAATGTCAAGTTTTCCTGCTCCTATGATGCTGCTTGACCTGCTGTGTTCATCCAGCCCCATGCTTGTTATCTCACAATAACAGAAATTGTTGGGAATACTCAGCAGGTCTAGCAGCATGTGTGGAGAGAAAGCAGAGTTCATGTTTCAAGTCCAGTGACCTTCCTTAAGAAGATTTTAATCTGCTTTGTTTACTCTGTCAGCAGGTTGTCAAGAAATGGTCACCCTGGTCATGTGAGCATTTAATTTGTTACAGAGCTGTACTCTTTAGGAGGGTACTTCAAATCTACCAATTTCAAAAAAAACCTTATTCTTATACTGCATGAATATTGTAAGTCTCTTCCAACTTCAGATGCTTCTGCTCTAGGTTCTATTAATTCTAAAGGGACCATCCTCTTTGTTGGGCTAGAAATGAACCATCAATATATTGAACCCTGTTGTATTATTTCAGCATTCTCTTTCCTCACAACCATTCACCACAACTTATAACCAGTGACACAGTTACTGAATTTAATGAGCTTTATCAGTTTAACCAGATGAGTACGCCCTCAAAATCATTGGACCTACATAGTCTGTGATAACAAGCATGTTCTCATAGATTGTGTATTTGTGTGAACACATGGTCTCCTTTGGAGAAATTGACTGATGAATGCCTGCTAGGTGTGGCATTATCCAATTCCCAGCTCTTATTTCTATTACTCTTGTCAGTTATTTAATTCTCTGCACTCAACAGAAGTTTGCTAAGATGATGTATCAGACAATACGGAACCTTTGCTTATAATGCCTTGTTTATACTGATAGATTATTACTCTTGACTTCTCCACACCCCAGTCCCCTTGCAATATATTTCAATTCAGTTCTTAAAGTAAGGTTGATGAGGGTCTGACATCATTTTTCTGGTTTTCTTAAACTGAGTGCTGGTAGGATTTCTACGTTCTGAGGCAACCTACTGCTGAATTTTCACTTCTGCTGATGCTACAACTTGTATTATCAGTGGGATCTAATTTTCTTTTTAATGCTGTAAAATTCACATAAATTGCTTTTGTGCATGACATTAGCATAACCATTAGCCTCTACAAGCAAATGGGTTAATCACAAGGTTTAAAATAAAAGGGTAGAAGGCTGTTAAAATAAATGAGTCAACAGCTGATTAAAATGAATGGGTTAAAACAGTGCACAAAGGAATTGTTTCATGAACACATCACCCGGCATGCTGGAGAAAATTAAACCTTGAAATGTCATTTAAACCACATTAAAACTGATTAATACATGATATTAAACAGTTCAGTTATCCATCAGCAGATGCTGTATGTTTAAGAAAACACAGTTTTCAGGGAGTTCCAAGGCAATAATGTGCGAAAATATTTCCTCCAAGCTCTTTCTCCCTCTTCCACAACCCCTACGCATTTGCATTACTGCTTGGAGCACACAACAGATTGTGGGAACTTTATATGGTGCACAGGTATTTAGTGATTTATTACTGTTTACTACTTTCTTGCCAGAGGGTACCCAGTAGACAGTGATAAATGTCAGCCTCCTGCCATTGACTAGTGATTTGAGAGTTAGTGATATAGGAGATTATATTTTTCCCTCTTCTGATGGGAATCGGTTTTTATCCTATGTGATGGAAGGGGGCACTTGGCTCACTAAATGACTCCATGTAACAAACTCTTAGCTCCTTAGACACAACCAAACAGCCATACAGAAGAATAACACATTGCCACTGAATTATTCATGTCACACTCACTTCATTGAATATGCAACAGCATGGCATTTTCGAGAAATAAGATTTTTATTCTTCATTCACGGGATGTGGGCATTGCTGGCAAGGTCAGCATTTATTGTCCATCCTTAATTGCTCAGAGTCAACCACATTGCTGTGGGTCTGGAGTCACAGATCGGGTGGACTGGGTAAGAATGGTAGATTTCCATCTCTAAAGTTGATTAGTGAATTAAATGGACTTTTACATCAGTGATTATTTGGTCACTATTAGGCTAGTTTTTTATTCTAGACTTTTCGTGAATTCTGATTTCACAATCCACCAGTCTGGGTAGGATTCAACCCATGTCCCCAGAACATTAGCCTGAGGTTCTGGATTATAACTGCAGTGACATTACTACTGTACAACCATTTCCCCTTAGTTATTTAGCAGAAATCAAATTCAGGCACATCTGAGCTATGGCATTCATCCATCTTCGGTCAAATACAGCACAGAACAAAACCCTCAGGCTTAACAGTTGTAAATTCTCTTAACTCCTCTAGCAGCCTGTACTCCTCTATGATGAGCCACATGTTATGCTGGGCAATTCCATTGACTGAAAGTGCATCTGCTTTGGTAAAGCAACCAGTAATCGATTTTCACCAACGGACAGCCAGCATCATTTCCAATTAACAGCACTGTCTGAACCAGTGAACAGAGACTGAATTAAGTTGAACACTGAGGCTTACAAGGAAGATTGTGCCAGCCCACAAGAGCTGCTCTGCATTGCTGCCTGCAAATTAAAGAAGGTTTTGCCAGATTGTGGGGAATAGATCCCATTTCCCTGTTGACTGTAATTTGTTTAGAATGATAAGTCCCTTGGGAAATTTAAGAATTACTTGATATTTCATTTCATCCCTTGATCTCGTGAGGCAAAAACACAGTTTTGATTAAAGAAAATTAAAGAAAAAGAACAATTTTTGGTATCAGTTACTTTAGGTGAATAGAGAATTTGACATGTATCTATTAACATGATGTGAAAATGTTTCAAAGTCAATGCATTGTATTTTTCTTATGTAGAGTAACAAACTGTGTGTTCCACTGTGAAAATGCCTTGAATGACTGAAGTTACATTACGGTCCAGAATAGAGATGCTCAAGGGTTTTATTAACATCACTGCAACCGCAAGATTGCGACATATACTTGCGTTGGACCACAATACACATTGTTGGTGAAAAAAACACAAACTGATGTTCATACAGATCTTGTGAAACAGCTCAAACCCTTAGTAGAATGAATTACATTAAAGTGCTCTCATGTTGCAGTCACTTCCTACACATGTGACCAAATTTGTTTTTGATGATGATGGTTGAAGGAGTCTGGGAACAATGAAAAAAAACACTTCCTGCTGTTCCTCAATTAGTATCACAGGGCTTTTAAAATCTACCTGAGTCGGCAGACAACAGGCTGTCTTAAAAATGGCATATTTTATAATGCTTCACTGCTTCAATATTGCCTTGGAGTCTCGGTGTATTACGGGCCCTTGATATAGTATTGACCAGCAAAAGCAGCCTTCCTTCAGACAGTGTTCCTAATGTGTATGAACATGGTACAAAGCACTTCATGATGAGGAAACTGGCACCAAGTATGGACTCAGGAGAGATTAACGTGGACAATGAGACATGGTAATAATGAATGTAGGAATTTGGAGAAGAATTTAGCTATTTGACTCCTTAAGCATGCTCCACCATTCAATAAGATCATTGCTAATATGTTTGTATTCCAACTTCTTCATTTCCATCTACCCCAAATAAACTTTGATTCCCTTGCCAATCCAGAATCTATCTACCTAAACATATTCAATGATCCTGCCTCCACTGCCTTCTGAGGTACAGAATTTCAAAAAATCGTTTGAGAGAAAACAAAAAAACCTTCATCTCTGCTCTAAAAGGTGATTTTCTAATTTTTAAACCGGGCCCTGGTTCAGGACTTATCACAAGAGGAAGCATCCTTGTTAAGACCTTTCAAGATCAAATGAATAACAATCAACTGCCCCCTGCATCTTTTGAATTCTAGTAGAAGCACACCCAGTCTGTCAACCCTTTTCTCAGAAGACAGTCTACTCATTCTCGGTATTAATCCAGTAAACCTCTCAATGGGCTCCAATGCTTTTACATCCTTCCTTAAAGAAGGAGACCAAAACTGCACAAAGTATTTGACTTGTAGTCTCATCAATACCCTGTATAACTGAAGGTTAACGTCCTCATTTTATGCTGTGTTCCTGTTATAATAAAGGATAGCATTCAGTTACTCTTCCTAATTACTTTCTGTGCCTGCCATGTGAATGTTTTCGTGCTGACGAACTAAAACATCTAGATCTCTCTGCATCTAATTGGCCACCCATTTTACACCCATGTGGAGGGCATTCCATCAATTTGTGATTTATGTTTTGTAGATGGGTAGGCTATTGAGGAGTTGAGTGCTTCAGAAATCCCATTCTGTCATGGTGGAATTGCACAGTAATGTATAAGTTGAAACAATGAGAAGGAACAGTGATGGGAAAGACCAGCTAAAAAGGTTTTAGGGTGGCAAAACATTGAACTGAATGGGACATAGTAGGAACTGCTGATGCTGGATAATCTGAGATAACAAGGTGTAGAACTGGATGAACACAGCAGGCCAAGCAGCATCAGAGGAGCAGGAAAGCTGACGTTTCGGGTCTGGACTCTTCTTCAGAAG
>JAHRHZ010000003.1:5839083-5923389 GCA_024137785.1 Ginglymostoma cirratum
TTTCGGGCCTAGACCCTTTTCTGATGAAGGGTCTAGGCCCGAAACGTCAAGCTTTCCTGCTTCTATGATGCTGCTTGGCCTGCTGTGTTCATCCAGCTCCACACCTTGTTGTCTCGGATTCTCCAGCATCTGCAGTTCCTATTATCCACGAGGTCATTACCTCTCTGGTGCTAGATGTTCGGCTTATGACTAAGCCGAATCCAAGGGGAAAGTTGGAAACTAATGTTGGTGCAAAATATAGATTTACAATAAAATTCTTGGAAATCTCTGCAAGTCTTTTGCTGCCTAATTCAACAAATGGATATTGGTCTCTTAAACAGAGACTAGGAAGTAGTTAAATGCGAGAAGTGATATCTCCTTGAGTCAGCAAGAGAAAGAATGTATGAAATGTCAGACATTTATAAAAAGCATAGAGAGCATGCATAGATTCTAAGTGAGAGCACAGAAAAAAAGATCAAGCTACATAAGTCTGCAAGAAAGAAAAAGAACAGACCTTTAGTTTCTCCTAATCTGGAAATACCAGCAGAGTCATGCACTTTGCAAGCAGTTCTTGCCAAAGAGAAAAGTCAGAGATATTAATCTCTAAGGTTATTAAAGTCAAAATTAAAGGCTGGCAAAAGCTATCATTTTATTGGTTTCCTGTGAATTTACAACACTTCAGGGTGGCTGCAAATAGAAGATCTGTTGTATTAAGTAGATAACATTTCCTTTTTATTTGCCATTTGGGTCAAGTTTTCCAAAAGTGCTCAAGTTACTACAATTTCTTAGGGATTGAACCCATCTTTATTTTCTTCTTTGCTTAATTCCTTCTTCATGATCTTGGTGTAGAGGGTTCAGAAGTTTATCTTTTTCTCAACACTGATGTTGTCTGGCCTGCTGAATGTTCTCAGGATTATCTGTTTTTAATTGAGATTATTCCTGCCTTGCTCGTTCCCTCCTAATGCCTAAGTATGCCTTACCATGATCTCATTGGGCTGAATCTTACTTGTTTTCTTTGCCCAAGTGCGAATTCTGTTGATCTTTTTGAAGGGATTCCTGCCTCAAAGCCGAATGAGATATCTCAATGTATATGACCAAATGCGCCACATAATGACATACCCTCCCCCTCACATCTGACATCTTAGCATGTACATTCCCAGAACTTGCCACTTAGCGAATATCCACCCAAAAATTGGCCTCCCTTGCATCCGCAACATCTTCAAAAGCCTGATGCATACCCGGACGAGCACTGTCAGTCTGGAAATCCACTATACTTTTCCTGGCATTTACCCCAGACGTGGCAGGCAGGCAGAAATTGTCATCAGGCTTTGTGGGCGAAACTACTGGATCAGAGAGTGCACAGGCAGAATATCCCTTTGCCCCAGGCCATGGCACCAAACTATGTCAGCCTGGTCAAGGTAACCACCAGGGTTACTGTAGTCTCAGCCAACATTCCCTATAATTTTCTAAATGGCTACATTGGTTTCTGAGTCTTGTGCATGGTGGCAGCTTCTGGAAGCAGAGGTATGCACTGAGCAGTTTCGTTGAAATAATGGTCTCACTTATCCGGAGGAATGCCCAGCATTGCAAGAAGAAGGCCAATGACCTTCAACGCTACACCAGATGAAGTGCCGTCATCTTCTCTCTGGTACCTCACATTCACAGTACATGGAACAGTCCAGCACAGTATTCATTCTATTTCTGCTACTAAACCCATCTGCCGCCAAGGCTTGTGTTCTAACACTCCCACTACTGCTTGCAACATCTTCCGTCACTTGCTCTCACCTATCCGCATCCCCAACACCATTAACCTTGCATGTCATGTGTGCTGCATCTATGCTTGTGGAACTTCACCATCAGCCCCGGGTGCAAGTCTCTGAGCACGCCGTGTCCTTGCAGCGCCATTACAGTATTAGTTGTGGTATAGCCGAGGTGCAGCATTGATGTGCAGAAACAACTTGTTAGTGGACTGGAGACTGGGCATGTATTACACAGATTGTTTGAGGTTGGCACATGTTGGATGCTAATGTCCATAGTGTGGATATGTGTGCCCGTGGAGTGTGCATGGAGGTGTTGGTGCTTGGTGTCCAATATGAAGATTGCTTGGTGCAAGCAGTGAGCTAAAGCCACCAGGTACTCGTTGTTTCTTCCATGTTGAGATTTCTCAATGTCAAGTTTGTTTGGCATGTTCTGTAAAATGTGATGCTGAGGCAGGTTGAGCCATGATTAAGGTGTTAAACAAGTTATAATTCCCCTTAATTGGCAGCTTGCCATGGCTGAGAGAGAAACTCACCACACTGTTCTTGAAAAATATGAAAGATGGATTTCAACTCTGATAAGTGTGAGGTAATGCATTTCAGGAGATCAAACAGTAAAACGAAATGCAAAATAAATGGAAATATACTGAGAGGGCTAGGTGAAGTGAGAGATCTCAGTGTGCAAATGCACAGGTCCCCGTAGCTAGCTATACATGTAGATAAAGCTGTAAAGAAGGGATATGGAATACTATCTTTCAGTGGGAGAAGTATAGCATACTAAAATAGACATATAATGATGCAATTGTTTTTACACTGGTGAGGCCGCAACTGGACTATCGTGTGCAGTTCTGGTCACCACATTACAGAAAGGATATAATTGTTCTGGAGAGAGTGCAGAGAAGATTTATGAGAAGGTTGCCAGGGCATGCGAGTTGAAGCAACAAGGAGAAATTGGAGATATTAGCATCGTTTTCCTCAGAACAGAGAAGGCGGAAGAGTGACATAATTGAGGTACATAAAATTGTGAGGGGTGGAGATGGTGTAAGCAGGAGGAACCTTGGCAGAGAGTTCAAAGCCAGGGGCATAGATTCAAACTAAGTGGCAGACGGATTAGAGGAGGTGTGAAGAAAAGCTTTTTTACTCAGAGGGATGTAGGTGTCTGGAATTTGTTGCCAGAGAAGGGGTTGGAGGTGGAGGGACCTTAAACTCTTGTAAATAATACCTGAATCTTCACCTCAAGTGCTGTAAAGTGTAGGGCTGTAGGCCGTGTGCAGGAAGATGGCATCAGAAAGGGTACCTGGATATCTGTGGGTTGGCATGCATAAGATGGACTGAATGCCCCCCCAACCTTCTATGCCATATCATTTTTATAGTTCTGTGGAGTAGAAGGCTTCTTGTCAGATTCTGCCCCATATGTCACTATATCCCATGTCACTCGGACTCCTATAAGATTGCCTACAGTGTCTTCTTTTAGCTGCACTGTAAATAAAATCACTGCTTGGTGTTTCATTGTAGTTCGTGCTTTTGGAGACTTCTAAAAGTGTCTCACTTCTTACCTCTGAGTTCTTACTTCCTAAACCCTGGAGATATAAATCCCAGGCTTACGGTCACTGAAATTTACCTTGTGATCTTTTTATTAATTTGTTTATTGCCTTGAAATGATTTAAAGGTATTGGGTTCACCTTACACCATAACATTATAGTATTTATTTCAAAAATGCTTGAAGTATTTTTTCATGCTTCTTTGCGCATGGGACTACTTCAGTATAACGTGTTAAGTTCTACTTGGAGTAATCTCATCACAATCAACTACCAAACTCAGGTGACAAATGTGCAGCCTTAACTTGATTCAGCTCATAGCATCTCTAACTGAGTTGAAGTTCCATTCTCCAACACGAGCATAAATTGTCCTGAGACTATTTGCACCCAAGCCGGATTTCAACAGATGTAAGAACCACTGTTCATTTCTCAACCAACCAACACCACATAAACAGACTAACTTTGTATTTCTGTCATTCCTACTTGTGTTGTGATTGGGACACTTTGATTTTATGTATTAAAAATATTTTACCCAAGCACTCTTGTCATGAGGTGGACAAAAGGACACAGAATTTGTTTCGAAAACAGAAATTGATGGAAAAGCTCAGCAGGTCTGGCAGTATCTGTGGCGAGAAATCAGATTTAACGCTTTAAGTCCAGTGACCCTTCCTCAGAGCAGGATTTGTTTCCTGGTTCAACTCAGTTCTGTTAAAAATTCCTCACTAAAAAACACCATGTGAGCACCTCCCAAATTCCTACAACATTTACTCTTCATGTAGCTCTATCTGAGCGACAGAGGATATTACCCACAATGATCCATGTGTTTGAGCTGGACCTTCAAATCTCCCTCCTCTCTAACGTAGGGCCGGCTCTCTTCCACGAAGGTTGATCGCACAGGTCAAGCAGATCTTCTCCTGGGTATTCTTGGGCTGCAGCGCTGTCTTCCCGCATGAGTCTCGCAAAAAGGGGTGGCTTCCAGGTCTGTGTTTTTTATCTTCCTTGCCCTGGCCTTCCTGAATGTTCTGTTGCCTTTGAACAATGGTGTCATGACTTGGGTTCTATGCATCCAATAGGGTCGCACCAACACCTGTCACTGTTGCCATGCTGGGGAGATGTAAAGTGCATGGCCTCAGGCACTAGATGAAAGTCAACGTACCTGGTGTCTGATCGAAACTTCTCCAGTGCACAACCCTCTGGCTGGTTATAACTGGCTTCCCCTGACCTTGGTTTCCACTGTTCTCTTTAGCCAATTGCTGAAGGCTGCTGTTTAATTTATTTTGGCCAACTTTCTGTCGGGCCCAATTTCTCCGACTGTGGGTCAATTTAGAATGTCCAATTTTGGGCCTGTGTTCGCTTCGTTACCAATGGCTCTAACTACAAACAAAATAGTTCCCATGTAATTTGACATGACATCAGTCGCTGTATCCAAAAGTAACTTACTTCAAATGAAATATGCACAGACTGCTAAGGACTGATATGAATTCATCTTTCTCGAACGACAGTGGGGTTAAGTTCAGTTGAAGTTCTCTTCTCTAGTTTGGTATGGATGTTAATCTATTAGGATGAATCAATTTCATATGAATATATTAATCTGTTTGCTATTAGTGTCAAACTGTGTAATTTCAGCCCCTTTGTATTTTGGAAGGAAGTTTAATGTATTGAGCCACAGAATCAATGTCCAACATTCTGAATGCAAGAACTCAGAAATATACAAGGCTTCAGATCTTTGCCTTATTTCTTTGGGCAAATTTAAATTGCATTTCAGAAATGTGGCTTAACAGCATGCTGCAATCATGTTAAAAAAATTAATCTTGCATAAAGGACCAATTTATACCCTTGGATTTCCTCCGTGAATATAAGATGCTCTAAACCCATTTTATTTAAGAAAAAACACAGCTTAGGAAATATTGTGATTGAAGAAAATTAATGAATGGGACGTCAAATTATTCCCAGTGTCCATCTCTTGCTCAAAAGAAGTTGTGCATTCCTGTAATATTTCATTTTTCTCAATTTGTTCTCAGACTGTTTAATCTGGAAAAACTCACAATCAATCTGCATGTTATAAATATAGTTAATTTTGTGTGATTGTGGTGGACCATAGCTTCCGCAATTACACAGCAATGGATAAGATCACATGGGAGAAGACTTTTTTCCAATGTTTTTTGATAATGATGAATTACTCAGCTGACTTAATAAGGAGGCACAATCTTTACTACATATGGACCAGAAATTGTTTGATGTGAAAATCAGATATTTCTTCATCACTCACCCTAAACCTGATTCCAAATCCATTCTGAAATGTTTTCGTCTCTTGTGCAATTCTCTGTCAGATTCTTTTCTATACATACAAAATTACAAGGGACACATGTGGCTAGAGAGTTGTTTGCGTTGATGGAAAGTGAAAGAATCAGAGGACACTTATTTCAAGTGACTGGCAAAAGAATCAATGACAACATGAGGAAGATGTTTCTATGTAACAAATGGTTAAGACCTAGAATGCGAGTACAGTTGAGACAGAATCAATCCTGTGGCTTTCATGAGGGAACTGTGCATGTCAGGATCAAAACTTCTAATTCCAGGGTTGGTTTAGGATTAATGGACTTAAAGTCAGCGAGTGGTAAGTGTGAGCATCATTTGTTTCGTGTGTTGAATTTAGTCCAGAATACCATCTAGAATATTAGAGAGCGTTAGAACAATGGCACCAAACTTTAAAGTCTATGTTGAGGGCTCATAGTCAAGACTATCCAGAGGATTAGGATAAAGGAATTCCATTTGTACTTCTGCAATTAGGGATGCACCAAATGAATCAATCAAATTCAGTCCATTTGAATTAGTTTTTGGGCATAAAGTGAGAGGACCACTTAAATTAACTAAGGAGAAGTTGGTGAGCCACAGCTCAGAGACAATGTGATGAAACAGAAACCAGACAAGGAATCAAAAATTTGCAATTTTGCTGGTGTTAGTGTTACTTCCTGTGGCAGGTGAACCTTTAAAAGCAACATTTAGTGGGTCTTATCAAATTGAAAGGAAAATGAGTGAAGTGAATTATTTGATCAGATCACCAGAGAAAGAAATCTCACATAGTTGTCATGTGAATATGCTTAAAGGGGCAAAAGGAGAATGTGTTACTTCTTGTAACACAGAGTGAAGAACAAAGTTCAGATGATTCTGAATTGAACATTCCTCAAATTAAATTGGACAATGCGGAAGTTCTCAAAAATTGGGATAAATTGGGATAAATTGTTCTTGATAAATTACTGAGTTGCCTTCCTGAGGATAATTGAAATGGCCTGAAAGAGTTATTACAATCACATGGGGAGATATGTATGAATAAGTTGGGAAGTACAAATCTAATTATGCATGATATTTGATAAAGGAAATGTTGTTCCAATTAAGCAACAACCTTACAGATTTAACCCTCTAAAAGTTATATAAGAATATAAGTACATAAGAACCAGGAGCAGGAATAGGCCATCTGACCCTTCGAGCCTGATCTGCCACTCAAAGGCTGATCTTTTCATGGCCTTAGTTCTACTTACCCACCCTTTCACCATAACCCTTAGTTTCTCACAGTTCAAAAAACTATCTATCTGTCTTAGCTTTAAAAACATGCAATGAGGAAGCCTCAAAGTTGGCACAGGTTCAAAAAGAGATTGTATGTATGCTTGAAGATAACATGATTGAAGTAAGTTGCAATGACTGGAGCTCACCCAAAGTAGTAGTGCTAAAACCAGACGGTACCCAACAAATGTGTGTGGACTATTGTAATGTCAATGCAGTTACAAAGTCTGATTCATATCCTATGCCATGTTTGGAAGACTGTATTGAAAAGATGGGACAAGCAACTTATTTTTCTAAGTTAGGCTTACTGAGAAGATACTGGCAGGTACCTTTATCTGAAAGAGCAATGACAATTTCAGCTTTTGTGACTCTGAATAGACTGTACCAGTTTAAAGTCATGCTATTTGGTACAGAAAATGTGCCAGCCACATTTCAAAGACTAACCAATAACGTCATTTCCTGATTACCCAATTGTGTGGTGTACATCGATGACCTGGTGATTTTTAGTCACACATGGAAGGAACATTTGCAGCATCTATCCAAATTGTTTGATCAACTTAGTAATAAACCTGGCTAAGTGTGGATTCACAAAAGCCTGGGTCATGTTCCAGGGTCATGTTAGTGGACATTGACAGATGACCCCACGGGATGTGAAAACAAAGGTGATTAAGAAGCTTCCCATTCCATTGACAAAGAAGGCAGTACTATGATTCTAGAGATTGAATAGCTTTTATCGGAAGCTCATGCTGAATATTAGCAGTGTAGTTGCTCCGCTGACTGACTTACTGATGAATTACAGAAAATTTCAGTGGAAGGAGGAGTGTCAGAAGGCATCTGACAGCTTGAAAGCTGTATTAACCACTGCCCAATGTTAGCCACACCTAATTACACAAAACCATTCAAGGTGGCTATCGATGTGAATGATATGCGTGCCTATGCTGTATTCTTCCAAGAAGATGTTGAGAAGATATAAAAACCTATTGGGCATTTTCCCTAAAATTGAATATGTCATCAACTATGTATTCCATGATTGAGAAGGAAACCTTGAACTTGACGTTGGCGTTATAACATTTCAATATTTATATCGCCAGTAATTTGTCTGAGACAATTGAATGTACTGATCATAACCCCTTAAAGTTTTTGGAGAATTTTAAAGACAAAAACTCCAGCTAGAGCTCATTATACACGTAGCAGGATGAGAGAATGTGATGGCCAACCTGTTGTCACGACATTGATGAAGAAAGATAGAGGCATTCGGTGGCAGGAGTAAATGGACTGAAATAGAATGTAGTAGTCAATGTTTGCATGCTTAGAGTCAACGTAATGTGTATGTATTATAGTGTAGCAAAATGTAAGACTAGGAGTTTTTAAAAATGAAGCCATCTTTGTATAATGATGGTTCATTTTTTTTAAGTGGACAGGTGTGACAATGCTGTGGCATTAAGAGGTGTGTTTTTCCTGGTTTCTTTTAAGAGAGAGATTGAACAAGAGGTGCTGAGCAATCTGTGGTAACGTGAACAGCTTGTGAGGCCTTGTGGGGTGTTTTTTTTGAAAGTTGAAATAATAGAAGCTACCTGGATGGGTGTGGCCAGCTCTCTCAGAACAGGATTTCCAGGGTGTTTTTTAGCTTTTAGATTCAGTCGAAACTGCTGGAGTCTTGAAGAAGTAGAAGCTATTTTTTCCCCTCTCTCGGTCACAGCAAGAAGCTGGGGGTTTCTGTTCCTCCTGCGGGTGTTCGATGTGAGAAAATCTGTTTTCTTAATTTGCCTTTTTGCCCAAGGTTATGTTTCTGGGATGTTCCTAATTGGAACAGTTAATAGTCCCTGCATCTATTAGTCTGTTAAGTTTTGCAATGGAGTTGAGTTATTTTACATCCTTCTTTCTTTTGTTGTATTTTAACTATAGTGTTTGAATAAACTGTATTTTGATTAACATCGAGTTGAAATGCATCAGGAACACAGCACTTTACATTTGCCTTTAAAATAAGAAAATGTTAGGATCTAGGCTACCTTATTAAAATATTTTGAAGGGGTCTGATCTGGTCCATAACAGATTCTATTCCATAAAAGGGATGTGCTTTCTTTAATAGAAATGTGATTCATGGTCAAGGATTTATTTAAGCAGGAGACATGACTGCTGAAATCGTAAATTATTGCGTTGCATGAAGCAAAGACTGAGAGGCCAGCCAAGCCATTTTGCCTCATTTGGAGGCTGCTGATTACAGAGCATATTTAAGGGACAGTTGGTAGTCACGTTTTATTCAACTTGTCAAGTGGTTTCTGTTACGTTGCTGTACAAAACGTGACAGTAAATCTCTACTTTTGATCCTGACCTGCCTGTGAAATGTCTTGGCAGAAGGCACCCCACTGCGTTTCAAGTTCACAGTGCATAGAAGATTACAATTCATTCAGTTCTTCAAATGGGAAGCTGTTCTTGCGTAGGAAAATGTTAGCAAAAATGTTGGTGTCATCTGTGATCCCTTCACCGGAAGCATTGATTTCACCCTGTAATCCCAATGAAATGTCAAACTGAATTGCAATGGAATTTGATTGATTTTAAAAATTGGAATTCATCAACAAACAACTCTGAAGTGGTAATGGTAAAATATAGTTTGTTTAGGTTAAATAAGATTGACTGTATTCAATTATTTTAAATGAGGAGTGAGGATTCTTCAATTTCATTTCAAAGTTAACTATGCTGCATTGACTGTGCCGTGCATTAGGCTGTATTGAAGTCATGAAATACACTTAAAATTGAAGATTAGATTGTTCACCTCATTTCAGTTTAGTTTGTGTGCTGAATGCTGTTTGTTCTGTCATACTTTGTGCTATGTAAGTGTTGAATCCCAAGCTTTTTGTCCATCAGGAGTAAATAACACCCTGTTGGAAATAATTAACCAGCTTTTTCTGAAATAGTTTTAAATATATATCCTAATTACAGTAGCTATCTCATTATGCTGTTACTTACGATACACATGACATGGAACAATTGCAGAAATTCCCTTGTCATGGGTCCCCGCTGTTTTCATAATCACATCTCTGCCTGTTTACTCTAATTGCCTCTTTTTACGAGATTTTGTCTCATTTTTGAATTGGGAAAAATATATTGGCCTAGATTTAGTGGTTGGGAAAACACTTGAGGCTATCAGTGCTTGTTGTTGTGGAGTAATAAACTGGACAATACCTTCTGAAGTCCATGTGTGTAGTGAACGCCAAAGGTTGTCCTGTTTACTCTCATCCTCCACCAGCATTTCAAACTAGCACCTCATTCCTAGTTTTGGTAGTGAAATACATGTAAAGGCAGAAAATTGCAAGACTGCTTGCTAAACCACCAGAACATTTGTGGGCTTGTCCATTGAAGTGTAAGTGAATTTAAATGATGTGCAAGGCCTTAGTTATCAGCAGGCAATCTCCTTGCCTCTCAGCCTTTCCCCAAGTGTGACATTTCATTTTCATTGGAATTTAATTCTTGTTGATATTTTAAAACATGTAATTCTTTTTAAACATTTTTCATTTTGTGTCTTTCACCTCTTTGTGTCTGGGGATTGCTCCACTGTTCCAGTGAAGCTGAAGGTCAGCAATTGCATCTTTCGTTCAGCCTCTTTTCACCCGATCAGAATCCACAAGTTCAACAATTTCAGATCATGACCTCTAACTATATTTTTAAGCAATGGATGCTGGCAGTATTTCAACTGTTTACATCCTATCATTATTACATTAATATAGAAACAAAATACAGCGGATGCTGGAAATCTGAAACAAACACAGAGAATGCTGTTCAGCCCATCCGATGCTGTGAAAACACCCATAGCATCTGTGGAGAGAGCACTTTCAAGTCCAGTTTGACTTTTCTTCAGAACTGTCAATAAAGTATCACATTAGTATTTGTGGAGCCTAGATGCGTACCACATGGAACTATTTTTTTCTTTCATAAAAACACAGGCCATTCAGCCCCTCGAGCTAATTCTGCAATTTATTCAGATCATAGCTGTCTGTCCCCTAACTCCATTTGCTCGCCTTTGGTCCATATCCTTTTACACTTCTGCTTAAAACAAGTTATGTCTCAGATTTGAAGAAATCCTCAGGCTGTTTCCATGACCGTACCTTTTGGTCTTATTCAACTCTTGCTTTTTTATCACTTCCGCCTTCCAATGTATCATAGCACCTCTGTTTAGATCCTTCAGACTGCACACTGCACACTGTCACCTCCTTACTTTCTCTGACTTGAACATACTCAATACTTGTCACATCTGTAAGATGTTCCATTTCTGATAGGAGGTCACCGATCTGACAAGTACAGTGAAATCTTTTCACCCCAGTCTCTGTCAGAATGGTGGGACAGTTTGGAACCTGGCTTTGCACAACATGGATGACAGTTCCTCTGGCCCTAATCGAGCTTGTGGAAGTCCTGACCAATGACGGAGGGAGAGTAGGAAGGACAAGATCAGGATTTCTAATTAAAGTGACTGCGACATGGATCAGAGAAGCTCTTTGAGGATTGGATTTTTCAAGCTGCTGCAGCCACAGGAAAGGAGAGGAGACCGGGGAAGTTGCCCAACCCCGACCATGCATCGGGCAAGCAAGGATGGAAATGGCTGCAGAAGTCAGCAGTGAAAACTTGGTTCTTCCAACCTGGAGACATCGCACCAAGACAGTCAGCGGGGCATGACAGGTGAGTGACATAACCACATAAAAGAGACAAATGGATAGCCTGTCAGAGGGAAGAGCAGATCACCTTCAAAAGTTGAATCTTACTTCAAGAAAAGTAGCAGGGAATTAAACACCAATGTAAAAGCAAAATACTGAGAATGTAACAAATGTGAACTAAAAACAGAAAATATTGGAAATACTCAGCAGATTTTCTTGATCTGCAGAGGAAGTGAGAGATAACACTTCAGGTAATTGATCTTTATTCCAAAATGTTTTGCCTGTTATTATTTTAGGTTGCTTACACTATGATGTTATAAAGATATTGTTCTGAGCAATTCGACCCATCCAGATGTGCTAGCAAGATGGAGATACAGTGTGGAGGTGCATTTTAAATCTATAAAGGCTTTACTCATCCAGGTGTAGTCCTTTAATCAGCAGGAGGTATACTGGCTGCAGGCACTTGTGGCCAAGGAAGTAATCAGTTCATCTTGACTGCTGGTGCACAGGTTCTACCAATTTTATATTCACCTGACTGAAGACTGTGGCAGATCTCAGTGGAAGGGAATCAGGAGCATGACTCCCTTCATTTAACTTGCCGTTGAGGTCCTCTGTGATTCACGAATGGATGTAAAATCTACTTAAAAGATGCTTCTGAAACAGGCAAGTTGGCTCTTGGCAAGAAGTTAGTCAGAGGGAAGTCATTGTCTGCTTTTGCAACAGAAGTCTGTTTCTCTTGCTGTCATGATTATTGATAGAAAATAGTAGTTTATTGTTGCATGCATATGTGAAAATACAGTAAAATACAGTAAAATGTTCATAAGTCAACATAGACCCATGCCATTTTTCTTAAATTATAAAAAGAAATAAATCATACAAAGTTAGGACAAATTTCATGTTTTGTTCCATACATGGCTTCTTGATCTCCTAAGTGGCTATGGGACACTGCCACACTCTGCAGCTGCCAAACTATTCACTGAGAATGCAACACCAAGGAGAAAGCATGCTGAAGCAGCCCCTGCTGCTGCTGACCGGTCCCAAAACATTGGATCTGCCAAGGGTTTGTCATCGCCGCCAATACTGCAGCCACTGCCATAGCCTGGAAACAGTCCCAACTCTTGAGGACCAGGGTCCATCTCAACTTCCGAGAACCAATTGACCATCCAAATTAACTTCCAAGGACTGACAGATTATTCACTTGAGAGATAATTCACTCTACCGCTGTTGCAGATGCTGCTAAAACATTAGAGGAAAGGAACAGACCCCAATGCATCAACGCTGGAATAGTTACTTGAGCCTCGACTGCCATAGCCATGAGGAATGGACTGGATCGGCTGCTCAACTGTTGCCTGCAGCCTCTCTCCATCACTGCAGGCGCACAAAGAAGAAAAAATAAATTTGATTCAAAAGTCAAATGAAGAAAAATAATATTAATAAAAAAGAAAGAAGGATGTGGTGGGTCATGTGAGGGGGAGTGGATGGACGGTAGCCTGACCACCTTCTACTCTGCTGCCTCCACTCTCTTCATTTATTTTAACATCTCGTGTTCTTTTCTTATTCTTGCAAGGAAGGGTTGTGAAAGTGCAATTTTCCCCCCGAACTGTTCTTTTATCACATTCCAACAGTTGAAAACTTCAGAAAATATCATGACATTTTCGGCTTTTGATGACTGAAGTCTTGCACTTTTTAAACAATATCTGCTCATGGCCAATTACAGTGCAACAGTCTTGATTGTTGCAGAGAAGATTGTGGTGTCAGATAACAAACTTATAATCTGCTGTCCAACCTCTTTCCTCTCACCAAATTGATGCACCAAAATTCAAGACTCATCACACCATTGGTCTTCAGTTCACCAGAACCTCAAAATCTTTTGGCTTCCTCACCTCCATCAATTTTACCTTCCCTCTTTGGAGGTTCGCTGCTTTCTGTCATTGATATAATTGATTTGGATGTGAATATAAGACAAATGTGAATATAAGACAAATGGTTAGTAAGTTTGCAGATGACACCAAAACTGGTGGTGTAGTGGACAGTGAAGAAGGTTATCTCAGAGTATAGTAGGACCTTGATCAGATGGGCCAGTGGTTCGAGGAGTGGGAGATTGAGTTTCATTCAGATAAATGTTGAATTTTGGTAAGGCAAATCAGGTCAGGACTTATACGCTTAATAGTAGGGTCCTGAAGAGTGCTGCTGAACAAAGAGACCTTGGGGTGTAGGTTCATAGTTCCCTGAAGGTGGAGTTCCAGGTAGACAGGGTAGTGAAGAAGGCATTTGGTACTCTTGCCTTTATCAGTCAGTGCATTGAGTACAGGAGTTGGGATGTCATGTTGCAGCTCTACAGGACATTGGTTAGGCCATTTTTGGAACATTTCAAAGCAGAGAGACCAAAATAGAATGCAAATATGTTAAACTTGAAAGGATGCAGGGAAGATTACAAGGATGTTGCTGGCACTGGAGGATTTGAGCTACAGGGCTGAATAGGCTGGGGCTATTTTCTCTGGAGTGAAGGAGGCTGAGAGGTGACCTTATAGAGGTTTATAAAATCATAAGGGGCATGGATAGGGTGAAAAGCCATGATGTATTTTTCCAGCGTGATAGAGTCCAAAACTAGAGGGCATAGGTTTGCTGTGATAGGGGAAAGATTTAAAAGGAACCTAAGGGGCAACTTTTTCACACAGAAGGTGTTGCATGTCTGGAATGAGTTGCCACAGGAAGTTGTGGAGGCTGGAACAATTGCAACATTTAAAAGGCATTTGGATAGGTACATGAATAGGAAGGGTTTATAGGGATATGGGCCAAATGCTGGTAAATGGGACTAGATTAATTTTGGATATCTGGTTGGCATGGACAAGTTGGATTGAAGGGTCTGTTTCCATGCTGTACAATGCTATGACTCTATAATAACTTCTGCAGCCTCAGGTTAATGGACTTATTCAACCTGTGTTACATTGTGCAGTCATGTTATTTGCTTTGGTTTCTCAACTTTCACAACTTGTTTTAATTTAATATTCTATTGCATTGAAATCTTTAAAAGCTCCCTTTGGAAAGGATTATTCCTGGTGTGGGTGTCAAATGTAACAGTTCTGTTATTTTTGAAATTCACCATAACATCACAGGACAACGGTGGAGTAACTTTCCATATCATTCTGCAACTTTGCAGTAGTTTTTTGTCTAATATTTCTAGGAACCATGTTGGGTGCCTCTCATAGTTCATCGTACTGCCACAACTAATCCGATCATTCAACGTTCAGGGAGATAGTCCAGAGGACAATGCTAATGCTCTGAAGGCATAGGTTGAAATCTCACCATGGCAGCTGGTGGAATTTCCATCCGAATTGAAAGCCAGCAAAAGACCACAAAAGTATACCTAATCATGGTAAAAATCCATCTGGTTCACAAATGGCCATTAGGGAAGGTAATTAACATGTTGACCTCAACTGATCTGTATTATTTTTATTCATTAATGGGTGTCGCTGGCTAGGCAGCATTTAATGATCATCCCTAATTGCCCAGAGGGCAGTTCAGAGTCAGCCACTTTGCTGTGGGTCTGGGGTCACACGTAGGCCAAACCAGGTAAGGATGGGAGTTTCCTTCCCTAGAGGACATTAGTGAACCAGGTGGGTTTTTCCAACAATTGACAATGGATTCGTGGTCTTTGTTAGATTCTTAATTCTGGATATTTTACTGAATTCAAATTCTACTCATGTTTCATCGCAGGTTTCAAACCCGGGTCCCTGGAACATTACCCAGGTCTCTGGATTAACAATCCAGCAATAATACCGCGAGGACATTGCCTCCCCTTCACATGTGACTTCTGATTCACTGCGATGTGGTTGACGATTATCTGCCTCTGAAATGGATTGGTAAGCCACTCAAGTCACAGGCAATTAGAAATTCTAGCCTTGCCAACAATGCTCGCATTCATCTTTGTAAGAAAAAATCCTGCTGTGCTCTTAGTCCAGTGTAGCACCATTCCATATTTAGCCTGATCTGCTTTTCAGAGAAATCTTAGCACTGATCTTCACTCATAAAGTAAAGAAAGAAAACAGTGACCATGAAAGCTGAAGCTAAGGTGTTGTTGTTGACTGCCTGTTAACCCTTCTTCAGCTCATTGGTTCCTGAGCTGCTCAATGCTGAATCTGCAGAAACTAGGAATACATAACTATCGATTAAGCTTCTTCAGCATACATTTCAAGCAAAAGATCGAATATCCTGTTACTGTTTTTTCTCTATTTTGAGTTACAACTGTCCCTCATGAAAATTCCGGTCTTGGTTTTCAAAAATTGGGAGAAGTAGTTTTTAAAGAATTCTTGAGGCACTAGTGCAGTTTATTTATTGTTAACAGGCAAAGAGTACTAATTGGAGACAACAGCTCAACAATTGAGCAAATTCTGAATGACCAACAATCGTACATGGACTTGAAAACTAAAATGTGAGAGCCAAGGCACCAATTGTTTCATTTGCTAAGATCAGTGAATGACTTTTATGCACATTAAGGAGGCAGTTTGCTTGGGAAACATAACTCAGGGGCTTAGTGGTTTCTCAACACCAATTTGCAATTGTTTTACATGCTTGCTGCAAATAATACTCAGCTTGCATTGCATGAGAAGTCAGACTGAGGACAGTGATTTCAACAATAAGAAACTTCAGCTGCAAAGATAGATTGGAGAAACTGCGTCTTCTTGGAGAAGGAAGGTTGTGAGAAGATTTGATAGAGTTATTCAGCATTGCTCTGAGTATCAGTCAGTAAAGTACATTGGTCATTTGGTGTTCTAATTTTGTTTTTATACTTTCATACATTTTGTGACAATTAATGGAACAACAGTTTTCTTTAGTAAGTCAAAACACTCGCTTTCATTTTTGATCTAATTAACCAATTTAAATTTGAAAATTTCACCCTAAAAATGAAATTAACGAAGTTGCAACCAACCAAGAGAGGGCTAAAAAGGAGGAAAGCCAATCACACCTCTTCACATGAACATATCACACCTTAGTGTTTACTAAAGGACTGCAACATTGGCAAATATATTGTCTTTCAGAGAAAATGGATTGAGGTGTGTTGCTCTCCAAGGTGAACACACAATATCTAATGCCGCCATTCTGAACAAGAACAGCTGAATATAGCCCAATATCCTAGCCCAGTGTTTATTCCGCACTCCGTATCACAGAAAAAATTCCTTTTTCATCACATTATTGCTCGTGGGAGCTTGCAGTGGCTGTCATATTCCTGCATAATAAGAGGGACCACACATCAATTGTCTGGACTACTACTGTCCATGACTGCATGTGCCATATATTCCACTCAACAGCAATCAGTCGTCTCATCCTTTAAACCTACTAACCCTTCCTTCCCTCCCTGCTTCCCACTCACTCAGTGGGGGCACCTCAGCACCTATCATGTCCCTGCATCACCATTAATGTCTCTTTGATTTGGTTTGTTTTATTTATTGTTGTTACGTATACCTAAGTACAGTGAAAAGTTTTGCGAGCAGAACGGGCAGATCATAACATACAAGGATATAGGGAGTTTAGACAGAGTGAGGCATACAAGGTTACGGCTAAACTGGAGGTATACAACAAGCAAGGTCAATGTTATATTTGCAACTTGAGAGGTCCATTTAGCACTCTAATAACAGTAGGGAAGAAACTGTTCTTGAGCCTGTTGGTACGTGTGTTTAAGCTTCTGTATCTCCTGCCTGAAGGAAGAGGTTGGAAGAGATGTAGTGTGAGAACACGTTGGTGGGACAGAGTGACACTTCACTGTAAATAATCCTGCAGTTTCATCAAGATAATGCTCACTGATAGTCTTGAAACATGAGTTCTTGTATTTTTGTTGCCGTTGAGTCAGGTTATGTTGGGCTCATTTGATATATGGGCAACTTCTTCAGATCTCCCAAGGACAAAACATTGCTCATTTCTCCCAAGAATCAATTCCTTGAATGCTGAAAGCTTCAGACATCATGGATCCTTAAACCATCATGTTGATGACTGCAGCCAAGACGTTGTTCTCTAATGTGGACAACACAACAGCTGAAAGCATGTGCAGGGATTGTGGTAGAGCCTTCTCTGCGTAGCAGATCCACACCTGTGAGGGAATGGAAGGAATAATGATAGCTCCACACACCTGTGCAGGCCATGTTACATTCAGTCTTTCAGCTTTGCAAAGGAGTGACTGCTAATCAAGGCTGGAAGGTGTACAATGGAAGATTCACATCTCCACTCTCCCTGATAGCTCTGTGGTCTGCCAAGATAATCTGCACGAAGCGCAAACTCTCTCAGGTTAAACACTGTCCTCCAGGACATTCAAGCATTTCAGTACAATTTCCAAAATTTATGTGAATTCTGAAATAGTGACGGTCAAGTGATTATGGAAGGGCGTAACAGAGTAACCTGACAATTGAACACAAGCTGTCTATCATGAGGAACTGCAATGCACAGCACTCAAATTTCATACGCCTTAAAAGGTATCTCACCTCAGTGCTATACAATGTTCCTGCCTTGTTCCTAACACTGTTACTGTCTCCCAAACTTCAAGTGCAGATATTGAGAAGGTGTTTCCAATTTTGGAATAATCTTGAACAAGGGGATGTTGTTACAGAAAAAAGGACACTCGTTTCAAAATGAAATGCAGAGAAATTTCTACTTCCCATGGATAGTGAATGTCTGGAATTATCTCTCCTAGAGAATTGGAAAAGTTAGATCACTTAAAACATTTCATGAGGATGTAAATCGATTTTTTCAAGTATTAGGGAATTGAAAAAAATTATAAGCTGGCAAGAAAGAGGAGTTGAGGCCAATGGCAATTTAAGCATAATTTTACACAATGGCTGGGCAGGCTTGAGGGGCAAAATGGCCTGCTTCTACCTCAATTTTTTATGTTCTTATGTCATTGACATGTATTTGATTGGAGAGTTAATGTGGCAGATATATAGAGAAATGACTTACTGTGGAGGATGGGTCCAGGACAGGGGGCATGACTTTCAAGTGAGAGTAATGGTGTTCAGGAAGCATTTTTGTAAGGATAGACCACTCGTGAGTCTTAACAAGAAAAGGCACATGTTTTAAGCACAAGAGGCATTTCATTGGTACCGATTACATTGACTAGTTAAGCATGTTAGTATCAGGAGCCAAAGATGACAAGCCTGACTACATCAGGACCTCATGCTAGACTGCTTGATTGTCAACACAGAGAATGCGTGACATCATCCAAATGCTGAGAGCTTAACGCACCTGCAGCAACAAATCTTTCAGAATCATTACCTTATGCAACAAGTGCATAAATTAAATTAACATGTGTTAAAATGCTAATTTTAAATAATATTTCACTGGTTAAGTGTAACAAACATGGTGCAATGCATCCATACAACTCGGGAAGGCACCAGGTTCAGTCCCTGCTTACAATTGATCTCAGCATGGAGTTGCAAACACTTCTGTTGATGTCAGGGGCCCGAGGTGTAAGACAGAATAAACTAGACCAGATACCTTTCCCTGATTAATCATGGCTGCGTTAGTGTATTCTTTGGGATTAGGTGCATTGGTCAAATATTAATGTTGCATTGAACTGTGAAACTGAGACATTTCCAGGATATGTTGCCTTTAGAAAAGGAGTAAAAATAACAAAAGTTTAGTTCCATATATTTTCAGGAAATGTTCAAGCTGTAATGTATATCAAGTTAAAGCAATGTGCCCTTTTTCTCACAAATCTACTTCGAAGAAAGAGGCTGATGATCTTATACATGACGCAGATGAACCCTTTCCCCAGCATGTTCAATGTGAAGCTTTGGTGTGCAACTTAAACTACAGTAATACACCTAAGAGTGTATCAGTTTTAGATCAACGGTCTGTGCACCAAGTTGGTGTTCTTTAGCCGTAATCAGTATCTTGTGTAACAAGGCAAAATCTATCACTGATACTCAGGAGAACATCCCTTGGAATTCATGACCCTGAGCCATTGCATTTTTACTGTAGAGAACGAAATGGAGGCTAGAGAATTCAGGGATATAAATATTGGTTTTGAAAACTGTTCACATTACAGAAGAGAAAGTGTTGGAGGTCTTAGAAAATATAAAGGTGGGTAAATCTCCTGGACCTATCCAGTGTATACCAGGACTTTGTGGGAAGTAAGGGACAAAATTGCAGGACCCCTTGCAGAAATGTTTGTGTCATCTGTAATTATGGGTGAGGTGCCAAAGGACTGGAAAACAGCTAATGTTGTGCCTTTGTTTAAGAAAGGGTTTAAGTAGAAGTATGGGAACTATAGGGATGGGAGTCTGACTTTGGTGGTGGGTGAGTTCTTGGATGTGATTCTGAAAGATAGGATTTATATGCATTTGGAGACGTAAGGAATGATTAGGGATTGTCAGCATGGTTTTGAGTGAAGAAAATCATGTCTCACAAATCTACTTGAGATTTTGAGGGAGTCACCAAGAAGATAGATAAGGACAGATTGGTAGACGTTGATTACTTAGACTTCAGTGAAGCCTTTGACAATATTCCGTATGGTAGACTGATTAGTAAAGTTAGATCACATGGGGTTCAGGGTGAGCTTGCTAATTGGATACAAAATTGGCTTAACAGGAAGAGATAGTGATGGTGGAAGGTTGTTTTTTGAACTGGAGGCCTGTGACCAGCAGTGTTCCACAACAATCAGTGCTGGGTCCACTTTTATTTGTCATTTCTGTAAACGATTTAGACGAGAATATAGAAGGCATGGTTAGTAGGTTTGTGGATGACACCAAGATTGGTGGTATAGTGGACAGTGAAGAAGGTTATCTAAGATTACAAAGAGATCTTGATCAATTGGATCAATGGGCTCAAGAGCGCCAGTGGAGTTTGATAATATGAGGGTGTTGCATTTTTGTAAAAGAAACAAGGGCAGGACTTATACAATTAAAAGTAGGGCCTTGTGTGGTGTTGTCGAACAGAGAGACCTGGGGGATTCAGGTACATAATTTGTTGAACTTTGTATGATATATAGATAGCCTGGTTAAGAAAGCATTAAACAAACTTGCCTTCATTGCTCAGACCTTTGAGTAAAGGAGTTGGAACAACACGTTGAGGTAGTACATGATGTTGGTGAGGCCTCTTTTGAAGTACTGTTGTTCAGTTTGGTTGCCCTGTTAGAGGAAGGATATTAAGTTGGAGGGCTTTCTGAAGAGATTGACCAGGATGTTGCTGGGAGTGGAGGATTTGAGTTATAGAGAGAGGCTGGATAGGC
Source organism: Ginglymostoma cirratum (assembly GCA_024137785.1). Lineage (NCBI taxonomy): Eukaryota > Metazoa > Chordata > Chondrichthyes > Orectolobiformes > Ginglymostomatidae > Ginglymostoma > Ginglymostoma cirratum. The sequence goes on from JAHRHZ010000003.1 coordinate 5,859,782, forward strand.
TGGGACTTTTTTTCACTGGAGCATAGGAGATTGAGAGTTGATTTTATAGAGGTTTATAAAACCGTGAGGGGTATAGATAGGGCTAATGGTAGGTGTCCTTTCTCTAGGATGGGGTATTTCAACACTATTCAAGTGCATGGAGAAAGATTTTAAAAAGATATGAGGGGAAGTTTTTTTTTTGCACAGAGAGTGGTTCGTGTGTGAAATGAACTTCCAGAGGAAATGGCGGATGTGGGTACAGTTACAACGTTTAGAAGACATTTAGATAAGTTTATGAGTAAGAAATGTATCGACCAAGCTCAGGCAGGTGGGACTAGTTTAGTTTGGGATAATGATCTGCATGGATTGGCTGGACCAAAGGGTTCATTTCCATGCTCCATGAACTACGACTCTATAACTCTATAATGTAGAAAAATGGATAACGTCACTCACAAACTTCCGTGTTTTTTGGAAGATGTAACTTTCGCAACTGTAACTAATTGCCCTGTTACAGGAGATTTTGGTTTAAAGAAGGGCTTTGTTCCTGCATTGACAGCCAAAAGTCACATAAAAAACAATTAAATGGCAGCACAGTTAGGCTGAATATCATCTTTTCATGATATAACTGCATTGTGTGAGGATTGATCCACAAGGTAGCTGATCCACAGACCTCATCTGATGTGTGTGTGTACACCAATGTTCAACCTTTATTTGACAACAGTCAAGTCAAGGTTGAGAATAAAGTGGAGACACACAGTTGAAAGAGACTCAATTTTTTTTGCAATGATTTGAAGACCCATTCAGAGCATCATTATATAATGGACCAAAGATCTCAAAAATGTGTTGTTTCTTCGTGTGCCACCAACTCCAGCCTACAGCTATTGAAAAACTACTGTAACTCTAGACACTTAGGGATTCTCACCCTGAAATGGAAATGTGTCTGCTTCTTTCTTCACAGTTGTTATCCAACCTGTTCAGCAATTTCAGAAATGTCTCAGTCTTTCAAACCAGCAGCATCTGTAATGTTTCACTGTTCATGTTATTGAAATGCTCTTGGTCCTTTACTGCAATTTCTGCTTTTTTAAAATGATTATTTAAGTAGTGAGTGTAGCTTAAGTGATTTTTAAAAAAATATTATTCACAGGATGAGGGCGTCGCTGGCTAGGCAGCATTTATTGCCCATTGGGCAGTTAAGAGTCAGCCACACTGCTGTGGGTCTGGAGTCACATGTTGGCCAGACCAGGTAAGGATGGCAGTTTCCCTCCTGAAAGGACATTAGTGAACCAGGTGGGTTTTTCTAACAATCAACAATGGATTCATGGTCATCATTGGACTCTTAATTCCAGATATTTATTGGATTCAAATTCTACCACCTGCTATGGCAAGATTCGAACTCAGGTCCCCAGAATGTTATCTGGGTCTCTGGAGTAACAGTCTAATGATACTACCACTAGGCCATCGCCTCCCCAATTAGGGGTTTTCCTTGTTTGTTGGACTCTCTGTCTTGCCAGATAGCGAAATGGTCTGTGTTTACTAAACCTTATTCAATCATTTGAGCTGTTCATGTGTGTACTCAGTCTCCTCCTCCACCTAGATGGGCAGTTCATTCACTTTTCTTTAATAATTTTATCAGTGATCAAATAAAAATGTAAACGTTCAATAGAAACAGTTAAAAAAATCAATCAAAAGAGTTCCAAAAGCGGAGGCTTGGGGACCGCTTTGCAGAACACCTGCGCTCAGTTCGCAACAACCAACTGCACCTCCCAGTCGCGAACCATTTCAACTCCCCCTCCCATTCCTCAGACGACATGTCCATCCTGGGCCTCCTGCAATGCCACAGTGATGCCACCCGAAGGCTGCAGGAACAGCAAATCATATTCAGCCTGGGAACCCTGCAGCCCAATGGCATCAATGTGGATTTCACAAGCTTCAAAATCTCCCCTCCCCCATCCGCATCCCAAAACCAGCCCAGCTCGTCCCCGCCTCCCTAACCTGTTCTTCCTCTCACCTATCCCCTCTTCCCACCTCAAGCCGCACCCCCATCTCCTATCTACTAACATCATCCCGCCCCCTTGACCTGTCCGTCCTCCCAGGACTGACCTATCTCCTCCCTACCCCCCTACCTACACTCACCTTTACTGGCTCCATCCCCGCCTCTTCGACTTGTCTGCCTCCTCTCCACCTATCCTCTCCTCTATCCATCCTCTATCTGCCTCCCCCTCTCTCCCTATTTATTTTAGAACCCTCTTCCCCTCCCCCATTTCTGATGAAGGGTCTAGGCCCGAAACGTCAAGCTTTCCTGCTCCTATGATGCTGCTTGGCCTGCTGAGTTCATCCAGCCCCACGCCTTGTTATCTCAGTTCCAAAATTGGTTCTGTTTTCTGCATCTTGTGGATTTCCATCTTTTATTTTCCAACCTGTAATTGTCCGTGTGATGGTGGGTATGGTGGGTATCTGCCAGAACTACTCCTTCTCTGATCTTAAATGCTTTGCACTCATCAAGATGTAGGAATGTTGTTTCTGAATTCTTCCATGATCATAATCTCTTCTTGCATTCTCAAGACTTTTGTCCAGCTTTTGTAGTCTAAACCACTGATCGCTCGGCATATCTTTTTTCCCTTGCAAATCCTACAAATATTTGGTTAGCTTGCTTTTTTGTAGTCTGAAATTTTAACTTAAAAGCTTCAGGGACAAGCTCATAATCACAGATTTTTGTCAGTTTCATAACCTGCATTATGCTTTTCTGAGAAACTGGTGTACACAGTTATTAGCTGTATATGTCAAAACATTTTGTAACGTTAAGGTCCGAACATCTTTTGGCCATTTCACCTGTCCAGCTACCTTTTCAAATCAAACAATACTTTTTGACTCCATGCCCAGTATATTTAGGCACCATTCGTAGAGTTTTAGTTAAATCAGTTCCCTCGTTGGAACCAGAATCATTGGCTGAGCTATGATCTCTTCTTTCCTTCTCTAGAGCATTCTAAGCTGCCCTATGGCCACCTTGCGTTACATGATTTCCCGATCTCTTTGGAATTCAAGTTTTTTTTTGAAAATTTCATCTTCCTCTGTTTTTCTTCTAACTCAAGTCTTTTCCATTTTTCTCCTGAAGCCGTTTCTTTTCCTTTCTCACTGCATCTTGTTTAATCCCAGGTATGAGTTTGAATTTCAGATCTCATTTCTCCCAATTCTCAATGTTGTGTAGTCACTTGAAGCATCTCATTCTTACATGATCCTGCTTTTACCTCTACCTATAATTTATTTGCAGAATTTCTCAGTTTAGCTTTCATCTAAGATCTTGTCGTCTGCTGTTATATCATCTACTTCCAGAACACTCTTAGCAACATTCAAAACCTGCACAATAAAATTCCCAATATATTTACTTTATGCCCAGAAGTATTTCACAGCCATTGCTTAAACAAGAAAGATACCAAACCCACCTTAAATCCAGTGAACAAAAAAAACACGGATGAGCCCCCAGTTGTTGTGATCCCAACTGATATTACTATTGATCAAATCAGATGCCAGACTAAAATCTGGCTGGATAGTTTGATTTGTTTTGGTTTTAACAGGTGGTCTTTCATGGAAAAGTAAGCACGCAATGTTGCAGATTTTGATAACTAGAATAGACCAAATTGTTTACGTCATGCACTTTTAACAATTTTGAAACACACAGGAGAAATGTCATCCCATTAATCCCAAAAGATTCATTCACAGATCCCAAAATTGCCTTTGTACAGTACCCCAAAGCCAGAGAAAAGTCCGTTTCTGTAACATCTCGTTAAATTTCAGTGATAATTCAACTGCCAGTTCAGAAAATTGGGTAGCCTTTTCTTGGAGCTTTCATATATCAGGATATAAATGTTCTCAGCTTCAAGTAACCCTTTCAGGGTTTTATCCAGATACTTCTTGTTTAGGACTCTCCCTAAACACCTTACCCTAAGGTAATCTTGTCTTACTATCTTCAACTCTGCTCAGGAGCACTGCTTCACACGTTCATTTTAATCCAAACGATACAAAAGTAGGTGAAAAGGCAGTTTTCTAAAGGGCTACAAACAGTTCATACAGAAATGTTGATAGGTTAGGTAAGTGGTTAAGAAGTTGGCATATGGAACATAATGTGGGAAGAAGTAAAGTTGTTCATTTTGGAAAGGAGAACACAAGAGCATAATATTTTTCAAATGGAAAAAAACTGCAGAAGGCTGCAACACAAGGGACTTGGGGACACTAATGCACAAAACACAAAGAAAGCGGATAGGAGCAGCGGGTAATCAGGAAGGCTAATGGAACATTGGCTCTTACTTCAAGGGGATTGGAGTGTGAAAGTTGGGAAGTCTTAACTGCAGCTGTGCAAGGCGCTGATGAGACCACATCTGGCATGCTGTGAGCAGTGTCGCTCCTGTATTTAAGGACAGACATCATTTCATTGGAGGCAGTTCAGAGAAGGTTCACTCGGATGATCCCTGGTGTGGAGGGATTGTCTATGAACAAAGGCTAAACAGGTTGGGACTGTATTCACTGGAGTTGAGAAGAATGAGAGGTGATCTCGTTGAAACATATAGGATTCTTAAGGAGCTTGGTCAGATAAATGCTGAAATTATGTTGCCCCTGATGGGAGAATCTACAACAAGAGGGCATAGTCTGAATAAAGGGGTGCCACTTTAAGACTGAGATGATGAGGAATTTCTTCTGTGAAAAGGTTGAGAGTTTTTTGGAGTTCTTTGCCACAGAGAGCTGTGGGGGAAGAGTCCTTGGGTAATTTTAAGGCTGAGATAGATAGACTTTTGCTTTTTGGGGAATCATGGGTTATGGGAAATAGGCAGGAAAGTGGATATGAGTAATATCAGATCAGGCTCAAGGGGGCTGAATGGCCTTCTCCTGTTTCTGTTTCGTTCAAGGACTTTGGTAGAATTGCTTAAGGTTAAAGAAGTTCTGGAATTTTCTAACAGAAAGCTGTTTACTTGTTCAAAAACCCTCTTATGTAAATGAAAATCCATTTGTTCTGAAAGTGGCACTCTCAAGTTGTTTTAAAAGAAATCACCATGGCTACCAAAATGTCTACAAATGAACTGTTGAACTCTTTTAACATACAGAAAAACCTTATGTCACTAATTCAGAATTTAAATATGCAAACAGAAATTACATTAAAAGGCTCTTAGTTTATATCACAGTGTGTTAACTGACTGCGGTAGTTGTTGACAGTTGTCCCTGGTCAGCCGATGAGTTTGATACACACTGGTCAGCTGGTTGAACCTGGATTATAACACTGATGTGTAAAATGAAGCCAGACTTCTTTAGGAGCCACCTTAAAAGAGAAAAAAAAAGTTTTGTTTTTGTGTAATTATTTGTTGAAGTTTATTAATCCAATTTTGAAGAGGTAAAGTGATGATGCACTGAAGTCTGGCTTATAGTTTTCTCCTGCAGTCCCCTGCATTTCATTTTATACCCATTTGCTTTTTCATTAGAATCAGTAGAAAAAGTAATTTAATCTCCCTGGACACCAAGCTCCTGCTTTGTACTTTGAAGGAAACTGTCTCCTATGAATAGGGCCAGATAATTATTTGTGTTCTTTCACAATGCAGCGAACAAACAGTACGATCATAACATAACAGCAGTTTTCCTTATTTGAATGCATAATTTATTCAGAAGAAAATTATCAGAAATATCAAGTCAAATTTCCAGCTCAATAGGCATTACCTGTTCAGCTGTGTGTTGCCCAATTAAATGAGGAACACCAGCCAGTATGCAGTAACTAATGAATAAAACAGAACACAATTCATTGGCAGAACTGTGTGCCTGAAGCCTCTCAGGACAATTCATTACAAAGCAACTAATGTTTTTCGTATTCCTTGCTAACATTTTTTCACTGTATTAAATAAGATGGGGGTTGGTAATGAAACATTAAGAGATGTTTTTTGGATTAACTGACTATTACCAAAGTCAATGAGTTTTGAACAGCATGCTTTTTTCCATCTGGAAAATTTAGGTGAGGAGTAATGTCACAAAGACTCTGCATCAAAGTATCTTATTACCTGAAGCAAAACAGTTTGAAATGCTCTTTTTCTCTTTATCTTCCATGAGTATGGGCATAAAAAGCTCTGTGCTGTCTTAAACTTGGTGTTATTTCCAGAACAAAATTTGTATACTTTCAACTCATTCGCAGGCTGGAGCATCCCCAGAGGGCAGTTCACAGCCATCTACATTGCTATGGAACTGAAGCCACATGTAGGCCAGACCAGATAAGGATGGCAGATTTCCTTCTCTAAAAGGACGTTCGTAAATCAAATGGGTTTTATAACAATGGTTAGGTTCTTATTCCAGATCTTTCTTAAATTCATATTTCGTCATCAACCGTGGTGGGATTTGAAGCCATGTACCTAGAACATTAACTTAGAGTTCTGGATTACCAGTCAACTGACATTACTATGCCACTGCCTCTCTTGTACTGTAGAAGATGACTATGTGTCTTTGCCATCACCAAGACCACTTATTTTCACTATCATAATAGCACTTATCTCTTTTACTTCAATTTATGCCCATCTTTGTGCCTTTTTTTTCTCTTTCACCACCATTAGCAACCACTTTGTCTTTTGCACTGGGCCTCCCCACCATCTCCTCTACCTCTGTAAAAAGTTAAAAAAAAAAATTCAGGTCTAAAACCTTTCCGTTCTGAAGTAGAGTCATACCAGACAATTCAAAACGTTAATTCTGTTTCTCTCTCAACAGATGCTGCCCAATCTGCTGAGCTTCTCCAGCATTCTGTGTGTTTGTTTCAGATTTCCAGTATCTGCAGTATTTTGCTTTTATTATAGCTTAGTGATTTGATGGTCTGTCTTTTTTCGATATTACATTTTGCAACAATAATGCACTGGTTCAGTGTAGGGAGTGAGTGTTTTAGGTGATGGATGATGTACTGACTGAATGGACAGTTTTGTCCTGGTAATATCAAATCCCTTCAGTTTGTTTGGAACAGTGCTTGTCCAGATGAGTGAGTGGCGAAAGAGTATGCAGAATGTGTTTTTTAACTTTCTGCGTGTAAATCGTAGAAAGAATATTGGTTGTGAGTTTTCACTGTAATATATGCTATTGGAAAAGTGGGGTTCATAGACCAACAGACTATTTGAGCTTGACTTTAATGAAGCTGTCAACTTCAAATTTATCAGCGTGTCGTAGAGTAATATTGTCAGTTCGATAACGGAATGTCAGTCATTTCATTTGTGGCATTTCACGGGCTGAACAGCTAGTTCTTGCAATTTTCATTTACGGAACATTAATTTGAAAGCTGCATCCAATTTGTTTGCCCAACAAGTAGCTCAAGAATGGTTCGATGGAGAAGCATTCTCAGGCTCAATGAAGTCCTTTTTGAAAACTCATATTGCAGAGCTGCAGGTTTAGTGCAGCACTTGGTTGAAATGTTCGGCAGTTTTATAGTTTTAACTTAAGGAGATTATACATGTAAAGTTCATTGCTTTTGACAATTAACTGGCAGTGATTTATGGTTGTGCACGCCAAGACAGAATTATTTAAAACAGTGGTTTTGGCCTAGGTGTACAATTGGAACCAAGTTTACGTCTGCAACTGGAACCTCTAACAATGCTGCTCTCTGTGATGGGTAATTTAGCAATTTAATGTTGACAAAAGAGCTCACACTATGAATCTCCAGCAATTTGAAGAATATAAAATATATTCATAATTCTGCTCCAAGATTATTCCGAGCTCACATCTGCTCTCAGTAAGGAAGCAAGAAAGGTAAATTGAGTTCCCGTCGTCCTTATTTTATCAGAGTTCAGCCAGGTTTTATTTGAATACTTTTAAATGTCAGCCAAACCAGCTTTTTGTACCCCGCCTCCCTCCAGGAATATTTATGACAGGACAAAATTAGAAAAACAATTTTCTCTCTCTGCTTATATTTCTTTGCTCATTCTTAAGCTGAAGGATATCACTCCACACAATAACTTCTGATCAAAATGTACTGTTACATCTCTGTCCACAGAATACGTTGCCCTTTGCTTGCTATGTAAATGAAATATAGCATAATTATTTGTGGAGTTTGGTACTTGCTTACCAATTTTATATCATGTGAGTGCTGTACAGCTTTGGACGAGCAGTATGGCCCTGCTCGTGACATGGGACTGCATCCTGCATTTTTTGACCAAATGCAAGTTGCACTGAGTTTTTTGAGGCCTTTTTGCCTTGTGTGCTTGCAAGATTTGTCACCATATGTCACCAAATTCACCATTTTAGTGACCAACTCCAGCCCCATGTCATCGCTCTCATTCAATTGTAGCACAATTGTAGTACCAGCATCTCTTCAAATTTCCTCTCTGGCTGTGAGGCCTGTGCACAGTAGTGACTTCCTAAACTTTGAGATTTCACTGTCCAGCCCAATAAGTGTCAGTTTGGCTTTTCCCGTCAATGCAACGCCATGGCACAGTAGCCAGAAAGCCACTCTGTTAACGGCATATGCCAGGCCATGCACATATGGCCACATTCTCCCAAACTTGTTGCTCTTTAGCTACAGTTTACTTGTCCTGAGCTACATCCCATCCTAAACACCCTTTTTAAGTCACCACTACATTGTCGCCAATGTCTAATGGAGACCCACAACATGTCATTGTACAGAAATGGAACTTCACATGCAGGCAACAGTTAGATAATTGCAAAGATCAGCTTTTACTTACACCCAGCAAAAGCGAACAGAAAAAAAAACAGTGGAAGCTGCAGTTTTCCCCTATGAGGCAAATAAAATACTGGCATTGTAACCAATGACAGTTTTATATTCCATTATGGTCTGCTGAACCCAGCTGTCACCTGCTGGAACAAGGTGTCATTCAGGTCCTGTCTGGCTTGTAGCACTCAACACAACAGAGCTCTGACACGCACAAGGAGAGCTTCTTCTCCTCGATGTCTTCATCCGCTATCTTGGAAGACTATTTCCCTTCCCTCAGCTCATCAGCATCAATTGCATCTCCTCATTGCCTGCTTCAATTACATAGAGAACAGTTCACGAGGATGATGCAGCACACTCTGTCTGGTCTGTACAGGAATGTCCCTCAGGATTGTCCAAGGTGCAGAATCATGCTTCAAGAACTTTGTCATATGGTCCTCCATAGCCCAGATTGAGGCAGCATGGTATCCATGTTCTGGGTCAGTCGGAGTGTTGTGCAATTGTATCGTATGCCACAGTTGCAGTGGGTAGCTGTTGTCCTCCAGTAACAACCATCACAAGGCATCTGGATCCTCAAACACACCAGACAATGGGGCAAGATGTAGGAATCATAGCAGCTGCTATGGTAGAGGGCACATACCTCCATGAGGAGATCACCTGAACATTAATGGAATGGAACCTGCTCGTCATGATGAATTCCTAATGTTGTGATTACTGTGATGGCGTCCCTGCATCTGGGGGAAGCCAGCTATGTTGCCAACTCCTTCTGCCTGGGCTGCAGCACTGACCTTGTTATTGAGAAGTGAAATCAACTGGTGTGTCCTTGCACAGATGACGTCAGTCGCTGTCCTGATGCATTTATGAGTGAAAAACTGAGGGATTCCACAATGATCACCGGTCTTCCCCTGAGCCAGTAGATGCCCTCATATCTATCAAGAGAACTTGGTCTCCAAATCCTGCAGCCCTCAGGTCCTACTGTAGTGACTGGCATAGTTGTGTCACAGTGTCCTGGGACACCCAGAGCCTACATTGACACGGTGCCTTACTTGTCCTTGGGAAGTGTAATGGGTCCATACCTAAAGCTTTCATTTATCAGTCTTTACACGGTGGATAGCATTTGTGGTTTGTGACTTTAAGACTTAAAGAGAACATAATCTAAGATGAAGTGCCATGCATTGATAAGGAAGTGCATCACTTTTGGGAAATGCTGTTTCTCAGATGAGTCATTGAACCAAAGTTCTGTCTGTGGCAGGATGTAAAAGATCCCTTGGCACTATTTTGAAGAAGAGACAGGTTGGCCCCATTGCATCTTCTAGCCAATATCTATCCTTCCACAAACAACTAGAAACAAATTATCTCATGATTATCATATGGCTGTTTGTGGGAGCTTGCTGTGTGGAAATTGGCTGGTGTGTTCCCAACAAAACAGGAATAATTAGACTTCAAAATCCTTCCTTTAGCTGTAAAGTGCTGAGGGATATCCCAATCTCTTGAAATGTTCATCTTTCTTCTTTTTCCAGTTGGCACTGAGACACAACTGGTACCAACTCAGCCAAACCAATACTGTACCTAAGAAGGATTTCAGGTGAAGTATGTATGTTGGCAGAATCTGACTTTTTAGAATGTTTAATAATGAGTTACATAGCCTTTGAGGCATTTTACATCCAAACGTGAATAGAGATTTGAAATAATTATGAATATGAATTGAAAATGTATTTGGTGGTTTGATATGCAAGCAACTATCGACATAATTGACGTACAGAAGCTTGGCTGTGTCACACCACAGTTCATAACCATTTAAACTGATTCACTTAGAATCAGATATTTTTGACCAGGATATTAACGAATGAATGAATGAATGACACACTTGCAAAGAGCACTGTGATTAACACAGAATTGCATTTAGACACCGTTTCTGTCCAGTGTCTTTTGTGTCTAACACAGTAAATTGGTTTTGAAATGTCAGTGCAGATCTAAAGGATAAATGCTACACTCACAGTTGCAATCCCCATTCCTTGCTGCAATCTACAGTGTAATGTTCACCTTTCACTGCTAGAGTCGTGAATTCAGGCACATGTTCAATGATGTTATGACACTTAAGATATCTATCCAGAAGTAAAAGTTGCATTTATATAGCACTTTCTATTGCATCAGGAAATCCCAAAGAGCTTTACAGCAAAAACTAGTTTCTTTCAAGGGTAGTTGTTGCGCTAATACAGGAAGCCTGACAGCAAAATTGCACACAAGCTCCCTCAAACAACGAACAAGAGAATCTGAGGACATTTAAATTTAATTAAAACTCCATTCCTACACTGACTGGAATTTTCAGTGTCCAGAACAATGTGGTGAAGTCAAGCTGGGGTGTAAGTGGAGTGGTATGCTGAAGGACATTTTATATATCTTCCCAACTGCAATGGATCCACTTTCCAGTGATGCTGACATACTGCAAATGAGCAAATACAAACATGAATCACACATTGGCTTTTATGACTGCAGTCATTGACTTGTATGCAAACTGTGTAATTCATGACAGATGCAATGTTGGTCAATCCAAATGATCATCTTCAGAAGTGTGGTCTGTCAAAATGACCAAGGCAAACTACCATATCTCCATGGATAAAATCATTCAATAATCTTGAATTCGTCAGTTTATTCCACCTCACCAGTCAATTTGAACCCAGAACTGTTTAAACTAAACCAAACCACAACATGTGTGCTCTCAATGATATCTACATGTTGACAAACTCAGCATTGGAAAACTGACATCCCCTGACTTTTGTGTTTACGAGGTGGCCATTTTCAGGTTGCACTAGTAAGGAAATGAGATGCAGATCCATTATTTCAGCTTTAAGTTTCCAAAGAGCATCTCTGAGCGGTGTGTTATACCAATGCTAACAGTGCCTCAGGCAGTGCTTCCAGCCTTCTGCCTGCAGTTATAGTCATTAGAAATCCTAATAAACGGATGTCAATGGTAGGCCTCATGCAAATAGGTCCCTAAATAATATTCTCAGCCTTGTTTTCACCTCAATTATGGAACTGTGCCATCGTCCCGTGGAACAATGTGGCTATTCATGGAACTATATTGCTGTTCCTTCACTGTCACTGGGTCAAAATCCTGAAACTCCCTCCCTAACAGCAATGTGTGTATCCCAACATCCCATGGACTGTGGTGGTTCAAGAACGTGACTCACCGCCACCTTAAGGGCAATTAAGGATGGGCAATAAATGCCAGTGACTTCCACAGCCATGAACAAATATAACAAAAACTTATTCTATTTGATAGTCGGTTTCATGTTCTTATCACTTTCTGGGTGAAGCAGTTTGTCTGGAATTTTTGAATGATATAATATTGACTTAAATTGGTGTTTACAGCCTGCCAGTTTTGTCTTGCCTTACAGGTGGAAATAATTTTTCTCTGCCTACCCTAAACTACAATCCAGTTTATCTAGTTTGACTCCCAGTTTGGCATAACTCTGTAAACCTTTCTTTTCAAAATATTTATACGCACAAGCGAATACTTCTTAATGTATAATTACAGAAGTTCTCAGCAAAGAGAAAAAAATTCACTGTTGTCATGAACTGCTTTGGTATGGAAGGAGCGGGTGACTGCTACAAGATGAATATGTTGAAAGTTTTCCTCAGGTTTTGAGAAACAGTACACCTATATTAAAGACATTACAGTGGACATTGAGAGGCTCAGCCTGGAGGAATTCAACCTTGAATTGTCCAAAATTTAATTTGTACAGATTGCTGGCATACAAAATCTGAAACAGTCACATTTTCCCTTCAGCTATATGGAGTTAAAGAAAAATAGACTTGCATTTATGTAGAACATTTTGTGGCCTCCAGATGTCTCACAGCATTTTATAGCAAAGGAAGTACTTTTGGACTGCAGGCACTGCTTTTATTTAGGAATTGCATCAGCGAATTTGCACACAGCAAACTCAGAAACAGCAATTTGATAATAACCAAATGATCTGCTTTTTTGAGTCAATATTGCCCAGAACACAAGAGAAAATTACCTTGTACTTAATATTGCTAAGGGATTTTGCATACAGGGGTTCTGCTTTAATGCGTGTTCCGGCAACGCAAGTTGGCTGAAACGTGATTGACGAATAGGGGAACGCTGTTTCTAAAACATGAACATTTGTTAGCTATAACGTGATTCCTTCGAGTAGGCATCTTGCTGTCAGGAGCACTTTGCTAATGATACCTACAGTGTACTTGTAAAATGCTGCGATTCTGAGAGTCCCAGAGAAATTCTCCCTGTCAGCCTTCATTAAAACTGAGAAGTAAGAAGCCAGCAGGTTTGTTATCAGGAAAAGTAGGGTGTAGGGGAGAGTGAAAAACAGTAAAAACTTACCTTGAAAGGAAACACTGTGAGCCACAGGACCTGGGTACAACAGCAGGCTCTGGCAGCCTATTTAAGTAATTAGTCAGATCATGGTTGACTTATGCTTCAACTTGATTTTCCTACCTTTGCTTCATATCCCTTGATACCCTTGTAGTGTGAGAAGATCGCTGAAGGTGTCTGAGTTGCTATGGCAACATACACATAAGTATATGTCACCGTTTGAAACTATGGATAGTGGTGGTAGAGTCTGCAGTGTTCTTTTAGTCACATGGCTGACCAGGAATCTCTCCCAACCTTACAGTCTGCTACTGGCAGTGTTGAGAGAATTTGCCTATTGATATTCAATCTTTTTAGTCACATTGTGAACGCATCTTCCCTGGCCATCGAGTTCTGAGGCAAGACTTGAACCTAGATCTTCTTGCTTACAAAGGTTTACACCTTTCACAAACTCAGGATGTTACAAAGAGCTCCACAGCCACTGAAGTATTTTTGAAGTGCATTCATTGCAGAAAATACAGCAGCTAATTTTCACACGACACTGTCCCACAAGAAACAACGTGATAACGGCCAGTTCATCTGTGATTGTGTTGCTGACTAAGGGATAAGTATTGACCAAGACACCGGGGGTAATTATCCTGCACTTTTTGGAAATAGTGAGGATAGTTGTGTCAATCTAAAAAGGAGCTGAAAAGCCACTGTCACAGTTGGATGAAGCTGTCTGAACAGCTGCTGACAGTCATGTTCTCCTTTGTGTTATGCTGTTTTGGTGGTCTGCCCCTAACCACGCATTTTTCATAGGCCCGGTTATTTATATCGTGCGATTTTCTATAACGCAATAGTTGCACTGGAACACAACTATCGCGTTATAGCAGAGCCCCCTGTATCTTCTCCAGCAGGGCGATGGTGCCTTTGTTTAATATGTCCTCTGACAAACAGCACAATGAACAGTGCTGTGCTCCCTCAGCTGATTCCTCAAGCCTAGAAATGAAATTTGAATCTGGAAATCTGAGCCCTAGAGGCAAGAGTGCTACCAACTGAGCCAGGGCTGACACTGATTATTGACTGTTTGTCCCCGACAGTGATTATTTCTGATGTTCTTCCAAAGAATCCCACAACATTCATGGTCCCTGTATTTCTCTGACAGGAATGAGCTATCTGATCGTATTGTGGGATCGGTAACTGATTTCAGCCCAAGAAGTGGTGTGTGCAATCAATTGTCACATTCTGGATGTCACATAAAATCACTCATTTGTTCAGTCCCACTGTCTCAGCAATCAGACTTATGCCTTACTACATTACTGTAATGCAGGTACCTTTCTTTTAGAGACAGTGCAAATCAAAGCAAGCTGAATAGTACTAACAGTATAATGTCTACAAAACAGAAGTGTTACAAAGAAGGGAATGGGGAAAAAAATTGACTTGTTGAATCTGGTCCAAGAATCACAGTAATAACAATGCACGAGCGGGCCTTTTAGCCCATTGTGCTCAAGTTTTGTTTCTGTGCACAAATATCTTCATTTTCATGGACTTCACACTGCTGTTCGATGTTTTCCAGAGTTTCTTGTTACTCTGTAAAAGTTAAGTGAAACCATAGTCCATTGTCTCTGGTGAACTTTGCATTTAAATATTGAAAAAGGAGTGAATTAGCCATTCATACTTCTGCAGGTTCCTGAAAACAACTGGTCAATTTCTGATGAAGGGTTTAGGCCCGAAACGTCAAGTTTTCCTGCTCCTATGATGCTGCTTGACCTGCTGTGTTCATCCAGCCCCATGCTTGTTATCTCTGGTCGATTTATCCAGTTCTCTTACTTTTTCCTCACACCTTTGTCAGTTTTTCATCTGAGTACTTCTCCAAATGTCTTTACAAAGCAACTGTTGAATCTGTGCCCACTGCTTTTTGAGTCAGTACTTTCTACATCATATTTTCTTCTGATGTCTGTCCTCTGGTACACTGACTCTTCCAACATTGGAACAGTTTTCTTCACTTGTTACATCAAAGCTGTTCATAACTTTGATCAGATCTTTTTGGAGAACAAGCCCAGTTCTTGTAGTCTCTTCACATAACTGACATCCCTCATCCCTCCTTTACTCTCGCAAAAATCTGCACTGTAGCTAAATCATTCACATTCAAACATTAATGACATCTCCAAAAAAAACGTGCAAGAGCAGAAGAGTGCTTAATAATTTGGGAAATACTTGTAAGAAAATCGTTTATCAAAAGCGAAAAGGAAGGGAATAAATTGGATATCTCTTTTGAAGACCTAGATCACGCATAAAAACCTGATCAAGTGACCTTCTGTTCTGTAATATTCTCTGATTTGCAGAGTTCTAAAGGTCCCCTTATTGTGATATCAAAATCTGAGTTGGAGTAGTTTCAATATGTCTTGAAGTGTGCTGGCTGCAAAACACTCTAACTTCATTGTAAAACATTCCTCAGTGGGACCAGATGTAGGATATCTGGTTGTCATGGACGTGTTGGACCAAAGGGTCGGTTTCGGTGCTGTACGTCTCTAAGACTTTATGACTCAATGAGAACATTACCCTCACTATCTTCTCTTCATAGAACCTCAGATCACTTGCATGTATATCATTTCCTTCCATGACATCAAACAGTGTTACAGTTCACGCAGGATGGGATTATACAACAAAACGATAGTGCTCTGTTTTCACCCGACTCTCTGCTTTCATGGAATTATGCTCCACCATTTCCATGATCTCCAGAAGGATGCCATCACCAAACATATTTTCCCCTCCCCTTTATTGTCAACATTACATAGTGACCCTTCCCTCCTTGACATCCTGGTCCACTCCTCCATCACTACTATTACTTCCTCCTTCTCCACTGCCCTAGGCCCAAAACACACCTTACAGGTGAAACAGCATTTTACTTGTACTTACTTCATTCTAATTTCTAGTGTTCACTGCTCACATTACAGTCTCCTTCACATTGGCAAGACCAAACACAGGCTGAGTGACTGCTTTGAGGAACACCTCCACTCTGTCCATAGCAGTGACCCCGGTCTTCAAGCTGCTTGCTATTTCAGTAAACTACCTTACTCTCATTCTAATGTTTCAGTCCTGGGCCTACTGCATGTTCCAAAGAAGCACAATACAAGCTTGAGAAACAAAATATAATTTTCCACTTCAGCATTTTACTACCTACAGGGCTCAACATTGAATTTTACAACCTCAGAGGCGGATCTCAAGACATTGTTCTTGACTTTTTAAAAATATTCTTCCGAAGTGCACCCCTCCTGGGGTGGCAATGTGGAACAATGGTTAGCACGGCTGCCTCACAGCACCAGGGATCCAGTTTAGATTCCAGCCTTGGGTGACTGTGTGGAATTTGCACATTCTCCCCATGTCTGCATGGGTTTTTGTTGATTGCTCCAGTTTCCTCCAATAGAAAAAGGATGTGCAGGTTAGATGGATTGGCCTTGCTAAACATTGCCCCATTGTGTCCAAAGATGTGCAGGCTAGGTGGGTTAACTATGGTAAACATGGAGTATTGGAGACAGGGTAGGATGCTGTTCAAAGGTTCGGTGAAAATCTGATGGGCCGAATGGCCTCTTTCTGCACGGTTGAGATTCTAAGATTCTGCATCACCATCACCACTGTGTTGTGTTTACTTTCCTCCCAGAAATTCTGAAGAAGAGTCATATTAGACTTGAAATGCTGACTCTGTTTCTGTCTCTACAGATGCTGCCAGACCTGCTGACTTTCTTCAGCATTTTCTGTTCTTATTTCTGATTTCCAGCATCTGAAGTATTTTAAGCTTTCAATTACGCAGACGTTATTGACGTGAGATTCCGCATGTTAATGAAAATCATGTGTACTCTCAGCAGTAGAGTTACTCAACAGATACATAGCTGCTTCAGGGAACTGGAGGGACAGCTCAATGTGTCCTTTGAACAAGTGACAAAGTCGATAGATGAGGGAAGGGCTGTGGATGTCATATACATGGACTTCAGTAAGGCGTTTGAAAAGGTTTCCTATGGTAGGCTGATAGAGAAAGTGAAGTCGCATGGGGTCCAGGGTGTACTAGCTAGATGGATAGAGAACTGGCTGGGCAACAGGAGACAGAGTGTTGTCGTGGAAGGGAGTTTCTCAAAATGGAGAACTGTGACCATTGGTGTTCACAGGGATCCGTGTTGGGACCACTGTTGTTTGTGATATACATAAATGATCTGGAGGAAGGTACAGATGGTCTGATTAGCAAGTTTGCAGATGACACTAAGATGGGTGGAGTAGCAGATAGTGAAGGGGATTGTTGGAGAATGCAGCAGAATGTAGATAGATTGGAGAGTTGGGCGTAGAAATGGCAGATGGAGTTCAATCCAGGCAAATGTGAGGTGATGCATTTTGGAAGATCCAATTCAAGAGCGAACTATATGGTAAATGGAAAAGCCCTGGGGAAAATTGATGCACAGAGAGATCTGGGTGTGACGGTCCATTGTACCCTGAAGGTGGCAATGCAGGTCAATAGAGTGGTCAAGAAGGCATACAGCATGCTTTCATTCATTGAACGGGGTATTGAGTACAAGAGTTGGCAGATCATGTTACAGTTGCATAGGACTTTGGTTCGACCACATTTGGAATACTGCGTACTGGTTGCCACATTACCAAAAGGATGTGGATGCTTTGGAGAGGGTGCAGAGGAGGTTCACCAGGATGTTGCCTGGTATGGAGAGCGCTAGCTATGAAGAGAGGTTGAGTAGATTAGGATTATTTACATTAGAAAGACGGAGGTTGAGGGGGGACCTGATTGAGGTCTACAAAATCATGAAAGGTATAGACAGGGTGGATGGCGAGAAGCTTTTTCCCAGAGTGGAGGACTCAGTTACTAGGGGTCACAATTTCAAGGTGAGAGGAGAAAAGTTTAAGGGAGATATGCGTGGAAAGGAAAGTTCTTTACGCAGAGGGTGTTGGGTGCCTGGAATGCGTTGCCAGCGGATGTGGTAGAGGCGGGCACGATAGCGTCATTTAAGATGTATCTAGACAGATACATGAATGGGCAGGGAGCAGAGGGATACAGATCCTTGGAAAATAGGCAACAGGTTTAGATAGAGGATCTGGATCAACGCATCTTAGAGGGCCAAAGGGCCTGTTCCTGTGCTGTAATTTTCTTTGTCCTTTGTGGATTTCACAAACCCTCAACTATTTCGTAGGAATCATCCTACCATTTGGAAATCTACAACTACTGTGATATTACTGAACTTTTTCAAAAATATGGAGCTTTCTGCCAATGTGTTGTTTCCAGGTATTATGGAAAAACTCCAGCGGCCCTCAATGGATAAAAAATGTCTCTATACATCCTTTTGTCATTATAAAAAATGTTTTGAGTAGTAGTAACATCCTTCTGTTCTAAGTAATATTGCAATTAGCACTTGTTAATTTTGCAGTTGCATTCAGAATGTAAATACAACATTGAGACTTTGCCAGAAAAAAGTTGCCTCAGTATACAAATATTACAATTGTCAATTAACTGCTCCTAATAACTATTACAAGATCATATGTTTGGCTCATGCCTGGGCATATTAATAACTTCAACTTCTATCATGTATCAGTGGCTCCAGGTATTAGATTAGCTTTCTTTGAGGAAATTTTGCCTGACAGTTCTTGTGGCAGTCTTATGAGTTCTCTTGTCTCCAAAGTAGGTGAAATTAAAATTGGACCCCTTTGATCCAAAGTCGCAAGTGTTTGAATGACAGCACCTCTAAACACTGCTCACATCTGTCTATATTGAAGTGCAATTTAAGACATGTATTGTGTTACACAACCAGTCAAAAAATGAACTTGCACCATGTAATTTATTGGAGGCCAATTCAAATCCATCTGCTTTGCAGGCAGGGCTATTAAAATTAAGAGCAGAGCAAATAAATTCTGACCATTTGTACAATCCATTCCAATTCAGAAGATTGTAAATTCTGCTGTAATGTCAATTAACTGCTGTCACGCAAACTGGAGTTTAAGTGATATCAGAAGAGGCAGTTTAACAGTTTGTCTTGGTGGAACAAAATTTTACAATTCCACTACCCAGCCTCTGTAGGAAACACATTCCCATTGATCTTGGGCAGTCAAATAACCAGTATGATTAAAGATGGAAATGATGAAAACAATAACAGATTGCAGTGTAACAGCACTGGGTAATGCAACTTCAGTCTGATTTTCTCAATACTGTTTTGTGTCTTTGTGTAGCTGTCTTTCCAGCTTCCTTTGCAAAAAAATCTAACTCAATGTTATCAATATTTGGCATTCTCTTCTTGAGATTCAAATTCAAAATTGTTGAATGCTTGAAATTTCTGCTGTTTGAGAGGCCATTCACTTCATTTGCTGCTGTCAGCTCCACTGCTGGACCAATTTACATTGATCCCATTGCTTCATCCTTATCCTGAGTGTGTAATGTATTTCTTCAGGTTTTTCATTTCCTTTTCAAAACTGTGATTGGTTTGATTTTAATAACCACTAGTGTTAATAATTTTTTTTACAACTTCACCTGTTGTGTAGAAGAAAAATCTCCAGCTCCTATTTGCACATCTGTTATTTTGTAAACAGTGTCCCAGTCTGTGCAAGTAACCTTTCAATATTAGTCCTTTCAAACTCTTTCAACATTTTAATAACACAAAGAACTGCAGATGCTAAAGATCTGAAACAGAAACCGAAATTGCTGCCAAAATTTAACAGGTCTGACAGCATCTATCGGGAGAAAACTAATGAAGAGTCACATTAGTTCTAATGAAGAGTTACCAGACTCAAAACTTTCTTCCCCATAGCTGCTGAGTTTCAACAGCAATTTCTGCATTTGTTTCATTCAAAATTTGATTCACTTCCACTGCTTCCTTGTGAGGGTGTCAATTGCTTTTCCTGCCTCTGTGGTGCAGGCAAGAACAGAGAGAAGTGAAAATGTACAAGATATGTATCCCAATAGAAGGACAGCAATGTCCTGTTGTAATAATTGAAGAGAAGTTCTTGAAAACTGGAAGAGCAATTATAAAGTATAAGATTGTGGACAGGTGTGGATAGAAAAACTTGCAATGTAGAATGATGGTTTCCCTGCGTAAAACCATTGGATTGTTCAGTTGTGAAAGGATCCCTTGCTAATCAAGTTTGGGTTCTCAGTTTGGATTGATGTCCTGGAATTTTGCTTCTTTATCATTGTGAACTGGTAGAGGTTGGCTGCTTTGCTGCATTGATTGTTTTAGGTAGGGTTCATGATCAGGCACTTTTATGTAATACATAGTAGGATAGGTTTGTCTTTCCTATTGTCAAGAATTAAAGGTAATTGTGAATATCAGCTTCAAGTATGTTATGTTATCCCTTGTGAGTAAGAGAAATTCCCACTGTGAAAGAAGGAAAATGAATATGCTTCATGATTAAACAAATGCATTTCATAATTATCGAAATGCAGCATTCTCCCTCAAATGTCTCTATGGTTGAACCATTCATTTCTCACACCTGCTTCCAGTTAGTACCTAGGGCTTTTGCTGTCATTTTACACTTGAAGTTGGGAATGAAAAGGCAAATTCAGCTCATTTAAATCCTTATGCAGTATGTTGCTGTTACTGCTGCTTAATCTTACACTTTATCTGTTTCTTTAAAACTCTTTTTTTTTGCATGAGTAAATAAAGAATGAAAAGCCCAAATGTATAAGAGTTGCTCTGGGAATAATTTCAGTAATGTTGTTGTGTAGGAATTTGTGCAGATTTACAGATTCAGACGTAGTGGGCAGGATTTTACAGGGGCCAGAATGATGTAGGCTTTTGCAAGAGATGTGGCAGAATTGTGCTAGAAGTCCAGTGAAACCTCTCTTGATGTCAGGAACAATTCGCTGGATCTCTATGTTCTGGATCTTCAAATAAGATTCTTGCAAGACAGCGGTGAGTTGTCTATCAATGTGGATTATAGGTTGTCGACGACCTTATTAACTGCATATTTTATCTGATTAATATTAGTGGTCAGGGGTTTGGTCAATCTAGGGACTATTGGTCAAAGTTGGTCAGAAGTCTGGGGTGAATACACTCCTGAGTGTATGTGCATTCATCAATAAGGAGGGTGTAAATGTGGGGGCTGTATGACCAATGGGTGGCTGATTGCCAAAAGTGGATAGGACAGTTAGGGCTTAGGGTGGGGATGAAGGCAATGGGACGTGTTGAGGCAGAGACAGGATGGTGATGGGTTGGGGGGAGTCCAGACAAGCTGAGTTCCCTGATATAATTTGCTGTTCACTAGATGCTAACTTCAACTGCAA
The DNA here is from genome assembly GCA_024137785.1 of Ginglymostoma cirratum. Classification (NCBI taxonomy): domain Eukaryota; kingdom Metazoa; phylum Chordata; class Chondrichthyes; order Orectolobiformes; family Ginglymostomatidae; genus Ginglymostoma; species Ginglymostoma cirratum. Next base: position 5,881,031 of record JAHRHZ010000003.1, read on the forward strand.
AATAGCTGGGACAACACCCAGGTTGGGCGCAATCTCAGTTGGTTTGACGGACGAAAGTATGAATTCCATTTGCAAGCTGCACTTGCAAACTGCAGCTACATTTAATTTGTAATCAGTTCATCATCCATTTGCAATACATATAGAGTGAACATGCTTAGGCTTTAACTGCTGGACAAAGTTGATTTGCACCATGTCATTCATTCTTGCAGAATGAACATTGACATTCAATGCTGCAGAGGTAAGCGACAATTACTTAAAAAGAGGGGAATGCTGGTCAGTGACAACCCATCATTTGTGTAACATGAAAGCGCGCTGTGGGAGTTGGAGACTATTTCTTCATTATCTCTCATCTAAGTTTTACAATGCGTGGATAAGTTTCATGTTTTATGAGGGTCTGGGGTAAGAAGGGGTTTGGAGTGCACCGGGCACTCCCTTGTTGATGTAACATGTTGTTTACTCACTTGGCACAAGACCTTCACCTTCGTAGTTGGTTCACATGCTGAAGCTGAAGCTGAATGACAGAGATATGGCTCTCATTTATTAGGACGCTGTATATTTCACTGTATGGAGGAATATGTATCGCCCTTATATGTAGGGTATACCACCGCAGACTGTTCGAAGAGAAAAAAAAAACTCTGCTTTTCCCAACATAGATCATTTCCAGAGTAATGCCCTCAGTCATTGGTGGGATGTTAGTCTCTGTGACAAGGGCATATGCAGGAGGACCAAAGCCAAAAGCAAGTCCAGGAACGGCTGTAAGCTATTGTAGAGGTCAAGGAACATCCGGCACAGGCAGAGACCATAATCCCTCAAGATGCTCAGGTCCACAGGAGGACTAGAGATTTTCTCCCCAACTCCGTTTTCTCAGGATGAGCAAGACCCATTGATGATGCAGACTCCAGATGACTGTAGACACTGTGATGAAACTATGCCATATGCTAAAGCAGGACCTGATTGTTGCAGGACAATGGGGATGGGGTGATCCTTTCCTGGGGCCTGTGAAGGTTACATCCATTTTGACCTTCTTTGCCAGCATTTATTGCGCACCCTAGTTGCCCTTGAGAAGGTATTGGTGAGCTGCCTTTTTGAAATGTGCACTCCACCTGCTGTGGGTTGACCCCTAATGCCATTAGGAAGGTAATTCCAGCATTTTGATCCAGCAACAGTGAAGGAACTGCAACATATTTCCAAGTCAGGATGGTGAGTGGCTTGGAGGGGAACTTGAAGGTGGTGGTGTTCCCATATGTCTGTTGCCCTTGACCTTCTAAATGGAAGTTGTCGTGGGTTTGCAAGGTGCTGCCGAGGATCTTTGGTGAGTTTCTGCAGTGCATCTAGTAGATAACACACAATGCCACTGCTGAGTGTGTGTGGTGGAGGAAGTGGATGCTTGTGGGGTGAAGTGCCAATCAAGCGGGCTGCTTTCTCCTGGATGGTGTCAAGCTTCTTGAGTGTTGTTGGGGCTGCACTCACCCAGACAAGTGAGGGGTATTCCATCACACTCATGACTTGTGCCTTGGAGATGGTGAACAAGCTTCGGTGAGACAGGAAGTGAGTTCCTCACTGCAGTGTTGCTTGCCCCTGACCTGCTCTTGTAGTCACTGTGTTTATGTGGTGAGTCCAGCTGAGTTTTTTGTCAGTGATAACCCCTCAGGATGTTGATAGAGAGGGATTCAGTGAAGATAACACCATTGAATATCGAGGGGCGGTGGTTAGATTGTCTCTTATTGGTGATAGTCATAGCATTGCATTTGTGTGGCACGAATGTCACTTGCCACTTGTCAGCCCAAGCCTGGATATTGTCCACATCTTGTTGCATTTGAACATGGACTACATCAGTATCTGAGGAATCGAGATTGGTGCTGAACATTGTGCAATCATTGGTGAATATCCACACTTTTGACCTTATGATGGAGGGAAGGTCATTGAGGAAGCAGCTGAAAATGGTTGGGCCTAGGACACTAACCTAAGATGTTTTTGAGCTGAGATTACTGACCGCTGACAGCATGGCCATCTTTCTATGTGTAAGATATCACTGCAGCCACCAGAAGTTTGCCCCATCATACATTGATTCCAGTTTTGTTAGGGCTCCTTGATGCCACACTCGGTCGAAAGCCTTGATGTCAAAGGCTGTCACTCTCACCTCCCTTGTATGGAATCCTTCAGTTGTACAGTGCCCGATGACATCTAAGATAACACTGGTTCACTTTATTTCCTGGTGATGAGAGCAATGCTGCAGACCAGAGAGTAGGGGCCAGAAACATAGCTGATTTCTCCAAAATGCAGGAAGCCATCAATTGCATACATGTCCCACAGAGAGACCACATCACAATGCTGTGGGATTCATGGACTGTAAAGTAATTGTGGTCATTATGCCAGGATTTATTTTGCACCAAAGGTGGGGTTGGATGGCTGCCAGTGTGGAGGGGGAGAGAGTGTGCAATATGCAGCCACTATTTGATTTGATGGTGTTCACTCTTCCTTGGTATAAATTAAAGCTTGTTTTGTTCAAATGTATGTCTGAATGTGAAGTTTTCCTGCTGCATAATAACATGATGCAAGTCGACAATGAGAGTAACAGTGAATTAGAGAAGTTGGGTAAACAGGATGTGGCTGAGGACAGGTAAACTGCAATGCCTGTTGTTTAAACTGACTGGGGTGAGAGAATGTGGTTGTATGTGCAAGAAAGTGTCAGCCATGCTGTCTATGTGCCATGTGGCTGCTATGCCATCACATTGCTGGTGACAGGCAATTCTGGATTGCTGACATTTTCCCGGTGGTGTGTTGTGGTCTTTTGGAGACAGTGCAGGCTCTAGGGGTACTGTACTTTTGTCTGATATCCAATGAGTGGCGAATTCTTCTGGAAATAGCGGGAGGTAGAATGGGGATAGAATCAAGTGAAAGGGACACTGTCAAGAACAGGGTAGGTAGTTGATGAGGCAACATTTGTAAAATGGGGTAGAGTGTTTCCTAGTCCTTGCAGAGAGGACCACTCTGTGATACCCAATGAAACTGACAGCCGAAAGAAAAGGCTGCGCCCTATGTTTCCCTTTGGTGTGTGAAAGTTTCTTCATACTCAAGCTGCACAAGTCAGGTGATGGTTGTGTTTCAGATATTTTCTAATTAACCTTGTTTCAAGATGTTATTATGGATCTCTGGAGCAGGTGGGACTTAAAACTGGGTCTCCTGGCTCAGATGTAGGGATAATACCATTGCAAAACAAGGGCTCCCAATTGTGTTTCAGATATTTTTAATCAACCTGTCAGAGATATCATCACACACCTCTGGAGCAGGTGAGATTTGAACCCAAGCCTCCTGGCTCAGAGGCTTGGGTTCACTGTGCCACAAGAGTCCCATGAAGCAGTTGTGCTGTACGGTACGGCAACGGATAATCACCAGCTGTTTCTTATAGCTAACAACCAATAAGAAATGTTGCTGTGCCCCTTCCCCCCTCATGTTTGGTGGTCTGCATTACCCTTAATGGGTTTTGCAAGTAAATTAATCAGTTGGAGAACGTGGATGATTTTCTGGTGATGGTTATTAGATGACAAAATAACAGAGTGATTTGGTGATGGGGGAGAAAATGTGTGTGTAAGAGCAATTTTGAACATCAAAAATAAACCCGAGAAATTTTGCTGGTACAGTTGCCAACTGGGGAAGGTCAGATTGCAATAGTCAGCTCTTAACCCACTTTTGTTTGGAAGGAATTATATCATGCAAATCCTACATTTATACACTTGTAATTGTAATTAGTGCCCCTTTGAACTATACATGCCACCTTGCAAAAAATTAATCGGAAGAAAAGCTCTTTTCAATATTCCGTGGAAACTGCATGAGCAGACAGCAACTTCTGTCACGTTTACAGACGTATTGATAGTCATGCGATTTTAAGCAGGAAATGGTCAGTACTGTGAACTGAAAATTGTTTCTTTTGCTGACATTGTGACAATCAATGTTCTAAATTTTTCCAAATGCAGATTTTACTGCGTTTGCAGTGCTGAAATACACAAAGATAACAGTGTACAGCCATGTAATGATTAAAGGTGGTTCCACTCTGCATCTCAGGAAATAATTTTATTTCCATTAATTTTAAAACCTTGGGCAACAACAAATAGCCAGAGTCACAAAACCACAGTGCAGCAATTTCACTGGAGGTCATGGGCTGGAAAAACTTCTCCCATCTCATAGAGTTATCAAACTACAATAAACTCAGAAACAAATTGCAATTGATCAATTATTTAGCGAAATATAACATGTCTGAATCGAGGACATAATCATGAGTCAATTTGGTATGAAGAGTAGTTTCACTCATTTGATAGCTTATTTTCCAAAGTCAGGTAGTCGTGGGTTCAAACCCTCATTCAGATTTGAGCATAAAATTCAGGCTGCCACAGCTCTAGGGAGCTGTCCTTCAGAATGGAAAGAAATATTTATAATTATGGTGCGCCTTTTGAAATCTCAAGCACTTTAAAGACAACGAAGTACTTTTAAAGAACGGTGACAGAGGTCCTGTCTAATGATCAGGTGTAAAATGTGCCCTGGAGGGTTGATGCACAGCACTGAGTTCTTCTCATTGCTTTGCAAGCTGTCAATCCTCAGCCATCATACATTATCGGCCATTTGTTTCAGGGGATGAGAGTTTTGCATTATGTGAACAGACTAAAGAAGCTGGAGTTGTTTTCTTCCGATCAGGGAAGGCTGAGGAAGGTCTAATACAAGTGTTCAAAATATTGATGGATTTAGACTGGGGGGGAGAAAGAACAATAACTATTTCAAATGATCGAAGACTCAGAGAACACAAATTATAGGGTGTTTGCAAAATGTTTGGAGAAGACATGAAAAAAAGGATTTTCGTGCTATAAATTGTGCAAATTTATTACTACTTGATGGGCTGGCTGGTGAATATACGGCCGTAAGATATGGGAGCAGAATTAGGTCACTCAGCCCAACAGATCATCTCCACCGTTTGATCATGACTGATATGTCTCTCAACCTCATTCTCCTGCCTTCTCCCTGTAACCCTTCATTCCCTGAGTAAAAGATAATTGTGTTGTTGTATTGTAATCAAGATTCTATCTGTCTCTGTCTTAAATACATTCAATGACTTGGCCTCCACAGCCTTCTGTGGCAATGAGTTCCACAGATTAACCACCCACTCTGGCTAAAGAAACTCCTCATCATCTCAGTTCTAAAGGATTGTCCCTTCACACTGAGGTTGTTCCCTTTGGTTCTCGTCTCCCCTAGTGGTGGAAAGATCTTCTCCATGCCCACTCAATTCAAGCCTCTGAGTATTCTTTAAATTTTAATGAGATCCCCTCTCATCCCTGTAAACTCCATCAAGTACGGACCCAGTGTCTCCTGAAGACCCGCTCTTCATCTGACAAGCCCTTCGTCCCTGAGATCATTGTTATAATTCTTCTCTGGACCCCTTCCAACGCTAGCACATCCTTCCTTAGATACGGGTTCCAGTGCTGTTCTCAATATTCCCAATGTGGTCTGCCTGGAGCTTTATACAGTCTCAGCAGTACACATCTGCTTTGTATTGTTGCACTCTTGAAATTAATGTGAACATTGCATTTGCGTTCCAAACTGCCAACTGAACCTGTATGCTAAACCTTAAAAGATTCCTGAACTAGGACTCCTCTGTCCCTTTGTGCTTTAGATTTCTGAAGATTCTACAGGAAATTTCGAAGGGGTATCTGGTAAAAACTTGAAGAGGAAAAACAATTGCAGGGAAGTGGGCAACCAATGCAATTGTTCTTTGAAAGAGATGGCATAGACTTGATGGGCTAAATAGCCTCCTGTGCTGCACTGTTCTATGATTCCCTTGCTATTGGTGCAATCCTGCTGAGCACAAATAGGCCTTTGTGTTTTCTGCATACTGCAGTGAAAATAATTCCATTGATTGTGAGGTATCCTGAGATGTTCTGTTGACATGACGAAGTACAATATAAAAAAATCATCTTTCCTGATGGTGTCGAGTAGCAGTGCCAAGGTTTTGCATATAAAAAAAAGCTTGTTAAGTGAGCTAAGGATGAACATAATAATATTTGTATATTTCTCATAAATAAACTTGAATTGACCCTTTAAAGCATGTTAGAGAATTAAAAGACTGCATTGAACATTCAATAATACATTCCCATAAAACGTTTATGAAACATATTCTGAATTATGTATAATGTTATTCCATTGTTGTGTTCAGTTATTTTTAAACTGCTGATCCCTCCAAATGTTGCCCTTGTGTTAGAGGATTTCTGAATGTGAATTGTGGGTCTGCAATATCCTTCTGGGTTTGGGACCCTGACGTCGCAATCGAATGCTGTTTCAGTCATCCCAAAGTCTGTTTTACAAAATTGTTCCTTTATTGCCGGGACACACTCAGTATCCAATTAACACTGGAGGCAAGCTTTTGAAGCTGGAGGATCAGAAAGTAATTCTCCAGCACTGAAGCAGCTGCAATGTGCCAGAGCAGGTGAATGCAAGGGAAGGACACCTCCATCATAAGGCACCCTCTGAGGATTTTTTTACACAAATGATGCAAAGAAATGACTAGAGCAGTTGGGCTACCACTGTGGAGAAGAAACCTTTACACGGGCAGTCCCATGGCCGCAGTTGTGGCCAGATAGGTATGATGGCTGTGGGAGTGACCTCAGTATGATCCTGGAACAAATAGTGATTTGTATGGCCACCTCCATGCAATCATTGCAGGACCCAACAAGAGGCATCCACTGCACTTGTCTCACAGTGAGTTGTAGCTGAATGACTGATATGGTGAATTTATTTTCTTAAGCAGGTGGTAAGATCCATGAAAGCTGACATTAGTAAATGAGTGTGGCTCAGTAATTTTAAGAGTATTCTGATTCAGTAGCATTTTGAGCCCTTTTGTAATACATGGTTGCGAAGTAATTTATTGCTGCTTCCCTTTCCACTGATATGGTCTTTGGGTAAATACGCCCAAATTGAATTTACCACCAATAACGAAACGCAAAAAATAAAACTTCCAACGGATGACTTCTGTGTAATCATATCCTGTCAAGCAATATTACTGAAATAAGGTGAAGGAAGTACCTGATCAGTTATGATGATGAAGGTTTAATTAAGTGCTTGTGGTGGGAGTCTGACCTTCAGGGTCCTTTTTAGAAAGCAAGTGATGATGTGCAATTTTGATAATTGTTCTTTTGTTCGATCCATTCAATTTAATTTTTGGCATTTCTGAGCAATGATGGCATCATCCAGATTGCAAGAGTTCATAAACCCTGCTGGATATATACAAGCAAAGGGGTAGTTATTGACAAGGGGTTATTCAACATCAACCATTTATATCAGACTCAGTAATCCTTCCAAGTCAGTTCCACTTAATATGTTGACAGAAATTGGGTTTTATCTAAAAAAAGCAGAATATTGGAGAAAATTGTAGTGCTGTCTGATATCATCACCAAGACGATTAGCATTTTCCTCTCTCTAACCTTCCAGCAGAAGCATCAACCAGCTGAATCAAAATGTTTAAAATCCTCATCAAAATAACACGGGAAATTTTGTGTGAGCACGCCACTGAATTCAAGACAGACAGCACACTGAACAATTTTAATCAGCACAATTCTGTGGAGTTGTTCAGTTTGTTCGAAGGGGCCCTGATAGTGAGACAGTGCAGAGGAGGTGATATTGAATCTGAAGAAAGACATGTTTGAAATTATTTCCACATGCAGGTTTGTTTGGGCTGAATGGTCCGCCTCTGTGTTGTAACTTCCTATGATCCTGTCTGCCAGAAATTTTCAAAAATGCATTAAATATAGCAAACTGCTTGGAATACAGTGCCTCGCAGGCAATGTCTCAAAGGCAATGGCTATTTTGTGCTCAACAGCTATTAAAGTTGCGAAACAACAAGGAATTCTATCATCAGCTTATCTGTTTTCTTTAATGGTGGGTCAGGGAAGAAAGTTGGTTTGAATGTCGGAAACAAGTCCTTTCTGTTATTCTATTGCATCCTTAATATACACCTGCTTTGGTAGTTAAGCCTTGGTTTTAATGTCTTCATTGTAGGCAACACACCATGATAGTGCAGCATTGCATTTTGCTGTATATCTTTTGCAATAAAAATTAAATAGATTAATGGATTTAGAAACACCTGGAGTGGTTCCTTTAAGTAATTGATCCTGAAGCTTCTTGTTCATTTTGCTAAAACTGTGTCAAAAGTATAATTTATTTTTAAAATTTAATTAAATTAAAATGAAAAAGAAAGAACAGTGCAGCACAAGAGCAGGTCCTTTGGCCCACCAACTCTGCACCAACATATGACGCTTTCCTACGTGAAAAAACCTTTTGCCTCTACATTACCCATTTCCCTCTGTTCCCTGGTTCTGCATATATCTGTCAAGATACTTTTTAAATGTTGCTATTGTATCTGCCTCCACCACCTCCTCTGGAAGCACGTTCCAGGCACAATATGTGTGAAAAAAAAAACCTACTTCTCATATCTCCATTTAACTCTCTCCAATTTACCTTTAACGTACATCCCCCAATAATTGACATTTCTACCCTGAGAAAAAGACTCTGATAATCCATTCCATCCATGTCTCTCGAAATTTTGTTAAATTCCATTACGTCACCCCTCATCCTTCGACATTCAAGTGAAAACAAATCCAGTCTCTCGTCACAGTTAATACACTCCAAACCTGGCCACATCCTTGTAACAAGCATGGGGCTGGATGAACACAGCAGGTCAAGCAGCATCATAGGAGCAGGAACTGTCCCTTACCCTTTCCTTCTCGTAGTGTGGTGACCAGAACTGTACATATATTGTGGCCCCACTAACGTTCTATATAGCTGCAATGTGACTTGTCAACTATTACATCTTTTCCCCAGCTGATGAAGACAAGCATGATACATGCCTTCTTGACCACATTAGCCACTTGCGTTGTCACAGGCAACTGTGGACCTGTACACTGAGATCTTTCTGTATGTTGATGCTATGCGGGTTTCTGCCATTTTTGTTTCCTTCTCTCCTGCATGAGATCTACCAAAATGCATCACCTTGCATTTGTCTGGATTAAACTCCATATGCCATTTCTCCACCCAGTTCTCCAGCCTATCTATTTCCTACTGTATCCTTTGGCAATCCTCCTCACAGCTCCCCCAAACATTGCCTTGTCCACAAACTGAGCAATTAGGTCACCTACATTCTCCTCAAATCATTTATATATTTTACAAACAACAGGAGTCTCAAAATTAAACCCTGCAGAACACTTCTGGTCACAGATCTAAAATCTGAAATACATCCTTCCACTGCTACTCCCTGGCTTCTACGACCAAGGCAGTTCTGTATCCATCCTACCTGCTCACCACAGATCCCATAGGACTTCATCTTTTGTATCAAACTGCTATGAGAGACCTTCCCAGAATCCTTGCTAAACATTTGTTTTCAGGAAATAGTTACTGCATGGAACACACTTCCAGAGAAGTGAATTGATTTGAAGTCCCTGGAAGGGAGCAGCTGGAATACCAGTAGTGGGGAGAAAACTGTTGAAAGTGAGAAGCTAATATATTTTCTTCGTTCATGCATGGGATTTGGCCATCACTGGCAGTGCCAGCATTTGTTGCCCATCTCTAATAGTGCACTCCTGTAGGTCTGGAGTCACATGTAGGCCAGACCAGATAGAGTCATAGAGTCATACAGCACAGAAACTGACTCTTTGGTCCAACCAGTCAATGCCAACAATAATCCCGAACTAAACTAGTACCACCTTCCTGCACTTGGCCCTCCAAACATTTCTTATTCATGTACTTATCTAAATGTCTTTTAAAGATTGTAACTGTACCCGCAGCCACCACTCTCTCTGTAAAAAAATTGTCCCCATGTCTTTTTTAAATCTTTCTCCACTCACCTTAAAAATGTGCCCCCTCGTCTTGAAATACCCCCCATCCTAGGAAAAAGACACCTTATTTATGCCCCTCATGATTTTAGAAACCTCAATAAGGTCAACCCTCAATCTCCTACACTCCAATGAACAAAGTCCCAACCTGTCCAGCCACTCCTTATAACTCAAAACCCCTCCATTCCCAGCAGCATCCTGGTTAATCTCTTTTTAGGTTAAGGATAGCAGATTTCCTTGCTGAAAGAATTTCAGCGAACCATATGGGCAATTGACAATAGTTTCATGAGCATCATTAGGACATAATTGTAATTCTAGGGTTTATTGAATCCAAATTTCACCATGTGCCATGTCACCAGAGTGTTAGTTTATAAGTTTGTATTCCTAATCCAGTGATATTACCATGTCAGCACTGCGTCCCCTAAATAGAAGAGTCTAACTGCCTTCTTAAGACGTGGGAGAAGGAGTAGACTTAAGCAAGCAATGCTTCAAAATTAGATGTTCATGCAATTTGTGCACTAATTGTGAATTTGGACAATAACTGTTCCTGATGACCTTTGAGAATATGACCATGAACCTGCATTTTGAACTCCTGCAGTCTGTGTGTTGAATATGCTTAAATGCTGTTGTTAGATACAATGTTCAAGGTTTTGACCAGGTGATGATCAAGGAACAGCAATTTATTTCTTAGTAGTAATGGTTTATAACTTGTGCAGAAATTTGCAGATGTTACTTTTCTCATATTTGGCCTTCTAGGCAGAAGTCAGAAGCTTAGAAGATGCTGTCAATGAGTCCTGAGAGGTGCTACAGTACATCTTGCAGCCGACACACATTGTAACACGGCACACAGTGGCAGAAAAGAGTTCATTTTGAAGAGAATGGATTGGGTGCAATCAAGCAGGCTGTTTTGTCCTGGATGATGATGAGTTTCTTGAGTGTTCTTGGGGGTTGCACTCATCCAGATAAATTAACAGTGTTCCATTACACTCCTAACTGGGGCCTTGTAGATGCCTTGCAGATTTTGCAGAGTTAGGAGGTGAGTTATTCATCGCAGCACTCCCAACTTTGAGACTGCCTTTGTCGAAACAATAGTCATTTGACTTGCCCAGTTCAGTTTCAGATCAGCAATATTTCCCAAGATGTTGTTAGTGTTGCATTCAGTATCAGGACTGTTCAATGTCAAGAGGAAATGGTTAGATTCTCTCTTGTTTGAAATAATCATTACTTGCTATTTGTGTGGTGTGAATGTTCCTTGCTACTTATCAACTCAACCTGAATGTTTGTACAATCACGGGCCATTTCATTTTCTACGGACTTGCAAATAAGACTGAACACACTGCAATCATCAGTGAAATTCCTATTTCTCACTCTGTGATTTCAGGAAGGTCATTGGTGAAGCAGCTGAAAATGGTTTGGCCAATTGGACTCAGCCCTGAGGAATCCCTGCAGTGATATCCGGGAACTGTGGTGATCGGCCTTCAAGAACTGTGAATAGGTATGTCTCCAAATAACAAGTAGTGTTTCACCACTTAACATTGATCGAAATTTAATGAGGGTTCTTTGATACCATATATATTCCAATGCTGCTTCAATGTCAAAGGCAGTGTCTCATCTGACATCAGAAAGTCAGCTCTTTTTTTCTTGATCAGGTCTTTGTTAAAGATGTAAATATTACATCTTTGCCAAAGTAAGAGAGATCCGCTTTGATGATTATTGACTGATGTTGGAGCGTATGTAGTGAGGGGACAAGCTGGGCATAAAACAGAAAAAGTGGTGATGGAGTTAAGGTTTGGTACTCAGGGAAATGATAGAAACTGGAATTGAAGAAAGTTCAGTTCTGGGATCACTGCTTTTCATAGTTTACAGAAATCACTTGGACTCTGGGATCAGAAGAACAAATTTTTGGATGATACCAAAGAGGAGGTATAGCTGCTGAAGAAAAATACAGCAAGTTACAAGTTGAATTAATAAAACTGTCAGAATCAATGTAGAATTGGGAAAATAATTGCAATAAGTGTGAGCTCATGCATTTTGATATGAGGAAGAAGGGCACATACTCCTTTGATAATGAGAATATAAATGGAAGAGAGGAACAAAGGAATCTGATGCATAAATCACTAAAAATAGAAATCTCAAATAATAGGGCTGTAAAAATGAAGTATTGGAGTTCTAGAGGCATAGAATTGAAAAGCAGATAAATTACCTTCTGCTTCTCTTGAACCTTGATTAGAATATAGTTGGTATCCTGGCCACACTTAAGGTCTCCACAAAAAGGTATTGAGGCATTAGAGAAGGTACAACACATCTCACAAGGTTCATAGAATGCAAACTTGAAGTTTAAAAGGAAATGCTTAACAGTCTGCAGGTCTTCTCTCTAAAAATGAGAAGACCAAGGGGCAACGAGCTTGAGTCCTTCAGATTATTTTTTAAAATATTTCTTCTTTTAAGGAATCTGTACATCACCAACATTTATTGTCCACTCTGAATTCCCTTGAACTGAGTGGCTTGCTTGGCCATTTCAGACAGCAATTAAGAATCGACCACATCACTGTGGATAGGCAGTGACATGCAGACCACATCAGAAAAGTACAGTAATGTCCTTTCCTAAAGGACATAAGCGAACAAGATGGGTTTTTAGGACAATTGGTTATAGTTTCATGGTCACCATTAGTGAGAAAGCCTTTCAATTTCATAATTTGTTGCTTCAGTTTAAATTTCACTAGCTGCTGTGATGAAACTTCATCTCATGTCCTCAAGTCATTAGCTGAGGGCTCAGGATTATGTTCCAGTGACATTACTGCTGCAACACATAGTGCCAGCAGGCATAGTGAAAGTGTTTCTACTTGAAGGAAGACCAAAATGTAGGGGTTATACATATATATATAAGATTGGCACCAATAAATTCTGTGACAAGTTTATGAGAAACATCATAACTCAAAAGGAGTGTTGAGAAAGTGGACTTTACAATCATATGGAGTATGAAATACAATTAATAATTTTGAAGTGTTGACAGGATGCCAACTGAACATATGAGGTTGGATAGCAACAGAATTATTTGCTGGTAGGGTTAGATGAAGCCAGGCAGGAGCAGGCTTTTGTGGAGCATTAAACAATGCTGTGTGCTTCATGTACCAAATAACTTGCTTCTGTGCTGTAGACTTGGTGTAACTACACTCGCTGTTCATGTATGTGCCCTTTTGATGAAGGTGCCTTAATACCAATGATAAATAGAAAAGAGTTTTTAATGTTCCTACATTAATATGCATTGGAACGGTGGAATAGTTCCCCCAGGCAGCCTTCTAGGATGCTTTAATCAATAGCATTATTGGTGTTATAAATTTCAATATTGCCACTTTCATGTTTTACCTAATAGGTTTACAGAATATCTGATATGTCGCAATTATTTAGTGCAGGCTGTTCGGTGCCGTCTTGAAGAGGTTTTACACAACATCATTGTGGCTCAGAGTCAGTCATAGACCATCTGCTATATTCCTCAGTACAAAGACTCCTCAATAATCTTATCCCCAAATTCCCAAACAAAAAAGTCCTGCTAAATCACAACTTCTACTTGGAACATCCCTCGAAGCCCATCAAAGGGAATAATGTTAAAATTAAAGCCAATTCAGAAAACAATTGTTTAAGACTGATACAAATATTGAGCTGTGCCAACTTTTTCCCGTTGTTGCATCACCCGCTCCACCACCAAGCCCAACCACACAAACCCACACACACACCCACGCACACATATCTCCATCCCAAATATGTTTCTTTGGTAAGGGTATCAAAGATATATGGATTAGTACTGGGTAAATAGGGTTGAGATATAGATCATCTTGCAACTAATTTGAATGATAATTAGGGCATTTAAAGATAAACTAGACAAGCAAACTTTGAAAGGAAAGATGAGCAACACTGGTAAATAATCAACATCATGTTACAGCTGTCAGCCGATACTGAGTGTTACTGACATGGTTGCTTCCCACTGCCTGGAAAATATGCTGGTGCTCCCTGCACGGCTTGACATTATTTGAGGATTACATAGTGATTAGCAAGATCCCAGTTTCAATCCACAGCCTGAAGCAAAGCTCAATAGTATTGGATGCTCATAACCCTACCTTGAGCCTTGATGCATCCCCAGGTCTGACTGTGGCCCACCTCCCTGAATGACTTCAGCAGACAACCCTGAAAGATGAATGACCAGACCCTGACCCCATCTGCATAGGACCCCAAGCAAGTGAGGGATGATGCTTCATACAATGGTGAGCATACTGGAGAATGAGCCTTGGTGGGAGGTGAATGCAGGAGAAGAGTCAGAGTGCATGTTACATCACAGATAGAAGATGGTGGCACTTAACTTGGTAGAGCAGTGAGGGGGCCTGACCACTTTGCAGCATTGCTAGGTCTTTCTCCAGACCACGGAGACTTTACTAATCCAGATGGCAACATTGGACCAGGGTGGCAGGGTCTGGTTTTGTGGCCTCCTGTGTTGATCCTGGCGAAGAGGCTCTTTCCTGCATCACCCCAGCCACCAGGAGCTCCAGATCCTTGTCTGCAAAGGAGAGTGTAAATTTCACCTTGAGTTCTATGTCCTGGCAAATGTCTCTAACAATGAAGGGATAATCTGGAATGTGACGTTCGCCTGGGCGTGTGATGGCCTTTTAAGTTTGACACTGGATCCAGGGATCTTGGAATATCCCAGCAGTGGTGAGAACCACTTACAGCAGGTGGGTGAATCAGAATGAGCAGGACGCTGTAAGGATGTGCCACTTAGTTAGTGAGGCGAGTTTGGGATGATATAGAAGAAAACACGCTCAGCCTCGTAAAGAGAAACCCTCCATAAATCTTGACAAAAATGAGACTTGAACAATTACTGGGAAGATTCAGATCAGTGTCTTTGGAGGAAACTGAATAAGAGAAAATTGGTGAAATAAGAAACTTAGGCTACTTCTGATGGTCCAATGTAAGAGGAAGATCGATAGAAGCCTAATGTAGTGCCATCTCCTTATATAAAGGTTCAGAGAGCCCTGATGGCAATTCGCACCATTAGTGAATATCACTTTCACTCCCAAAATACCTATCATCATTATGGCTTTTTTTCAGTATTGCATAGGATGCAGCCATCTCCAACAAGATCAGTCTTTGTTGTCTACCTCTGATTAGTGGCTTGCTTCACCATTTCAGAGGCTGGTTAAGCCAACCATGTTTCGATAGATTTGGAGTCATATGTAGGCCATCCTGGTAACTTATATCCCTAAAGAGTTCTTTGAATCAGATTGATTTTTTTATTTATAAAAGTCAATTGTTAATGATTTCATAATCACTACCACGGAGATTTACTTTCAATTCTAGATTTGTTAATTGAAGTAAAATTCTACCACCTGCCATACTTGGACTCGA
Organism: Ginglymostoma cirratum; assembly: GCA_024137785.1. Taxonomy (NCBI): domain Eukaryota; kingdom Metazoa; phylum Chordata; class Chondrichthyes; order Orectolobiformes; family Ginglymostomatidae; genus Ginglymostoma; species Ginglymostoma cirratum. The sequence goes on from JAHRHZ010000003.1 coordinate 5,896,294, forward strand.
ACCCAAGAACATTAGCCTTAGTCTCTGGATTGCTTATCCAGTGACATTACCACCATACCACTGTGTTTCCCTTGAGTGGAAAGGATTTCTTGGTATCCCAGAATTTCCCCTTTATTGATCGAGACAGATATGGGTTCTTATATGTAGCAACTTGTCTTTTAGTTTACAATCATCACATTTCAATGTTTTACGTTTCATTGCAAAACATAAATCAATCTTAAAAGGTAGAAAACGAAAAGAAAACCTGTCATTTCCAATTGTGTATGACTTGTCTGGAACAAAACTTACATGTTGCAGTTGTGGTGATTGTAATAACGTTGCCAGGTGGGCAGTATAGAAAATGCATTCCCTGATCAGGGCTGTTAGTCTGGGTCAATCAGGGAGCCCTGGCTGACTCCCTGGCTGACATACAAACAAGAATGTTAGATAGTTTAGGAAGTAACTTAGTGCAGATGCTGGAATCTGTACTGCAAACAAAAAATGCTGGAAATCACAGCGGGTTAGACAGCATCAGTGGAAAGAAAACAAGCTAACACTGACCGTAGATGACTGCTCATCAGAATGTCAGACATCTTGTTCACTCTGAGAGTTGTCCCTAAGGGAGCAGGATCAATGTCAAGGGATATTCACGTGTAAATAAAGTGTGACTTGCTGATGGGATACAGGGTTCTGTTATTTCAGTAGTATGTGCTCTTGGACTGATGTTGTAAGTTGATGACCATCTTTAATTCCCTTGATTTTCCCATCTATATCACTTGTTCACATATTTGAGAATGGGCTTTGAGGCAGGATGTTTTGCCAGCAATTAAACATCATAGTAGTGATCCAGATGTTTTATTTCGCAGTGTCATAAAGGATCTGCCAGTATGCAAAAAAAATGATGGATAGGATATTCAGTGGGGTTGAATGGAAACAAAATACAGAAAGCTTTAACTTTGGACATTGGACATAAAAGGGATTGTTAAAATTAGCTTTCTTTTATTATAAAATACTATCTTCATAGAATAGAATCCCTACAGTGTGGAAACAGGCCCTTTGGCCCAACAAGTCAATACTGACCCTTGGAGCAATACATCCAGACCCATCCCCATAATCTACACATCCTGAACACTGTGGGCAATTTAGCATAGCCAATCCACCTAACCTGCACATCTTTGGACTATGGGAGGAAACCCAAGCAGACACAGGCAAAACATGCAGACTCCACACAGACAGTCACCCAAGGGTGGAATTGAACGTGGGTCCCTGGTGCTGTGAGGCAGCAGTGCTAACCACTGAGCCGCCGTGCCATCCCTAAGAAATTGTGTATTGCATCTGAGCCAGGTAGGATCTATTAACATCAAAACAGCAATTCAGCCTTTATATCCAATGAAACAATTGCCAACTATTCTTGCACTCACTGTGGAAGAATCTTTAACCAAAATAACCAAAGTTACTGAATTATTTGCAAACGAATTTATAAAGAAGATTCCAGTTTTGGTAGCTTTTACTTAAATCCACATAAGTTAAACATGAATTGGCAGGCCAAGTATGGCTGATGCAAAGTATATGTTACACATGGAACAGCAGAAACAACAAAGACCATCTTATGATAATACAAGGATTTGTGTCAGTCCCTGCACGACCATGGGGCTGTGAGCAATTTTACAGTTTTTCTAACACAGCATCTTTTCTCAATCAATGCACACCCCTCTTCTTGTTCTTCCCCTGCACTTTGGTTGTGCTTTTTTGACGTAGCTTCTGTATCTTACCTGTCTCTTCCTTTGTTATTGCTTCCAGATCGTCAGAGTCATGTGAACCTGTCTGTCTTATCAATTAAGAAAGTTACAATTGTTTCCTTTATAGTGCAAGCTGTTTAAGACCCCATTCAAACATTCTTAAAATCAGTTATAGATTCCAGAGACATTTCAAAAAATTATAGACTTTCATTGCCATACCACCCCTTAGTCAAATGTCACCGCACTATTTGTGTCAAACAAGTAACCAATTTTCATGAAACAGTTTGATCCAGGCTTTGGTGGGAAAATGAATTAGGGGTGAAAATCAGCCCTGACCATGGTGAATGAAGGAGCAATGGTTGAGAGCCATTGTTGTTTCTCATGCTCAGACAATGAGTATCGCCTGGTCACTCATCCATTGAGTGCAATGTAGCCAAACTCAATCCTGAAGAAAATAGAAAGGATTATATTTCACATAGATTATGAAAGAAGACCCTTCAGGTACTGGATAATGAAGTATATTAGTTTTTCACCTCTGCGGCCTGAGTTCAAGTAATTTCTTCCATCTGTTATCTGGAAGCGTTTTATGAGAAAAAGATTTGAGCAGTCTCATTCCAGTTCCTAATGAACACTGATTTACCACCTGAAAACTGTTCCCTACTTTGGCAGTGCTCTGAAATCTCAGTTTGACATGGCTCTGTTTAACTCTCTGTTAATTTTCTGCCCTGTTGCTGTCAAGGGCTCAGATAATTTCCAGATTAGCCCAATACTTACAAAGGCTCTTTTCAGTACAGCACTGGCTGCCAGATCCCGATGTGAATTGGCTCACCTTACATCATTCAGTGGTCTTTGTACCCACCAATCTTGCCTTTAACCTCTTGATTCCCTTGCTAGTTCACTCATCCTTCCCATTAAGCTCATTGATGAGCCTCCACCATCAGTGATTATTGCCCTCGAGAATACAACTACATTTGTGAATTAAGGCTTTGTCATCCATAAACTCATGCATTGACAGAAAGTAATTAAAATGTTAGTTGTTAGATGTTCTGCCAACATCTTTTGATCATGCTAGACACCTGAAGTGGGAAAAGGTATTGTTTTCCACATACTGATAAACATAGGGTTCGTAACAAAATAAAACTAAGTCAACATTGTCAAAAACTTAAGAAACTTTTTAGATTTCCATGACAAACTGCATAACAAACTCCTAATGACATATAATACTGTTCACTTGGTGACAACTGATTCTAACCACAGTACGTCTTCCTAGCCATTGTGCAGATTGTTTACTTCTGCTGTGGATTTTCCAAAAGATGACCTTGTTCCAGCTCTGACTTTATCCTGGCTTTGTGCCTGAACCATGTCAACCATTAGAAATGCTCAGTGGTCTAAGGCCCATGAGGGCCTGACCTCTTCATTAGTAATTTGGTGGCACCATCTGATACCAAGCTTGTTTAGTTGCACTGTTAATTGAAGTTGGCAAGTGTGTGATTAATTTTACATGTTATGGGGTCTGTTGGTGATTATTTCTGTGTTTTCAAGAACACAGCATCCAGTCAACCATTTCAAAATGTTTTTCTTTCTGTCTCTTGTTATGAGCTGTTACTCCTGCTTTTCGATAAACATTCTCCGCAAATTTCAAACTTACATTCATCTCACAGAAAATCACATCATTTCAACTGTGTGGAAATCCCTAAAGCACCTTAAATTTCACCAAGCAGTTACATGCACTTTAAGATCTTGGGTCCTTATTTTGATCTCTTCACTAAATTAAGTAAGAAGTAAATCATAAGAAATAAGCAAACGTGAAAGTTATAAGAAACAGTTGCCAATATTGAACCCTGATATGAAGATTTGATATTTCCCTAAAAGTGTACCAGCAAATGTTAGTGCAATTGAAAGAAGCAGCCCATTCTTATTTGTTAAGGTTTGGTCAAAATAATTGGTGAAAACTATGTGCAGTGCTCCACTGGTGCATTTAAATGGGAAAGTGAGTGTTTCCCTCTGGGTTAAACTTGGTGTTTATGCTTTGAACAAAGGAGAACATTTCAGAAGTGAATGGCTCTGAGTGTTTGAAAGGTTAATTTAAAGGGGACAAATCCTAGTATCCATAATTCATGTTGGTACATGCTGATGACTCTTCTCTCTTTGCCTATTGTTTTTCAAATCTTCCATTCAGAATAATGCGATTTATTTCTTGCTCCTACATAGCAGTTTTTGATTTCTTCACGTCTTCTACCACCCAGATATTTTTATTATGTATGAGTTTCACTCTAGCATAAAACCAGTGGAGACAGGAGTGCAGGGATTATAGTAGTTTTTTCCAAACGTACATTCTTCTGATGTGGCGTCACGCACAAAAAGTGCAGAATTGCATTTCCTGCTTACTACAACAAAATGTGCAATTTCATGTTCCATCCCCTGCACCTTGCCAAACCCACAAGCCTCATGTTTCAGAATGAAGTGATGCTGAAATCTCATGCTTCATCAGGTATTAAAGGTATCTATCGTGCGCTAAATCATGGCTTGCATGAGGATTTTACATTGGAGCAATCAAACCCCCAAGTCTGTCTTTACTGGAACAAGGATTGAATCCTGCATTGCTGGTGTTACTCTGAACCACGAACTAGTGATCTAGCGACCTGAGTTAATCAACTTCTCACAGTGTCATTAAATTACAGTCAGACTATCTCCCATTGTCTGGAAGAGGAATACATTGTTATTCTTCACGGTCAAAAGGATAGGCAGTTTTTTGTTCTCATGTTCTGCCAGATGTGATCAAGTTACTCATCATGTATGGATACCTCTGAAGACACAGTTTGGTCAGAAAGTACAATTTTGAGACACTCCTTCATCACGCTTCCAAAGGAACAAATGGGTTTCAGGTGAACTCCAAAAAGAGTTATTTCTACACCTTCCACCCACAGAAAATAGGAAAGGTGGACAGACCTTCCTCATAGGCTTCTTGTTCCCTGAATAATTCAAGGGGTAAAAGCACACTTCATCCTGTCATTGTTTAATTATCCCCTGCAGGGGTCTGAGCCGAACAAACAGTTATCACAGATCTTGTGAGTTGTCGGAAGCCTTGTATAAAAAGAATCTCCAATATCCAATGACCTTTGTACAAATTCTTTTAAAGAAACCACTCCAGTTATTTTCACAAACGTGAAATAATTCAAATTTTCTACAATCCTTTCAAACTTAAGTCCTACAAAAATATCAAATATCAGGTGTCTTTATAACAATAAATAATGTTCAAGCTTATTAGTGCAATGCAGTTATGCTTTCCTCATGGCATAACTATTCTCCGGCAGGGATTTTCAATGCACTATGAACTCTGAAATATTAAGTATTGAGGTGCAGAAATTTCAATTTTTTTTGATGTGAAGTTACATCAATACTCAAAGTTTTGCTTTGTGTTTCCTTCAGCAAACAGCAAGCTTCTGTTCAGAGTATCAAGGTTAGGATTCAGACATTGATATTGTGTTGGAAAATGTCCCTTACCACAGAGGTACTCCTTTGACCCCTGGTCAGTGCATTATCTGATGTCAGATATTAGTGATCTGTTTTGATTTCAGTCCTATCTTAGGCATTAATTTCAGGCCAGATGAAAGTTTGTGTTGCCATTGCTGACGAATCATCACAATAGTTCTTTGGACATCCACAAAAACAAAGTAATTAGTAATGCCATATCTGAGGGTCCAAAATTATTGAATGACTGATAAAAGGCCTTATGAAGGTTACTTTTGCAATATTTGTTGATTTATTACACTCTATGTATATTAAACCATAATAATATTGTGACATTACTATTCTTATCCAAAATCAATACAGTTCATCATAAGTGTAATGTATAACCTGCTGCAAAATGAGGAATAGAAATATTGCATTCTGAATATGAGAGAGTTGCTTTGAAAAAAGTCAATATTGGGGTGAATTCTACAAAAATCAGCGAAGTGGAAATTTTGGGGAGTTTCATGGGGATTTGTCTCCTTGAACACTAGTGAGTTTTCTCAGCAGTTCTGTGCTGCCCACCTCATTGTGGATGCACGATGCCTCTATGGCACTGCCCTCACACTATCTTGATGCTTCACCAGCAGCAGAAGCACTCGGCGTTGCCAGGATTTATGCCACTGACACCATGTTTAAATTCTAGCTGTGCACCAGCAAGCCAGCAAATGCCATTCACAGTGTGTTGCTGCACAATTCTCGAGGTCATGACTGAGAAAGGGAAGGTCGCACCCCATTTTCCTGACAGAGTCCTGGAGGTTGCGTTGGGTGGGGTGGAGGACAAGACTATGATCCACTTTGCTCAGGATTTTCCACGAGAGGAGACCATGGCACCAGCCCCTGCCAACTTGGTTCTAAGCTTCCACCTGATGCAGTGTGACATCCTCAGTCTGGAGGAACCCTCAGCAATGCAGGAAGAAGGTTACTGACCTTCTGTGCTTCACAAAGGTGAGTGCTCCCAATTTCTTTCTGTTACTCATTGTAAACACAGCTCATGCTATTCTTGGACATGTGAGACCCCAGAACAAAATCTGACCTGATATTTTGTTTTTGTTGAATTTAGTATGGCAGTCTTTCACTGAACCAGAATTGCACAAAGTGCAGATTCGGATTTAATAATAAACAGAAATTTATTACACAAAATGAAAGAAAAATAAAATAGGCCAAGCCATCTAAAGAGAATACAATTTGAAATATTTCCAAATCCAAGGCAAAACAAATCTCAACTATTCTCCACTTTATAGTTCATCAAAATTGAGAGAAATTTCTTCACTTTCAAATCTGATGGTTTGACTAAACTTCTCATTTCTGGTCCTGTGAGCTGTGAAGCCTTTTCCCTGGAAAATTCATACAGCTGAGGGCTTTGAATTTCTTCATCTTTGAATTATCTGCAGATTTTGAACCAAACATTTTCAGTAAGTTTCATAAACTAAACTTCCTTCGGTAACCGAGATAACAAGGTGTACAGCTGGATGAACACAGCAGGCCAAGCAGCATCAGAGGAGCAGGAAAGCTGACGTTTCGGGTCTGGACCTTTCTCTAACTGTTCTGAACAGTCATCTTTTTTCTAGAAAAGACTACTGGCATTTGGCATCGATCAGGTCTTCTTCAAACTGCCCAAAAGTTTTTCATTTTTCTAAGTTAAAAACCATCTTTGCTGAATCTAAACTCAGCACCTAGTTAGTATCTTTTAATGTTTGCTCTTTGTTAATCCCCAACAATATTAATAAACTTCCATTTATACCTCAGGAGGCTATTCCCTGATTCTTGCTTGTTTAAATTGTGGTTCCAAGAAGACTGAAATTAATTTTAAACCTTTCACAAAAGTAAAACAACACCCGTATGTCTCGAGCTCAAAATCCAAATTCAAAAGAAAAATTTAATTTTTTACATGATATTTAAGTGTTAATCACAATTGTAATCACATACCTGACACTCTAACCTTCCCACTGCACCCTACCTCCTGTCAAGGCTGTCATTAATTCATGCACCATCTTCTTCCAGTTGCTGTTAAGCCATCACTTCCAACATCCACATACCATTAGCTCTGAATGCCTTCTGTGCTTCCTACCCACTCCCTCGGAACACCTCCCCAACCTGCCTCAGCAGTAACAGCTCTTTGTCTCAATCCAGGAGAAAAACAGCCCACAATAGGGCAGAGAGCCAAAGCAGTTGTTGGAGTGCCTGATGCTCATTTCATCACCCTCTATGAAGAGAGTCCTTGCCTGATTGGAAGAGGATCATGACCACTCAAGTGATGATGCAAAGACGTCTATATCTTGGCAATCGAGTAAGATTTTTTGTCACATGCTGTGCTGCTTTCCCACTACCTGCATAGTGGATGTATTTTTAACACCCTGAATTTCTACCCTATCCCGCAACTCATTCTCTCTCTTACCTCCTGTAAGTGTCAACACAGTGTCCATGCTGAAAGAGACTAATCCCTCAAGACACCATCTCCCACTCCACCTGTGAAGAAGACACAGACCCTTCAAGGGAAGCACCAGCTAGCAGTCTCCTGCACCCTGCACCAGCTCAGACATTTACCCCTTCAAGGAGCATCAGAGGTGCAGGACTCAAGGGTCCCGAACTGAAACGTCAACCTTCTTGCTCCTCCGATGCTGACTGGCCTGCTGTGTCCCTCCAGCTCCACACTGTATTATATCTGACTCCAGCATCTGCAGTTCTTGCTATCTCTGAGTGATTTACACCTGCATGGATGTTTTAGCTAGATTAGAGGCAAGAAGGCATTCTGGTGAGCACATCACTAGCATGCAGCTAGGCGAGGAAGAAATATTATAGGTCACTGGCACTCAGAGGACCTCCTGCTCAACCCCAGGCATAAGCTGACCCAGTGGTGTTAGTCATTAATGATTTTGGTCAAATGCACCAACAACAGAGACAGAAGGAGCAGGCATATTTGTCAAAAACACTTGGGAAACTGGATTTAAGTTTGGAGGAGTGTATCAACAGCATCTGAACTGTGCTGGGTCCGGCATGCATATGCTGGCTGTTTCCATGGATAGGCTGGTGGCTGCCATATGCACAAAGGCCCAGTATACTCAGTGCCTACTGGATATGTGCAAAGACCTACACTTCATTGTTCTGGCTATTGGCACTTTGCACCAACAGGTAGGAAACAAGGAAATGAAGGATCTTGACTTCACTCCAGTGCCTTTTCCTCACCAGAAGACAAGGTGGTGCTGGAAAATACCCAGCTGGAGGAAGAGCTCTCTCCACCCACCCAGAAGGCAGCATTGCTTTTGAGCCAATGATGTGGACATTGCATATTCGAATGAAGACCTCCAGGACTTTGTGCAGGCTACAAAACCTTGGAAGGTGATTGTGACTTTTAGAACTACGAGTTTTTACAACTCACCTGAAATGACCTCTGCTTCAGAGCAGGGACAAGATTAATCTGTAATGCTCAATTATATGGCAAGGAATTTTTGTGGCCAGGATTGGAATGTTGTCTGACTTGGAGGAGAACTTGGAGACAGTAGTTTCGCTCTGCACTTCCTTTCATTATTCTTGTAGGTCGTCAAGATCCTGGTTTTGGAGTTGATTGTTATTGGAGAAGCTCTGAAAAATTGTAAATGTCACACACTGCAACAGAATTGCACTGGTAGTAAAATGACTCAATGTTTAGGATGATGGATTACATGCTCTTCAAGCATTTTAATGGAGATTTAACCAAGTGAGGGGACAGGTAGCTTTTAAAATCTTGAGTGCACAAGTAATAAATTTCTATACATCCACATAAAATCAGTACCAAGCAGGCTGTAGTGTTTGGAACCAGGTGGAACTTGTTGACTACGAGATCCTTGATTGGGATTGTTCACGTGGGCCAATCAGGAGGCACTCGCTGACTGATATTAATAGGGGGTTTAGAATCTCCACAGTCAGGGGACTGATTCTGAGCTGTCTAATTGCAGCTAGTGTACTAAGCACAAGTAAGTAATGGGATACCAGCCTCTGTGCAGTTATTTCACAGGCATTTCTTATATTTGGTTTGTAACTGTTGTTGGTTTCACTGCACATGATAGACGTCACTGAACATTGCAAACCTACACAAGCTCTGTCTCCACTTGTGTCTTTCTCCAAGTAACAATAAGCTTTGTAGTCCTCTCCAGTGAGCCCTGAGAATTGTTCTGGGTGACCAGTTGAAAACCTTGCAATAAGACCTGCCCCTATTGCCAGACAGAATTTAATGTTGTCTCTAAACCCTCTAGGGACCCAATAGGCCAAATGCTGGCAAATGGGACTAGTTAAGATTGGGATGTCTAGTCAGCATGAAAGAGTTGGACCATGCTGTTGGACTCTATGACACCAGATTGTCGGGATACGGAGAAAAAGCCAGGGAATGGGACAAGCTGGGTTGCTGTTTGAAAGAGCTGGAACAGATTTGATGGGCTGAGTGGTTTTCCTTGTGTGTTGCGCTGTCTTATAATTCTAATAGACATGGAGCTGTATAGACTATATTATAACTCCAATTCCAGCCTATCTTCCGTGAACTTCACCATGAAAACTAGAAGTGATTCATACAGTTTTATAAACCAAGAGAGTGGAACTCCCGTGGTTTCTTTATTCCATCCGACACCAAAGATTAAATTTACAGCAGTTTGCTCCACAACTGTCCATTATTTTATTTTCTTTCTGCATTGTGGTCTCAGTAAATCTGGACCGCAGCCTCTGATAGATAGATCAAAGTGAAGGATAAAATGAGATTGATTGAAAACTGCAAGAGGTAATGGTTTTGTAATTGGCACACAGCAGTACCATCACAAGATTCACAGGAGTGCAAAAAAGGAACAAAGATGCTGGAAAATGCAGGAGGTCAAGCACCATCTGTGGAAGATGAGAAAATGGTATTATGTTTATGCTACTGTTTATCACACAAGAAATGTTAACTTGTTTTTGGCTTTGTATCTGATCTGATGTGCATTTTTTGGGTTTGTTTTCCCAATACAATCATTAAAGTCAATAATTAGAATTACTGGTTTATTGAGATTAAATAACATTGTATAATTAAATTGCTTGTTTGAGATTACGATGAAAACTGAACAACCAGCCAACTGATGCTGCACCTTGTTTTCTCCCTCTCTGTTTCAATTTAACATTTGACACTGAAGCTTGAGAAAATGATTTCTGTTGATGTTGCAGTGGTAACACTTTGAAACCTGCAAAGGGCAATCTGCTATTGAAACAGTTAATCTGTTAATAAAAGTACAAGTGGAATATGAGCTGTAAAGCTACCAGCGGTTTTCAAAGTGCAACTTTAACCATCAGATAGAAGGACTGCTGAATGTGAGCTTGAGGCAGCATTTGGCCATTCTGAAGATTTATTGTTTAGTTTCACACCTCATTGTTTTCAATGATAGCGTGCTTAAAGGTGTGATAGAATATACGGCTTTATGGAACTAGAAATTGTGACTGGAATCACAGTGTTGTCCACACAAGGACAAGTCGAAAGTCTCCTCCTCCACTAGTGAGAAGAAGGTCACACTCAAAAGAATGTTGAAAATATATATTTACATTTATTGTGCAGCTTTCAAGACCTTCGGGTTGCCACAGAGTATTTCACAACTCTTAAATAATTGTGAAGCATCGCCACTATTATACTCTAGAAAACACAAGAACCAGTCTGTGCACAGCAATATCCCAGAAAGTGGATGACTAATTAACTGATGCTTGTTGAGGAGTAAATGTCCTCTTCATGTCAAGTTGTGCGACTTAAATTGGTAAAGTTTATGAGCAAAAAAAAAATGAACATGAAAGCCGTAATATGGGACATGTTTCACGAACATCCTTCAGGAGAGGGACGCGTCAATTATAATGGGTCCAGCTCACCTATGGCTCTAATGACATACACTGCATTGAAGCATCAAAGCTTTCAGTTGTTGCGGTCCAACATCATCTTCTCAGGAGGACCATGTTTGGGTAATAAAGGCAACTTGACCACTGTCACCCACAATGTGAGGAAGAAACACTATCTTCCCAACAAAAGCCTAACACAATAGAAAGTTTTAGAAATTAGGCAATGCAAATAATGAGTACTTGTTCTGCTCATGTCATTTTCCCACCAGGAGGATAATTTTACCATTAACACCCACCCCTTCTACATGCTTCAAGGTCTACCCTGCCAGAATACTGTTGTGAAAAACTGTCTCTCTGATACAGCGGTCTCTCCTCTTCCTGACATGTCACAGATTCAAAGTGGGACCTGATCTATTTGCATTTCTCTCTTAACAAGCAAGTTGTATGATGATATTCAGCAACCTTTTGAATGGATGACTCTAGTCTGATAAACATATTCAGCACTTCATACTTCTCCGCTCTCACTGCTCCCCCACTTCGCAAAACATTCCACACCCAGTCCAATTTGTCTGGCCTCTAAACCCTCAAACCTCTAAACCCTTCCTATTCATATACCTATCTAGATCCTTCCAGAATTTACCCGATTCCCTTTTGAAGATTAGTGTTTCTGTTTCCAGCATTCAGCCAGGCATTGCATTGCAAGTCCACAGCATTCATTACAAACAATTAGTTTTTCTCTTGTTGCCTCGAATGCTTTTGCGCATCTCTTGAAATGTATGCTGTCTGTTTATTTGTATTCCAGCAATTGTAGATGATTCCTCTATTTTACACTAGAAAAATTCTTCATAACTTTCAAAGTCTCTCTCAACGTTCTTTTCAACTTACGCTGCTCTGAGGAGAACCTCTCTGGTCTGTCCATTTTTTCTGAATAGAATAACTGATACCCTTCACCCTTGGCATCATTCTACTTCACTTCTTCTGTATCCTCACCAAGCCTTCACCTCCCTCTCTCAAAGTACTCTGTTTTTGGGAAAATAAATATGCTGTATTAAATTCCTGAAAGTGCAAAAAAAAAGCACAAATTATTGTAAACTCCATAATCCAAATGATGTAAGTTTAAGTCAGATGTGTGCAGCAAGACGAAGTCCACACTCATGTGAGTGAACATTATACAAGTATAGACACAAGATAGGAAGAGACAGGCTAGGGTAATTTGAAAGTAGCCGAAGTAAGTGTGAGAACCTTGTAGGAAGCAACTGGGGAATTAAGAACAGGAAATAAGAAAAAGGCAGATAATTTCAACCAATATTTTGCATTGGCCTTCCCAGTGGAGAACACTATAAACATCGCAAATAAAGAAAATAAGCAAGGTGCTAGTGGGAAGAAAGACCTTGTAACAAATTTAATTGCAGGGGCCTAAGTTTTGACAACTAATGGGACTAAAGGCAGACAAGTCATCAGGATCTCATGGCCTGCATCCAAGAGTTTTAAATGAAGGGGTTGCAAAGATAGTGGAGGCATTGGTCAAAATATTCCAGAACTCACTGGAATCTGGGAGAACTCCAGTGATTTGGAAGCTGCGAATGCGACCTGATGTTCAAGAAGAGAGGAAGACAACAGGAAACTAAACCTGAGTTAGCCCAACATCTGTCATTGGGAAATGCTAGAACAAGAGCAGTACAGCACAGGAACAGGCCCTTTGGCGTGACACATGATGCTTTTCTAAACTCGAGCCTTTTGCCTTTCCGTGGTCTGTTTCCCTTGATTCCCTGCCTCTTCATATATCAAGCCACTCACCATCCTGACTTGGAAATATCCATTCTTTCACTATCACTGGGTCAGAATCCTGAAATTCCCTCCCTAATGGCATTGTGCTTCAGCCTACAGCACATGGATGACAGCAGTTCAAGAAGACAGCTCACGACTACCTTCTCAAGGACAACTATGGATGGCCAATACATACTGGCCAGCCAATGTTGCCCACATCCCATGAGTGAATAAAAGAAAAGAAAGGGACAGATTGTGATGTATCTAGAATTTCTGATACAAAAACAGGTAGTAGGGCATTTTATGATGAGAACATAAGGAACCTGCAAGAGTGCAGCAATAAGTTGAGTGAGTGGACAAGGATTTGGCAGATGGAGAAGCAAAGTGTGAGGTCATGCACTTTGGTATGAAAAATCAAAAGGCAGACTATTACTTAAATGGAGAAAGGCTCCAAAAATAAATGCAGTACAGAAAGATTTGGGTGTTCCAGGTCGCATGCAGGTGCAGCAAGTAATTAATTAAAAGCAAATTTGGGTGTACATTGCCCAAAACACTGCATCACATGTTTGGTACCTACTCATTTGTCACATGACACACCTGGTAACCTGCTTACCTGACAACCTACCAACCTGGCACACTAACCCTTTAGCCAACTAACACCCCAACCCTGCAGTTACATGATTACTGTTTGTCAACAGCTGTCAAAATGTGTGGCTGTGCTGCTGGCCATTTAAATCTCAGAACATGGCAAAAGAGAGCATAGTTTCACCTCCTTCAGTCAGTCTACACCATCAGGAAACCATGTTAATTTGAACTATGCTCCATTTGTCCGAAGGACCCAGGCTCAGAATTGGTATCCAGAAATGCAGAGCTCAGAATGAACTGAAAGAAACAAAACCAGAGTGACAATCCCACAGTCATTGCCACTTCTTGGACTATCCAGACCATTCATTCAGAATTAATCCAAGTTTTTAGTAAATAGAGGAAATACTTAGAAATGACATTGGCTGGCCAACTGTAATTTTTGGATTTGTGCAACGTGCGCTCCCCAGGAGTTGTACGGCTTTTGTGACATCCTGTCGAACTGACAGTTACTGGCACTGTCAAATCCAGTCCACTGATGTTGACAGGATTTTATTGTGTACAAATTGGTGCTGGGTTTTCCACATTACAACCGTGGTGTTCTTCAAGCTATCTAGTTTATGTGCTGTAAAATATTTTGGGATGCACTGAGGTCATTGAAGACGTTGCATCTCATTGCAAATCTTTCTTTTTTCACTTACCTTAATCATTTGCATGAAGGAAGGTCATCCCTTTTCCTCGCATCTTTTAGTACTGATCATGACATTATAACTACTTGTTGCCTCGAGTACTAATCATTACAGGCAGGCACTCTTGCTGCAAATCAAAAGTTCCAGGGTTCAAAGCCTCTTTCAGATTCAGTAATCTTGGCTGACAATTCAGGGGACTGCTGCATATTTTGCAGGTGCCATTTTATTTTAGATGAGATGTCAAACCAAGGTCTTACTTACCAACACCTCAATTATAAATGAATTATTGATATCATTCATGTAAAATCTTGCAAGAAATGTATCTGGGGTCCTAACCAGTGTACATCCATTATGTAACACCATCAAATGGTATTCATTTTCTGTCTGCTGGCCTTTGCTAAGTGCAAATGAGCACTATCAGGTCTCCAATCAGTTAAGTAACCACTAACAGGCTTTATTAAACATAACACCATACACTAGGCAGGGTAAAAGAGGACATATCTTGAGACTTTGCTCACTTGGATTCCATTTCTGTCTTGTTCTGATACCATGATAGTATAGCATCTTATACAAGTACTCAATAACTATAATTTGCATTAAGATATGGTTAACCCTTTTCACAAAATGTTTTCCAACATTGTCAAGTTCAAAATAATCAATTGATGAAATGCTATGGAACCAGTTGGATATGCTCATGTGCTGTATGCATGCAAGTTATTGTTTCTTTTCATAAGTAATCAAATACTTAATTTTAAATACTTGTTTTGGACACTGTCCCTTTAGCCTTCACTGTTGCAATAAATTCAGTCCTAAAATTGCAAGCTTCTCATCACAATTAAATCCTTTAATCTCTAGTACAAGAATGAATGAATTTAAATTGTATCTCTTCTGTAATTCAGATATGTCTTTGTATTGAGATTATTCAAAACTGACTGGATAACGCTGGTCACATCTGCATCCCGGAGCACACGAAAGTTCTATTCTTGTCTTTTTTTTATTGACATCTTCTGTTTAACATCTGCCATCCTGGTTTGGAGCTTCACAATAACCTGGCATTTGCAGCAAAACTAAAGGGATGCAGGTGTTGAGAAGGAAAAGAACATGACTATATTAGATGGCTTGTACTCATTGGTGCTCATCATTTTAAAAAAAGCAGCTGGACTGCAGGGCTGACAAATGCTTATCCACTTAAGAACTTGTGAAATGCGTACCAGGTAATAAGCATATGGTCACAAAAGGCACACAGTTATATGCTTGTACTCTTAAGTGTGCAGAGTCGTTTATAGATTGTCATTATGCATCAGCTGCAGTGACTCATTTGAAATGAATCTGTCACAAATTGTGGAAGGTTCTATTTTTATTTCATGGACTTGCTTCACACAAGTTAAGTGTGGAGCCTTTGATTGCCTTTGGGAAAATTTCAACGTAGATAAATGTGAGATATCAATTTTTTAGAAAACAAAAAAGGTGTTCACGTTTTACTTTAAAAAAAAATTAGATCAAAATGAAGTTCAAGAGCAAAGAGATCTGGGATGATAAATGCACAAGTAGCTGACAGTTGGGTTACAGGTCACTAAGGCTGCAAAAAGAGCAGACCAAGCAGCTGGCTTGATTTCCAGTGGGATCAAATTCAAAAGCAAACTTGTATCAAACCTTGGTTAGAATATACTTGAAATACCATGTGCTCCTCTGTCACCATATCACATAAAGACCATACTTCTTTCCTTTTTGTGTTTTTGATTATGGACTAAAATGGAAAAAAAAATAGACTTTAAAACCATGATTGTGGAAGGAATTGCTGCACTTTAAAGCAAAAATTACTGAATGTGTGTGGTATGTACATTGATTCTTTGCTTAAACAGTGGGGACAGCGTCTCCCGGTGGCCCAGCACCAGCAAAATATGATTTGGACACACCAAGTTGATGATTGGTGCAGTTGTGATTAATCATGGATGCAGTAGATAATGGACATGATGACAACTCTCTGATTGGTTCCTGTGGGTGTGAAGAAAACAGTGAGAAGCTTTAAGGGCTCTGGAGGGGAAGGGGGCGTCTCTCTTTCTCTGCAATTGAAATACCTAAAACCTGAAGAGACCCGTTTATTTACTCCGAGTGGCTGCTGTAAGCTGTTGATGCCATTCATTTACCAGTTGCCCTGTGTCTTCTGTGAAGAAATGAAAGAGTCTGGACAAGGGATCAAAGAAAACAATGTCCTGGCAAGCCAAAAACATCTCATCAGCAAATCCAGTAGACAAGTGCTATTGAATGGGGTTCCCATTTTTTCTCCCCTCTGCTCATCAAACCCATTTTATTGTAGGCCTGTGTGAATCTGCATTGGCTTTTGAATAGTTCTAAGAGTGGATTAGAACTTTAATGAATAGAACCATATGATATTAATTCATTGCTGTTTCCTTGGCATTACAATTTACTTGGAAAAATATAGCTGGTTGCTATTTTCTGTTCATTTGATTCCAACAGACAAGTATATCTGGGGCTTAACGTGTTTTGATTAAGTCATTAACTTCTGTGGCGACCCCAGGAGTAGTGGGGCTTGAGAATCGGTACACTTTCCTGAGTGGTTCGTGACAGCTATTAAAAAGGAAATTTGGGGATGGGAATGTAGTTAGATGGAAAATCCTTTCAGAGAGTTGACACACTTTGAGGACTAAAAGGTGTTATGGTGTTAAGTAAAACTCTGATTTAGAAATCTGATCAGAACCAAACAACAGCTTTAAAAGAGAGGAAAGGATAGCTTGCCAAGTGGCTGATTACAAGTGTCTTTGTGAAAATGAGCAATTATGTTGAAAGTGCAGTGATATTTTGGCTTGTGACAAAACATAGGCGTTTCCAATATTCATTCACTTTTACTGAATGAAGAAAGTCACTGAAAACTCAAAGGAGTCGTAAACTGAAGGCACATATTATAAAGGCCCGCAGGAATGCTCAACATCCCAAGTTTCAAGTAAATGTTGATGGGTAAATTCTTTATGGCATTTTCCAGTAGTTCATAGAAAAACATAGAAACATTGAAAATAGGTGCTAGAGTAGGCCATTCGGCCCTTTGAGCCTGCACCACCATTCAATTGATCATGGCTGATCATGCAGTTTCAGGATCCCATTCCCGCTTTCTTTCCATAGCTCTTGATCCCTTTCGCTGCAAGGGCCACATCCAGTTCCCTCTTGAATATATCTAATGAACTGGCCCCAACATCTGAGTGAAGAAATTCTTCCTCGCCTCAGTCCTGAATGGCTTATCCCCTATTCTTAGACTGTGGCCTCCAGTTCTGGACTTCCCCAACATTGGGAACATTCTTCCCGCACCTAGTCTTTCCAGTCCCATCAGGATTTTGTGTGTTTCTATGAGATTCCCCCTCATTCTTCTAAATTCCAGTGAGTACAAGCCCAGTCAATCCAATGTCTCTTCATATGTCATTCCTATTTGTAATAGACAATAGTCTTGTGCTCAAAAATGGAAAGATTTTTAAAAATCCAAGATGGGTATCATTGATCACAGGTTCTCTTTTGAACATCGATGGGTCTTGCTCCTGTAATTAAACAGAAATGAGTAAGCTTGTTCAATATGCACTATGCTTCCTGATGCCGAAGTACGGGTGTTTTGTTGCACTAGTGTTGCCCACAAATTCTTTGAAAATGTCTACAAAATGGTGCCAAAGAATGGAAAGTTCATTGCTGGGGAGCCTGGCCACAAGACACAAGTGAGACCTCCCAAAACCTGTCTCATTTTATACCATTCAATTGGGGAGGATGTACCCTATTAATCTGGATGTGCTCCAAACCTAAATTCCTCAGGTGAAGGACAATACAATGAGTCAATGGACCATTCCGTCTCAAATGGACTAAGACAGATGCTTAGGCTTTGGAAGTATCAGATGTATTACCTCTGTGAGATCATTTTTTTCTTGCCCTATTTTAGCCATTCTAATTGAACTCTTCTGTTTGAGCTTCATGTTCATCTTTAATTTGTACCTATTTCCTTCTTAAAATTATTCATGTCTCACTACTGAACAAATTTGTGCAAAATTTCTTTGTGCATAAAGTTAACACAGTTTATTTAAAATACGCCAGCATTCAAAGTGTGTTTGCCTTAAGGTTTCTGATCATACGCTGGAGACCTTTGTGCAATACATGGTGAGATGGACAAGTGTCATGGATGCAGAGTTGAGTTCAATGCTGCAGCCATTTAGCCTACGTAATATTCCACAATTAGCATGAGACATGCTCGTAGTGTTGCAGATTGATTTGAGAATATGATGCATAAGGTCAGCTATGACAGGGCAAAATCAGAGGCCTTTGAAGCTCCCAGCAGGGTCAAACAGGGTTGCATCTGCAAGTGACGTTTTGTCACATCTTCTCTTCCTTGCTGTTGTATGCCCTTAGATCCTGTATAGTGATGTCCATTATACATAGAAGTAACAGAAAGGTGCTCAACCTGGCTTGCCTGACATCCATGGCAGAATTTTGCCTGAGCAGCAACTGGACATTTTATCCGTAGGATGCACACCAACAGCGGCACAGCACTCCATCAGGACTCGAAAACTGTCTTAGCTTAGATGAAATGGGGTAATTTCAGGTGGTGAATTTTCTCACAGGTGAGCCAAATCCACAGAAGCCCCGTTACCCATGTTTTCCAGCTAACTAGATTTAAAGAGGTGCCAGTTGTTCCCCTCACCCATAATTGAGTAGAAGGGGTGGTGGATGAGCAAATTGCAATTTGTTAATTCAGATTGAGAGCGTGCTGTCAACTGAGCCAGACATTTCTCATGAAATGTTATGTTTATATAGGTCAGTGAGGCGGGTTAGGGAGCATTGTCCAAAAACACGAAATAAGCTCAAAATTGGAATGTGAAAGCAAAAGGATTATGTAAAACCTGAACTTCACGATACAGAAGGTCAGGCATACAGGGGAGTTAGAAATGAGGATATTACTATTCTTGTAAATATCAATAAATGTCAACAAGAAACAGAAAGCCCAAACAAAATTTCTGGGAATGATGGTTACATTATATTAGAACTGTCAACATGATGTAATTGGTATTCAAGCTGTATTACACATCCAAGAGATTTGTGGTAAATAAACAGTATTATTGAACTTGCCTGTACCACACATTGATCATCAGTGATGGGAACTATTGCTGCTGTACTACATCACATTAGTGTCTTAAATTATTGCCTTCCTAATGTTAGCCTGGGAGTTGGAGTTTGTTCTAGTTTTTCTCTGGCCATTTTTATTTTTCACTTTTGTATAAACTCAGAAATTCTGTCCTGGGATTGCACCTTAACTCACTCATTGCTGATCCTTCCTTATGTCATTTTTGTTTTGGTGCACTTCTTTCCGAGGTGTCCTGAAATTGAATGGTGATGAGGCACACACAGTGTCAGGGCATGTTCAGTCTACCATAATTGAGTGTCATAGTTGGGTATCACTTTGGCTGAGTGGAAAAACTATTGCGTGTGATGATCTGAAGTATGATTATTAACGCAAGTCTCTCTTTCTGCTGACTGCCTGTACTCCGCAATTGGAGAACATCAGAAACAGGCCTCCCTTTATGACAATTTACACATGGTTGCCAGCAGAGTTAAGTCGGTGAACAGCAGCTGGCACTCTAATTGACTTCTTTCCTTGTTTTAGTTATATGAGTCCAAATAGTTCATAAAACATAGAAACAGGTGTAGGCCACTCAGTCCCATCGAACCTTCTTGGTCATTGAAAAAGATCATGCCTGATCCTCGTCTCGCCCCATTACTCTTAATTTCCATGTCAATAAAATTTCTGTCTAATTCACTGTTTAATCTGTTCACTGACCCAGTCACCCCTGCTCTGTGGAAGAGAATTCCAAAGGAGAGCAGTTTATACAATACCGTTCAATACATCCTGGGAACAGGGCCTTCAGCCCACCAAGCCTGCACCGATTCCTAATCCTTATTTAGACCTGCTACATATTGCCAATGTACGGTTTCTATTCCTCTATTCGCCTCCTGTTCATGTGTCAATCAAGATACGCCTTAAACATTGCTAATGTACCTGCTTAAACCACCTCCACTGACAGTAGGTTCCAGACGTACACCATCCTCTGTGTGAAAGATTTTCCTCGCACTTCTCCCCGAAACCTTGCCTCTCTCACCTTGAACCTGTGCCCTCTTGTGGTTGACCTTTTCGCCCTGGGAAAAAACCTCTGACTATCCACCCTATCTATGCCTCTCAGAATTTTGTAAACCTCAATCAGGTCACCCCTCAGCCATCGTTTTCCAGTTTGATAGAAGAAGTTCTTAAATACTTAAACTGTGTTAAGTGGGACCTTTTAACTTTAAACTGTGCTCTGAGTTCTAAATTCTCCTGTGAGGAGCATCTACCCTTTCAAGCCCATTCAGAATTTTGCATGTTTGAACAAAATTACCTCTCATTTTACTAAACTCCAATGACAAAAGGTAAAGGTTCAAATCTGTTTAACCTTGCCTCATGAAACAAACCTTTCATCCCAACTGGAGATCGATGAACACAAACTGGAATTGTGTCATGTAAATCGCTGTCAGGGAAGGATCAGACATTTAATCATTCAGCACTTCCTCCATGCTGCACTTGAGTGTCTATTGGGTTTCATTCAAGTGCTTGAGTCGTGCTTGAATCAAAACATTCTGACTTAGAGGTGAGTCTTACTGTGAGCTGAGGAAAAGTATTGAATTGTGAAAAATTGGTTTGTTGTTGACCAGTTCTTGCCATTAAATATCGAGACGATAGAGCAATTGGAGAAAAATGACATCGAGTGTTTTGGGGGAAAGTAGCTAGCGGAACTATAGGAATGGAGGCAGAGTACACGGAGATTTGGAGGTTCACGGAGAATGGGAAAACTGCCTAGAGAGAGCAGAAGGAGTCTGATGGAATGGCTGGCAGAGTCTGGGAGTAAGCTTCCAGTTTTGCCAGCATATCCATTTGCCTGAACTGAATGCTGACCATACGTGGTGGCCTTTTGTGGCATGACTGCTCACAAGTTCTGTGGCAGTAGTTGTTGCCATTATGTCAATGGCTTCCACAAGCTCAACTGATACCATTCAGTCAAATGTTGAAATGTGAAATTGTGTCCATTCCCTAATTTCATCACATGATGTCAGCTCACCTGCGTCTTAACTTCATTTCTTCATCCAGTGTCCTTGCCATGCAAAATTCCATCAGTTATAGAATTTTTAGTTTACCCCCCAGCCTCAGCTTTTGGCAAAAAAGCAAGTTCCAGGTTTCCAGTCCATTTAGCATGTTCAGAATAACGGGTTAATGTCAGAAGTGTAGGTGATGGTGTCTCAGGGTCTTGACTGATTTGTAGCTCGGGTTTTGGATGCTGTGATTGGCTGACTCGCCGAGCTGGTTTGTTAGTTCGCAGACATTTCATGGGCAACGTCATCAGTGCAGCCTCCGATGAAGCACTGTTATGTTTTCCCGCTTAATATTTAGGGGTCCGTTGGAGTAGATTACCTCATTTCTGGTTTCTCTTCACAGTGATGTATATATAGGGTCTAATTCTACGTGTTTATTGATGGCCTTCTTGGTGAACAAATATATTGGAGTCACATAACTGGATAGAGAGATCTGGAAAGCAGAACTCTGAGCTTGTTAGGAAACATAAGGCAGGATTTTCTTCTCCATAGAAGTGGCAGAGACACCTTTATGACCTGCCACCATCAATTTACAATGACAAAAAGAACTGAACCTCCCATCTGCCTTTCTGGAAGGCGAGTAAGTCTGCGGTCCTGCCTGGGAAAACATGTTGGCCTGCAAAAACCAATGCATAACCTTACATTAAAAGCCAAATACTACAGTTGATCAAATTTAAACATGGAGCAATCAGTCCAGCAAATAAAGCGCAGAACTGCGGATGCTGGAAATCTGAAACTAACACGAAATGCTGGAGAAGCTCAACAGCTCTGGGAGAATGTGTGGAGAGAGAGAAACAGTGTTAATGTTTCAAATCTGGTATGGCTCTTCTTGAGATACCTTATCGCTGGTCCCAGTCTGCATGGCAGCCAATATCTACATCAACACTCCTGGTGGCCGGCAGCTTCAGGTGGGACATGTCAGCTTGGTCATGGCACCTCTAAGGTTAAGTAGCCCAGCAGTCAGCACTTAACATGCTTGTTTGGCACTTGAGGTGACAGGCTTTCTCACCGGTCAGTAAAGGCAGCAGGGGCGACTCACCTTTTGGCAAATCTGCTCCCATTATTGGTGCATAAAGAAGAAAATCCCAGCTGTAATGTACAAATAGTTCTGTCTGTAAATGATAATATGGAGCATAAATCCTCAAATTACAGAGGCTTCTAAAAAGTTTTTAAACAGATAGGTTTTAGCTTGATTGGGTTTGGGAAAATACAAAGAGAACAGACCTTCATAAAAGATTAAAACTGATACAACCATGGAGATACCTCAAAATCAGTACATGAGGAAACCAGTGCCACCTCTTCTTCATTCTCAGTATTAATTTACTGCTTGACTAACAAAGCATCAGGTCATGCCCCTTGTCAGAGTATCAGCCATCTGAGTTACAGTGTTCCAAATGAAATCCCCTTCCAGGGCTGAGCGCAAAACCCAAGGCCACCTGTCAATGCAGTACACAGAATGTGTGCACTACTAGAGATGCCATCATTCAGGTAAAAGTTTAAACCTACTTGGTAGCCCTATTTTCGATCAGAGCAGGCAATTATCCAGGTGCCCTAACCAATATTTATTCTTTTATCAAAATTTCTAAAATTCAGATTATCTGGTCATTCACACAAAGCTTTTGGCTGTGCACAGATTGGCTGAATGTGTTATTTCCAGTAGTATACTGCAACAGCTGAGCTGTTGTAATACTGCTGGCTCTGCCATGACACATGTTACCTTGATTCTTTGGATGGTATACACCAGACATTTGCTGTTTGTTGCCACTTCCTTTTTGCTAGGCTGCCACTCTTCTTGGTTGCTGGCATCCCTCGTTCTTGGTTATCCCTGAGTAAACTTGTGCCATTTTCTCAGGCATTGTAACATTTTTCATTTACACTTACATATTAATAGGATACCGAATATAGCTCTTGCGTGCCTTGGTCCTGCTCAATTATCAGATTTCTCTCTGGTCTGTTCTTCTGCTTAGCCCTGCTCATGTCATTAAAACATTAGTAGTTATGTCATCACTACTTGTATGGTCATAGCTCATTATACTATATTCTATGATGCAGAGGCATAAATGAAATTATACTTCAAAGATGGCTGCTAGCCCTTTCAAGTGTGTCTACTCCATGCAATATATAACATTTGCCAGCTACCAGAGTGGTACACTGGGATCATGTGGAGCTGATACTGCAGAATTGACCATTCAAAATCATTATCCGCTGAGAGTGCTTGAGTTCCAGTGGTAGTGTCCTCACCTCTGAGCCAGAGGGCCTGAATTTAAATCCCACCTGCTCCAGAGATATGGAGTAACATCTCTGAAAAGGCTCTGAAAAGTTTCTACCAAGCAATCCTTCAATGAGATCACAGTTTAGGCGTTAAGCATTGCCATAGATCTTCAGAGAAAAGAACTTTTCAAAGATGAATTTCCAAACATTTTATCCACAACATGATCATCGACAGAAGTACTTGTTAGTCATGATCAACATTTGCTAGTTCACCTCTTAGGATAACTACGAGTGCAGTGTAAACTGCAGCAAATGCCTCACAATTGCCATATCTTTGCATTATCCCATTGTATTCTCTAAATCAATTCAGGCCAGTCAAAGGATAGTGAAGAAGGTGTTTGGTACGCTTGCTTTTATTGGTCAGTGCATTGAGTACAGGAGATGGGAGGTCATGTTGGAGCTGTACAGGATATTGGTGAGGCCACTTTTGGAATACTGCATTCAATTCTGGTCGCCCTCCTCTCGGAAGGATGTAGTGAAACTAGAAAGGGTTCAGAAAAGATTTACAAGGATGTTGCCAGGGTTGGAGTGTTTGAGCTGTAGGGAGAGGCTGAATAGGCTGAGGTTATTTTCCCTGGAATGTCGGAGGTTGAGGGGTGATCTTATAGAGGTTTTTTTAAAATCATGAAGGGCCTGGATAAGGTAAATGGGTAAGGTCTTTTCGTCAGGGTGGGGGAGTCCAAAACCAGAGGGTATAGATTTACGGTGAGAGGGGAAAGATATTAAAGGGACCTAAGGAGAACCGTTTTCACGCAGAGAGTGGTGCGTGTATGGAATGAGCTGCCAGAGGAAATTTTGGAGGCTGGTATGATTACAACATTTAAAAGGCATCTGGATGGGTATATGAATAGGAAGGATTGAGAGGGTTATGGGCCAAATGTTGGCAAATGGGATGACATTTATATAGGCAATCTGTTCAGCATGGATGAGTTGGACCAAAGAGTCTGTTTCCGTGCTGTGTATCCCTATGACTCTATAACCATGGGGAGATGTGCACTCCTGCACGCTAAAATCTTTAGATTCATTAGGCAGCAGACACTTAGGATTTCTCACAGACCATTGCTTCTCGTTCTCCCAAAGTCTGCCCATAATCCAGAACCTGAGCTTGTTTGCTCCATAAGGCCACCTGAGACTGCTTATTTTCTAGTTGAGATAGCTGCCACCAATCATTTCTCATGATCTTAGTATCAAGCGACTTTAAGAATGAAGTGGCACTTCATCATATTGTTTATACAACTGGAGTTACTGAGATATTATTTCTGGTAATTTACTTCATTTTAGCAGATCTCAATGCAACAACAATGATTTACTGTTGCCAAATAGCATCTTTCACATAATGAAATGTCTCCAGGTGATTTACCGGGGACAAGTAGATGTTAGATCAGATGACCAGAAGCTCACTCAAAGAGGTAGGACTTAAGCCATTGGTTTAATGGAGAAAAGTGAGGTAGATAAGTGTATTCCAGAGTTAAGTTGCTTAAGTGTCCAAAGACACAGAAACTGGCAGCAACACAATAAAAATTAGAAAAGCCCAAGAGGCCAGATATGGCTACGTGGAGCTACCTTGGAGGATTGTGGGCTGAAGGACATTACAAAGTTCAGGATACACTGTTTTATTATGACAGGAACTTTGACGTGTACATTCTCAAGAGTCTACTAATAAGAGGGATGGAGGGGGTGGGAATATCTTTGTTTCAGTGGTTTGTTATTTTAAGGTCATGAAGACAAATGTCTTCAAAACACAGCATCCTAAAGTCAACAGGAGTCGGTTGCCAATGACAGAGAAACTTTTTAAAATGGCAACTTCTGATTAATTCCAAGACGCAGGACAGAAAAAAAACAGTAAGACCTAACTAGTTTTATTTTCTAACATGCAAACTGAAATCCTTGTAAACTCAGTCCAAAAAAGAAGAGATAATAAGCTGGGATAACAAGGTGTGGAGCTGGATGAACACATCAGGCCAAGCAGCATCATAGGAGCAGGAAAGCTCGACATTTCGGGCCTAGACCCTTCATCAGAAATGGGGGAGGGGAAGAGGGTTCTGAAATAAATAGGGAGAGAGGGGGACGCGGATAGAAGATGGATAGCTATCGGGTTGTTGTGGAAACCCAACTAGTTTACTCATTCCTCTATCAAGTCTGTGTGACTCTCAACCTACACCAAAGTTATTGGCTCTTAACTTTTCATCTCACGTCATCAAGAAAAACACAATTGTATCACCACCTTCTCCTTGCATATCCAATAAATTCCAGTCTTGCCAGCAAAATGCAAATTCTGAGAATTAATTTGGAAAAGTGGACTTCTGCGTCTTCAATTCAAGACTTATCTTCCTACATTCTACAAAAGGAATAGGAACGATGTTTCACCTTACCCCTACCCCCACATACCAGTCCTTGGTGTCACACAGTCTGCTATTACACACAATCCATTGTTAGCCATTAACAGTCCCCATTAATAGCTATTCACCGTCCTAGACAGATCGTTGTCCAGTCCTTTGTCTGTACAACTGTTCTTCTCCCTCTTTGGGCTCTATCCCCACCTATCGTTTACTCTTTACCCACTCCACCCCCCCCCCACCCTATCTACTGTCTATAAACCAATGTTTTCCTAGCTACCATCAGTTCTGAGGATCACTGGACCCCAAATGCTAGCTCTGATTTCTCTCCACAGATGCTGCCAGACCTGCTGAGTTTTTTCAGCAATTTCTGTTCTTGTTTCTGATTTAGATCATCCACTGTTCTTTTGGTTCTTATGCTTGTATCTGGCTTTGCTAAAAATGGTTCTCTTTCTTAGGTAGTTTTATCTTAAGCATTCAGCGCCACATGTACACAATATCAATATAAGCAGTTCCCAGACAGCAGGACAGTTACATTTTTACCACCTATGTATGCAACTTTATTGCAAAGCAATACTCACCCATTCCCACAGCTCAACCACCCCTGATATGAGCAGCAAGGAAAGGTCTTTGTATGTATTTCTTAGGCACTGAGCATTCAAATGTCCTTTTCTTGTCCGCTTGCACTGTTTCCAGGCAATCCATTAGCACTTTCAAAATCTATTAGGAATGATTGTTTCTATACATCAGGACACAATTGGCATGAAAGGTGGCACCATTAATGTATTTTTGAAAACTTTTAACATTCCATTCCAGTTAGCATGAGCCAGGTCAAAGTTGTACCAATTAATTTTAATGTGGAGATGTAATTAACAAGTTAATAGAATGGAATGGATTTAATAATTTTCTATGCCCCCAAGGGAGAGAAGCTTATTTTATTGTCAGTTTGTTTGTTATGGAGTTGAAGTGAAAGTGGGTGGGGATGTGAACAGCTGAAGCCTTTATATGTTCAAAACAATTCATTTATGATTCGATGCTCAAGGCACCAAATACAAAGTTTGTGTGTGTTTGATATCTTAGTCAGGTGTTGCCTAATTGGTGAATGTGATGAGAAATCACTTTAAATGGCCATTTCCCTCCACCCTGCACCACCCAATTACAGAACAAACTATTTCTGTTCAAAAACATTTGGTACCAAATGAGATGACAAGGTGTAGAGCTGGATGAACACAGCAGGCCAAG
>JAHRHZ010000003.1:5933389-5946547 GCA_024137785.1 Ginglymostoma cirratum
CCTGCTGAGCTTTTCCAGCAACTTCTCTTTTTGTGTATGTAATCACATAGTCTACCATTACACACTAGCTATTGTTAGCCACCCTATCTTCTGCATATAAACCAACATTTTCCTTGCTACCATCCATTCTGAGGAAGGGTGTCTGCACCCGAAGAGTTAGCTCTGATTTTTCTTCACTGATGCTGCCAGACCTGCTGAGCTTTTCCAGCAACTTCTGTTTTTGTTTCTGATTTACAGCATCCCCAGTTCTGTCGGTTTTTATTGTGGATAGTGTAGCTCAGTCTGAGATATCGGAATACGAAGGTGAAGCCCATGTCAAAGATTAAAGTAGGAGTAAGTTTAACCTTCTGTCACTGTACAGCAGATGATGGAGTATGACTGCAAGAGGGCAATTATGCTTTATTTATACTTAAAACCTCCACCTCACTGTTCCTCTCATATATAAATGTTCTGCTGAAGTTGACAATATACTTGATATATACAAGGTATATCAAGGACAGTTGAATGCCTTCAGCTAATTCAGTTGATTTCATCAGCATGGAGCTGTAGGTGCTGTATCTGTTCCTTCTCTCCCAACCAACTGAAGCTGATAGATCTGGCCCAAAAATTACTTAGATGGTACAACAAAAGGAGATTTAAGCTAGTAGAGGAGCATAAGATAGTTGGGCCAATGGAAATACTGGAAAAAAAAGGAAGGAATGGAAACAGCACTGGATATATTAACAGTAATATATGGAACAGGACTCAGCATAAGACTGCTAGGAATGCTGCCAACCTTCATTGTAAGAGATTTTTGCACAAGCCATGTGAAAGTTAAAGTTCTGAGTATGCCCATTAACAAGCAATTAACTACCTAAATTGCTGTTAAAGTTATACTTTGCATTTTAGTTAATTAATCAGATATTGAGCTCAGTAATTATGGAAGTGAAATTGTAGGACTAGTGTCCAAAATGGAAGAAATCTGGATAACCTTGAACTCTTGAACTTCCATTACACAATTGCAGATTTTGCAGTTTTACTCACTGTTCAAAAAGGGAGAAACATAAATTTATTCCTGCTAATTCTTTCCTCGACTACCTTCAAAGAGGTTAAGCAAAAGCGTCAGGATATCAAACAAGCAACATAATTAGTGGCAGTCAATCATGACTAGTTGCATTGATGTTAGTAGAAATAAGTATGGAAAGCTTCAGCAAGAAATTAATCACCTGTGCTTGCTTTTCCTCACCCCTACAATTAAATTTAACAATTTATCCATCCTTCTGGTAGTATCACTGCTTATTAACAGGTCTATTTTACGTCACTCTTTCTCACTTTCCCCTGATCGATTAAAAATTCCGTACACCTTCTGAGCCTGCTGTTTTGATGTCAAAAACATAATGCCCGAATTTGCAGATTGAGAAGGCTATTCAAGTTTTAGTGGACGGAAATAAAATACAAAATAAATTACAGGAGAACATTAATAAACTTGTAGAATGGGCAAATAAGTGCGCGAAAACATACAAAATAGGGCCAGGAGCTGGCCACTCATTCATTCAAGCCTGATCCACCATTCAAAAGTGATCATGGCTGATTATCCATTCTAGTACCTTGTTCCCACTTTCACCCCATACCCTTTGATCCCTTTAGTTGTAAGAACTATATCGAACTCCTTGAAACCATTCAATAATTTGGCCTCTACCACTTTCCATGGCAGCAAATTCCACAGGCTCACCACTCAGAGTGAATAAATGTCCCTTCATCTAAAAATTACTTCCCCTATGTCCCTGGGCTGTGACCCCTGGTTCTAGACTCCCTGGTCATTGGGAACATCCTTGCTTAGTTTAACCTGTCTCAACTTGCAAGAATTTTTATTGGTTTCATTCCTCTGAATTCCAGTGAAAATAGTCCTTCACAACCCAGTCTCCATTCACAAGTGTCCTTCCATCCCAGGAATCAGTCTGGTAAACCTTTGTTGCACTCCCTCCATGGCCAGAACATTCTTCGTCAGCTAAGGAAAGTAAAACTGAAACCAATACTGCAAGTGTGGTCTCACCAAGGCACCGTGCAATTGCAGGAAGGCATGGTGGCTCAGTAGTTAGCACTACTGCCTCACAGCACCAGGGTCCTGAGTTCAATTACATCATTGGATGACTGTCTCTGTGGAGTTTGTACATTGTCTCTATGTCTGCATGGGTTTCCTCTGGGCCCTCCAGTTTCCTCCTATAGTCCAAAAATGTGCAGGCTAAGTAGGTTAGCCATGGGATATGTAGGGTTACAGGAGGTGGGGTGGGTCTGGATGGGATACTCTTTGGAAGGTTGGTATGGACTGAATAAGCCAAATGTCATGCTTTGACACTGTGAGGATTCTATGATCTCTGCTCCTCTATTTGAATCCTTTTGCTGAGCATGCCAACACACCATTCGCTTGCTACACCTTTATGCTTCCTTTCAATGACTGGTGAACAAGCGTCTGACCTCCTTTTTTTCAAATCAATCACCATTCAGATTTGGAAAGTGGGAGGTACATCCTTGCAGGCTGGTACAACCATTTATCTCTGGACCCCTGACACAGAATATTTATTTCTGACTATCTCAGTCAATTAGGTGAAGCCACTGTAATTTCAATTCATCAGCAGATTTAGAGAAAAAACACAAATCATTGACTATTGAACTGTCCACTGGCAGGCATGTGGAAGCTTGGATTAGCAATTACTCAGAGCAGCAGCTCAGTCCGGTCACTCTAGCAGAACTAAGTGTGCAGATCCCAAAAGCCATCATCATTTTGGGTGCGGCAATGTCACCTGTTAGACACTGGAGGTTTGTGATCACTGTTACCCATCATCAGCAGTTGACAATTTGTGAGCAATTTTCAGATAGTTTCTTGAGTTTGTTACAAAGCAGCAATTCAAGGTATTATCCTTGAATGAAACAAAGTACAGAACCGTGACAATCAAGGATTATTCACTGATAACAGCGGACAAACAAGCTGTTGATTTGCAATGTGTTGATCTCATTAAAATTGTCAAAGCAGTATTTTCTAACACTTTGCCCTCTAGCCGGATTGTTACAAAACATCGTCTTCCTCTTCAAGTCCATCTTCCATCTGGAGAAGGAAGTTCCTGATAAAGACTTTTGCATAGTCTGCATTGATATAGGATAGTGTGGGAATCAGTAACTTTTTTGGTTCCATTTATACTACTGTAACACAGTTTAATAAGGTCTCATGCTGCACAGGAAATACTAAGAGAACTCAGTTTTACAGGGGTCTCGAATTTCCAAAACATCCAACCTGTAGGCAAGAACAAAAAAGTGGCAGAGTAAATGAAGAAAAGGGAAAGGCTGTTACAGTTTGCAAAGCACAGACATAAAGGAGGTGGTGAAAGGTAAGTATAGGTGATAATAGGACAAAATTTACTGCTTACTCTTTGCACTGGTATAAACCATACTCCTGATCAGTTACATGATACAAATCAGCCTGGCCAAGCCCAGTAGAATCTTTCTTTGATGTAACTTTACTTCACTTCATCTTTTCCAACACCACGGATGTTTCTATCATAGTCATTGTCCTTTTAGAACACATTCTGGTGAAATGTACTGTCTGCTGAACATCTCAAGGCTCTGCGTTTTTCACAGTGAAAGCCACTGCAAATATTGGCAGTATACCAGAGCACAGCTGAGGTTCCTATCAGTGGAGATTGATCTCACTAAGCCATGCATGTGCAGATAGCACTTAGCTGCCACTTTGAATGGCAACTTGCATTGAGAACAGAAGCCACGTATTATAGAAAAGGATATCAAGGCAGAAAAAAGGGTGCTGAGATGATTTGCAAGGATTATACCAATGGGTATATGTGTCAGGAAAGAATTGAGAAACTGGGTCTCTTGGAGAAAGAAGATTGAGGGTAACATGATTGAAATTGTGAAAGATTTTGATTGTTTGGAAAGAGAATATTTGGTCTTATGAGGAAAAGCGTAAATAGAGCCCTTCAAAATAAGGTATTCACCAAGAAATCAGAAGAAGTGAATTCAGGAGAGACTGATTGATGCAAAGAGTTGTCAGAGTATGGAACTTGCTACCATAGAGAGCAGTCGAAATGAATTTCCTAAGTGTTCTCTTGACTGTCCAGTCTGACACTGGTATACTTAAGACAAGCTAGACAAGCAACTGAAGGAGAAGGGAATAGATCCTTAGGATAGTAGATTTAATTGAGAAAAGATGCAAAGAGGCTTGAACGGAGTGTAAACATGGGCATGAATTGGATGGGCCAAATGGCTTTTTTCTGTGCCCCACATCCCATGTAATCCTATCTAATCAATCCCAAAGTGTCTCCATTTGTGAAATACGTGTATTAATGACACACTTTAAGACCTTCTTGCCCATTTTCATTTCATGTTTTTGCTTCCCTGCCCTGTTCTTCTTGCTCTACCCCCCCTTACACTTCTAACCTGCTGCCATCACTCACCAAGCATTGACTTTACAAAAGACCCCACTGGGAAACGGATACTTTATTTTGGGGAGGATCTGCAGAAATCCTGTAATTGTGTTCATGCTGTTCTGCCAGTGTTAGGCTTGACAGTCAAGAGAACCCTCAGGAAATTCAGAAGTTGTGTTTGTTTAAGAATGGGACCGATAATCACCAAATTCATGTACGATTCAGAGCAAAAGAACTCTGAAGATGTTTTATTTCAGAATAAACTTGCAATTAATGAAATTGTCTGAACTCTCAACATTTAAATACAATTGAGAATTTTTCCTGGTTTCTCTAATGGTGTAGTTATATATTTTGTTTTATTTGCAAAACCTAGCAATCGTAAAATCAGTCAGTTGACAGCTTTGTAACTCACATTAGGAGTACAGCACACCTTCAGAATCAAACATCAATTGCTACAAAGTGAAGTTGCTCAAATTTATTTAAATTTGTTTCATGTTACTCAAGATCTTTAAAACTCTCTACCTTAGAAGGCTGGGGAAGTGGTCTCTTTGAGTATATGTTAAGTAGAGGTTGACACATTTCTGATCATTCATGGTACAAAGAGTAATGGGATAATGTGGTAAAAGGCATCAATGTCTTAGTGTATCAATGAAGAATATTGAATTAAATTGCGGAGAATGCTTGATGGGCTGAATGGTTTATCCCTATTCTGATGTTACACTCACAAGGTTTTCTTCTACCTTTCCAATCCATTAGGTTTCAGTGCAGGGCACCCAAGCTAGGGAGGAGGTAGACTGTCGGCCTGAGAGTTTTCGTTGGGTTAACCCAGTACTGCCTGTGGCTGGAGGGCTTAGACATGCTGAGTCTTCCGTCCACAGAGGCAGGTGTACCCTCCTCAGCTTGAACTCCAACAGGACCGACAATGGCAGGCAGGGCCGTGGTAGAAGTCTCCCTCCTCTGGAATGTCCTGAGAGGAGACATCTCGGCATCCTGTATGTAATTCTTCCTCTGGTTGGGTGCTGACTGGCACTATCCTATCTCCTTGTGAGGAAGGGGCACTTGGAATGTGGTCAACATCCCTTTTCCCCCATCACTTTTCCTTTGATTCTGAGCACACAAACAAGAGTGACAAAGAACATGTCTCTGTGTATGTACAGCAGACACTGCGTGTTCTGGACCTGGTTCTCTATGGTAGCCACTAAGCTGTCCATGTAGACAGGCAGCCAGACACTCAGATGCAGAGACAGCATGGTACAAGAAGCTTTGTTGGAATCCTCCCATCTTTGAGTCAGTTTGCCTAGTGCCTCTGACAGATATGCCTGCTGCTCCTGTCTGCCTGTGTTTTTGCATGAAGTACTTAATTGCCATCATCATGGCATTCGTGTTCAGACTGAGGACAGTACTCTGCGTCCTAGCCATCTGGGGCATTTCTTCACACCAGTTTCAGAATTTTCAGCTCACATGCTCCAGGTGCCTCCTCTTCACCATGGAGGTGCAATCCCTTTACATGTGCATCCTACATCAGGATGGTCTTAGGGCTCCCCACTTCTTCCTGGAAAAATGCCTGAACTTTCCCCTTCTGCTGCTATCCTCCTCTGCCTAGCTGAGCTCGTCCTCACTTTGACTAACTTTTCCTTTTACTCTTCTTACTCCCTTCAGGTCAGAAGTGTAGACCTGCATACCAGAATGGGCCCTGGTTATACCTATCTCTTTGCGAGTTATGGAATATTGCTTTTTCCAAACCTACTTGGCCATCACCTTCAAGTTTTTCTCTGCTTATATCAACGGCATTATCGGTTTTGCTTCCCTTTCTCGTCTGGAATTGGAAATGTTTATCAATTTTGCTTCCAAATTCAACCCTGCTGTCACCTTCCCTGGTCCATCCATAACTCCTCCGTTCCCTTTCTCAACATTTCTGTTTCTTTTTATAGCGACATAGAGTCATACAGCATGGAAACAGATCCTTTGGTCTAATGCATCCATGCTGACCCAGGTTTCCCAAACTAACCTAGTCCCATTTGCTTGCATTTGGCCCATTTCCCTCTCAGCATTTCCTACTCATGTACCTGTCCAAACATTGTTTAAATATTGCAACTGTACCTGCATCCACTGCTTCCTCTCGCAGTTCATTCTACATATGATCCACCCTCTGTGTGAAAAAAACTGCCTTAAAATTATGCCTTCTGGTTTTGCACTCCCCTACCCTAGGGAAAGGACCTTTGCTATTCATCTTATCTATGTCCCTCATGATTTTATAAACCTCGATAAGGTAACTCCTCAATTTCCTATGTTCCAGTGGAAAATGTCTCAGCCTATCCAGCCTCTCCTTATGACTCAAATTCTCCAGAACGTGCAACACCTGTCCATTCACTTCCTCCCTCATTACCATCCAAGGCCCCAAACACACTTTCCAGGTGAAGCAGCAGTTTACCCACACTTCACTCAATCAAGTCTACTGTATTTACTACTCACAAAGTGCTCTACTATACACATGGGAGACAAAACACAGACTGGGTGACTGTTTTACAGAACACCGACTTTCTATAAGCAAAATGACCCTGAGATTCCTGTCACTTCAAAAGTGTCTGCCACTTCAAAATGCCAACATGTTCCCTGGCCAACATCTCTGCCTCAGGCTTGCTGCAGTGCACCAGTGTAGCTCAGCACATGCTAGAAGAACAACACCTCATTTTCCACCTGGAGACCAGATTTCTATATTGAGTTCAATAATTTTAGGGCCTGAGCACCTTCTCCCATGTCCACTCCTCAATCCCCACACACCAGATGCTGTCCTCACATGAGCTGCCTCCACAAACAACCCATTGTCAATCACTAATGGTCCCCATTAGATGCGACTGATTCCCTCAGGCTGACCATAACCCATTCCTTTGTCTAGCCCCATTTTTCTCTCTCTTTGGTCTCCATCGTCACCTATCACTTACTCCTCACCTCTTCCTCCACGCCTCTTCAGCATATTTACCAACCTTTTCTAAACTAAAATCAGTTCTGAAGAAAGGTCAATGAACCCAAAACATTAGCTTTACTTTCTCACTAGTTTGCTGGGACATGGTGGTTTCTGTATCAGGCAGTCATGGACTTCACAATTAAGGACAAGGATCCCCTCTTCAAAAGGAGTGAAGAGCCATATGTCAGGCTCTGTCTCCACCCTGTAGGTTGTTTTGGCTTGCATTCAGACAAAGGGAGGCATTGAGCAAGATGGAAGTGACTGATGTAGTGATTGGAATGCGGTCAGCCAGGTGCACCTCATACAATATGAGTTCCATGATTGACTCAGTTTAACAGCCCCAATCAGGGAGCCCTGGATGACATGTAAAAAGGGTGAGTGTCAGAGATACTGACAGTCTGGTGCCTGACTCTATGAGCCAGTTTTAAAGTTAAGGACTGTTCATGTGTAAATAAAGGGTGGCTGGGTGACAGATAATCTTTGGAGTTATTTCAACTGGCACTGCTGTTAGTGCTAGTTCAGGTGGGGAAAGCTGCTCAGGTGTCTGAGTGCATGAGTAGGCAAAGCAAAGGCCAGGCAGCATGAGTAGTGTGGAGAGATTGGGTGGTTGAGAGTAAGTGAGGGACCACGTCACATGCAATCGTGAGAACGATAGGTCATGCACTTTGGTGGCGGGTGGATACACTAAAAGAGGTAGATAAAGTGTGAAGCAGCAGAGAAATGAGACAGTGGCATTTATCCTCATGGAGCGGAGGCCATTGACTGACTTGCAACATTACTCTGGATTGTGGAAAGAGCACTTACCCAGATGGACAAGTTGGACCAAGCTGGCAGGGTTTGTTTCTGAACATAGCATGTAAAGTTTTGCTGAGGCTCATAGAGGCAACACGTGAAAAATCTTGCTCAGGCTCACGGAGAAAAGGCTTCCACGAATCTTGCCAAAATTGGGACTAGTTTAGTTCGGGAAACTGGGTTGGCATGGAAAAATTGGATCAAAGGGTCTATTTCCATGCTCTATAACTCAATGACACTGAGCTGATTTCCAATCGAACTCATCCCTATCATCCCCAGGCAACACCATAAAGGTTTTACCAAAGTTGACAGGCCAGCAATATTCATCTTCATGTCAAACACTTTTGTTGGTCATTTACTAGTCTGAGTGCTTGGCTATTTTCCCTTGTTCAGCATGGACCAACTCTCCATTGCCCTGAGCTCTAGTGTAAAGTGCTTCTAAATTCTTCATGAAAATAAATTATTCAGAGCTTTTCTGTCTTTTTCAAACAGTTGGATTTACTTACTGAAATGTGTGGTGAAGAAATTAAGGAAAATATTTAAGAAAGGAAGAGGAAAATTGGAAGGGCAACTCTGGAGTTAACAACCAAGAATTAGACCTGCACCATTACCAGCAAAGTGTGTGTGCTGCGCAGCTTATTGGACCAAGATCTGTCTATGAGGATGACAGAAATAGCTCATTAGCTGATCAAGTCTGAACACTGAGCTCAATGAGTTGTTGGATTACATTTCTCAGGGCTGTTGTGGTGCAGTGCTAATTTCTCCTGGGCCAGAAAGCCTTTGTCCAAGAAACATAGGGATGTGTCATAACACCTTTGAACAACTGATTAAAAATACCTACAATTACCTCACAAGTCTTTTGGAAATTCCTCCATGTGTTAGTCCACTTATTTTAAACAGCTAAACTAGTTTCCAGGGAAATATCAGATGAACCCTCAGACTAGAGCAGCTTCAACACATGTATTTTGATTTATGTTCTTTTCCTATTAATTCAATAAATAAAATCAACCTCGACACATTTGGTTCCAGTACCCTCACTCTTTGTCACTATCATGATGAGTATTAAAATACAGTAGCCTAATGTGACCCTTTCCAAAGGCATTGTATTTAATTGACATTATTTCAGCATTATGATGCAGAGATAATGTTAGAAAGCTCACTGACCCCAACACATGAGAACAGATGGAGATACTTGTTGCTCTGTGCTGAGATATCAGGCTGAATCACCCTGCAGACTTCAGGATATTAGTATGTCATAAAAGTCCCTAACTCATAGTGACTGTTAGCAAGATCTGCACTACGACCTTCTAAGTAACATCCTTCTAATTGGCCACTTCTAGGTTCATGAGTCTACTGAAGATGGCAGGCAGGCACACAGTACTGCAGCGTTACAAGCTTCAGAAGTCCCAGTAGGAGAATTGGATAATGTTGAATCAGAACCGGACCATGGGAATGTCATGCGTGAGGGGGTGGTAGGAGGGGTGGATGAAAATCAAAAATGCTAAAGGCTGGAACTTGGAGGCCCCTCAGAGCTGAGGGAAAACCCACACAAAGAAATCACTTGGACTGTTGATGTGCCATTTCCTACGTGTTGCTTGATCATTGGGGTTTGCAGTTTCTGGTTCAGTTGACCTTCAGACTGACACAGGGAGGTTATTTCCACTGAGCTGGTTGCCTCCATTCTTGACTGGGGCTATTGCACATGAAGCAAGATACTGGTGAAATAAGGGAACAATCAAGAGACAAACTAACTCTGGTGTATGGGCTCAAATACTAACATGGCAGCCGGTAGAGTTTAAATTCATTGAGTAAAACTGAAAGCTAGTAACCTCAATGATGTTGACTATGAAGTCATCAATGAATGTTGTGAAAACCCATCTGGTTCATGAGTGCTGATCAGGAGAAAAGGAAAATCTGCCACCCTGACCTGCCTAGAATTTGTGGCTCCAAATCCATAGCAACATGGTTAACTTTGAATTGAGTTCCAAAATTGCTTGGCAAGCCACTCAAGTCAAGAATAATTAGGGATGGACACCAAATGTTGACCTTGCCAGTGCCATGCTTATGCCATTAAGGCCTAAAAATGTTTTTCCTCAATTGGGATTCTAACCAGTCTAACCAGTTAGCCATCATTCCAGAGTGAATAACCAAATCTATTTGAAGCTCATGCATGGCAAAGACCCACAGAGCTGTTCAGACATGACTCTTCACTATTTTGTTCTGGAATCTGCCTTTAATCCTCCGAGAAAACTTCCACCCAAAAACTTTGCACTAGGGCTGGGTTGGCAGCGAAGGTGTTGCTACTGAACATCAATACTCCTGGCACGAACAGCCTGGAATGGAATGTACTGCCTGGAAGTGCGGTGCAGGCAAGTTCAATTGAGACATTCAAGAGGGTGTTGGATGATTATTTGGACTGAAATAGTGTGCAGGGATATAGTGAAAAAGCAGGAGATTGGCAACAGGTCATAGAACCGGAACAAGCAGGATGGGTCGAATAGCCTCCTTTTGCACCGTTACAATTCTGTGATTTGTTAGGCATGGAGCAGTCAGCCAGAGTTCACACTGCTTGCACTATATGGAAAAACAACTTTTACTCTTTAGGGAGCTACTGTTACTATCAGGCACTTGAAGTTAGATGGGATGCAGAAAAGGGCTCTGTGTTTCTCCTATCAACAATGAAGTCCAGCCAAACATTCAGGAGAAAACAACTTGTGCACAAGTATTAACCAAACCAGCCAGGCTTTACATCTCCATAAGAAGTTGCCAATTTTGTTTCAGCAAGATTGCCAACAGCAGCTTGCTTTTTATAAAGTGCCTTTAATGGAGCAAAACATCTCACAGGAACAGTTATTGAACACAATTTGACTCTGAGCCACACAGGGACATATTAGGACAGAAGACAGGAAGATTTGGTCAAAAAGATCAATTTTAACATGCTTTGAATGAGAGAGAATAGAGATTTGGCAAAGATGTCAGGTGGGAGTTTATGGTCAGGGGAGCTGAAAGGATGTGTCATGGGCTAAGGATATAAAATCAGAATATACCAGAGGGTAGAATTGGGTGAGCAGAGATCTTTTAGTGGGCTCTGGGGCTGGGTGATTGCTTATTTTGTATAGTTACTGTGCCGATGAAGAGAAACCTAACCTCACAGAGAAATGTAACAACTACCAGACAGGGAAAAATTCCATCCCATTGGCCCAGGCTGCAAGAAACATTTCCGACTTCTGAAACGTCTGCATCTGGTCCACAACAGAAATATTGACCTGAGCTGAGAACATACATCCAGACAAGAAGCTCATCCAGTTGAGTGTTTCTTTTGAACAAAACCAAAATGATTCTTGTACTTCATCAGACCTCCATGATTATTGTTGCTGTGTAACTCACTAAAGGAATCTGCTATAATTGGCAAGCACAAACTAATGTTTAAATATTCAGTTTAACTTCATTTCCCATTATGGTCATGGTTCATTGCTTTGATGTGGAGGTTTTCCAATGTAATTCAAAGATGAAAGGAATGCACTGTATTATAGAAGAAAAGGCATTGCTGATTTCATGGTGTAGAACCTCAAGCTGTATTGGATTATGTGACAGGATCTATGCTATGATCAGATTTTTAAATGACTGTAATGTTCACGGCACAATGAAGTAACAGATGTGTGGATGTAAATAACTGACAGCTCATTTATTGAACATTAACAAGATACTTTATTTTGCCATTAGGTTATTATTGATTCTTTCAGAGCCTGCATCAAAGAGGTTGATGTTATCTCTCCCTCTGTCTGCTAATGCAATAACAATCGTGAATTCTGACTGGCTTACCATGTCAATAATCTAACAGATCAAGCAACACAGCTCAGCACTGAAGAGGAAAGACCCTGCAGTTCAGTTTAATTAGCATTTTATTACCTGATGGAAAATAAATCCTGCTTTGTCCCTTGTTTCTAAAATCAACAAGCTGGACTGGTGTCCTGCCACTTGACCTGATTGTGGCAATGGGTGAATGTTGTCAGCCATGAAAGGTATCATAAAGCTGAGTGAGCATGAATCTATCACACCCGACCTTTACTGACATGTACTTCCACTCATCAACAGTCTGGAGTGAGCCTAGGACCATAGAGATTGAAGATGTTCACCTAATGTTCCCCTATCCTGGCTTTTAAAGCATCCTACCCACTGACCCCAGCCTCTCACCCTGCTTATTAGGACCTGCCAGCTTCTTGCCCTGAATGTTGGAACCTGTTCACCTGCGACCGCTCGGACCACACACTCACAGATCTACCTTAATTTGGGCTCCTTTGGCTCCTCTTTGTCAACTGACTGCAGTCCCAGCAGTGGCCATTTCTCCTGAGGGTGGTGCTGCTGGGACCAGAGGCTGTCAGCCATTAATTAGTCCATTTGGGGGATGGGGGCAGTCCCACCTTGAGCAAGTTAATGCCCAACACCTTGGCCAAGCAGAGGTGGGATCAGTGCCGACGTACGTATGGGGATTCAACTATTGACCTTGAGTAAAATTCGACCTTGAATATACAATTAAAAGTATTGCACTGTTGGGGGCGTTGTCCTTTGGATGAGGTTTCAAAGGACCTGTCCTGGACTTCCCGCGTAAATGAGACAGTCAAGAAGGCTCAACAATGCCTTTTCTTCCTCAGGTGGCTCAGGAAATTTGGCATGTCCATAAGGGCACTCACCAACTTGTACAGATGCACTATTGAAAGAACACTGTCCAGGTGCATGGCAAGCTGCTCTGCCCAGGACAATGGGAAACTACAGAAGGTTGTGTGCATAGCTCAGACCATCATGGAAGCCAAACTCCCATCCATTGACTCTATTTACACGGCTCACTGCTGCAGAAAGGTGGCCAACATCATCGAAGACCTATCGGACTCTGGTAATGACCTCCTACAACCTCTTCCGTCAGGCAGAAGGTACAGAAGTCTGAACACACACACACACACACACACACACACACACACACACACACACACA
>JAHRHZ010000003.1:5946557-5982550 GCA_024137785.1 Ginglymostoma cirratum
CACACACACACACACACACACACACACACACACACACACACACACACCCAGGAACAGCTGCTTTCCAGCCACTGTCAGACTGTTGAATGGGCTTTAGCCTCAAATAATGTAACCTGTACGCCTCTCAGTCTTTCTGATCTGTACATCCGTTGCCGCTGTAATCTGCCTGTACTGCTTGTAAACAAAGCTTTTCACTATTTCAGTACATGTGACAATAAAATCAAACGGGTTCCTACTAGTTCATATGTACATTACAAATCCTGTCCATTGAATCCAAAGTAGTGTTGGAAATTCTTGTCAACATGCATCACAATCCAAAACATGTAATTGGACCTCTACCTCATTTGTATTTACATTACTTTGCTTTGTCATATGGCTGCTGTATTTCCTCATACAACAGAGGCAACCTTTCAGAAATAACTAACTGGCTGTGATTTGAGATATTCTGATGGTGTCCAAGACATATGACACTGCAAGGTTTTGTGAAGCTACTTCTCTTGGACCATGATGTCATTCTCCCCTTTAATCTTTTCCACCTCAGCCTCAGTATTCTTACAAAATGTTCAAAAATGCCCTTTGATGTGGAATATGAACTCCACATATTGCTCTGTAAACCTTTTACTGTGATATGCCAGAAAAAAAAAAGTTTTGGAATGCTTAGTTTGAACGCATCTCCTTCAAGTTGATTTGGAAAATTAGTTCAGAGTCACAATACCGACAGTTTAATCTGGAGTTCATTGCACATGGTCGGGGTTGCA
Source organism: Ginglymostoma cirratum (assembly GCA_024137785.1). NCBI lineage: Eukaryota > Metazoa > Chordata > Chondrichthyes > Orectolobiformes > Ginglymostomatidae > Ginglymostoma > Ginglymostoma cirratum. The sequence goes on from JAHRHZ010000003.1 coordinate 5,947,316, forward strand.
GAAACATTCCAATAGATTGTGTACCAGCAGAGCAGAAGGGCTGGTCTAGCATTCTATTACTTCACAGAATGGAAAGATAAGTTGCAGTAGAAAACATGGATTTGTTCGTGCATGAGAAATTTAGCCACCTCAATTTGGGAATAAAAAGCAGGATCATAAAAATGTATGCTGTCTGTTTTTTAAACCTTCCCTTTCTTGTTCTCCAGCTCTGTATGCCCTCACTCTTTCGATATCAATAATTTTATCTTGTCTTAAAACCCTCTATGATAGCTAGGTTGCTCCAATTCTGACTCATTTCAGATCCACAATTTTAATTGCTGCACCACTGGTTGCCTGGGTATCATCGGAAATTAGCTTCCTAAATCTTTACACTTCTCCAATTTTCATTGTTTCTTTCAAACCCCTTCTGAAACTGCCTTCTTTGATCAACCTTTTGGTCATCTGCCCAAATATTGCACATTGCTCAGTGTCAAATTTTCTATTTTAATACTCTTTTGTGAAATCGTGATGTTTTAGTACATCCAGAATGATATATAAAAGCAAGTTATTATTGTTTCTGCACAAAGCAAATTCACAACATCAATTCACAAGACTAGAATATCACACAGAAATACAAACATAAAGGCAGTATTTTGCAGATTGCTCTATGTAGATGACCTCTGTATGTTGATTTGGAGTCACTCTATTTTGCCATTGTCATATCCAGCAGGAAGGTTGGATTGACATTTAATATCTGTGCACAATTGACAGAGAATTAAGGTTCCTGTGCAGTGCAGACTGGTCTGTGACATACACAGGTCTTTCATGACTTCAGCTTTATTTTTCCAGCTGCTTATCAAACAGTTGACATTTAACAACATGCTCACTTGCACAACACAAGAAAAAAATGATGTACAGAAAAGTGTTCAATCCCTTGCAATACACCCTGTTGCCTCCACTAGATTCCAGTCTTAATATTGGAATGGGGATTTCATTTTAACAAGTTGAGATAGGTACTTTAATGTACCCTTGATGCTGTTATATCATACATTGACTATCTCTGTGTAAGGAAAAGACAACTGGTGTAGTCTTGACAGTTTTAAATGTGAAATTACTATCAGATGCACTGTACACCTGCTTGGATTGTCAGCCGGATGCTGCAACTGGGGTTAAGGGGTAATTGAGAAGACTAGTCAATACCAGACAATGCATGAGTGCCAATTAATTTGTAAAGTTTTTTTATGTTCCCCTCTCCTTTGCTTTAATCTCAGGTTCTTGCTGGAACATGTTCCAAGTAACTCATGGTCGTCTGGTACCTCATCCAAACGTCCAAACGTCAGGCTTTATTAAACATAACTCTATGACTCTGTAAAAATTGACAGAGGATGCAAAGAGCAGAAGTTGTATCTGGACCATGACAAACCCAGGTTCCAGTTCATGTGATTAGACTTCATGATGACATAGTTCCTTTTGGATATGCTCAGCAGTTACACTCAGAGTAAAGCTATAATTCTTTTTCCTGGACAAAATATAGATAAGAGTTAGGCTTCATGTTTCATCAAAAATTCAGCACCTCTGATAGTGGAGCACTTTATAGTGATTAGATTAGAACATCACCCTAGAATTTTGTGACCACAACTTTCTAGTCAGCAGCAAGAGGGCTACCTGGTGAGTTACAGTACACAGACTAGATCTTTGGGGTAAATGGCAAATCAAGGAACTGTACAAAAGACCAGCGTTAGAGGATCAGAGTTTAGTAAAAGTTTAAGCTGACGAAAACAAGAGGATTCAAAGAGATTCTGAACTGAGAACCGGAACTTTTTGTTGTTCAAAGGTGCATTTTCCCTGATGTTGAGGTGCCGCTGTTGGAATGGGGTGGACAAATTCAGAAGTCACATGACACCAGGTTATAATCCAGGAGGTTTATTTGAAATCACAAGCTTTTGAAGCATAGCCCCTTTGTCAGGTGAAGTGAGAGGGAAACACACAGACACAGAATTTATAGGCAGAGAGATCAAGGGCAGAGAGATCAAAAGATCATACAAATGATCTGAGTGGAGTGTTGAATAATAAATCTCTGCAGCTGATCCAAAATGTCAGCAAGCTCCCACAAATACCTATCAGATTAATGTGCAAGTGCTTTGTTTTATTTTAAAGTGTTCAAGGATTAATGCTGGCCAGGAGCCTGGTTGGTTATTAGGAGCAGAATCCTGACAAATTGTTCTCACTTGCCAAGCCAAAAAAAGCCATGTGTAACTCTCTTACTGTTCTCTTGCAAATTTTATTAATTACACTTATGCAGTGTAGACAGCTTTATAGCAAGGTAATTTTCAATTATCTGTGGTCAAGTATTTACTATGTTTCAGAGATCATGATCCTCGATGCAATCACATTGCCAACAGTAAGAAATGTTATGCAGTGAAGAACGTCATTAGACCTAGGATGAATATATACCTTTACATGACGAAATGTATACAATTGGCTGTGAAAAATTTTTGACGATTTTGTCATTCATCTCCCAGAACTGAGTTATTGAGATTACACGGTCATGGATGTCTGGTTAATCTTATTATTTTAAATTATCTTTTCAAAACAGGAGCTGGTATCCTTGTTTGACTCAACCACAACTTTTGCCCTTGTATTCTGTCTAATACATTCACCTATTCCCTTTGTTTGATGTTTTTCAGATGGCACTGGATTACAGAACTCGTAGGAATAAATACTTTCTTTTGTATTCAAACACATTCAGGACCACACCCCGAACAAATGTAATTTCTTCACCATTTCTAATTTCCAATAGCCATGCTTACTTCAAACCTTAACTGCAGTTAATGGTTGCCCTTGGCATCTTGCTACTCATTCCAAAACAATCCTTCTTCAAGCTTTTCATCTCACTGCCTTCCTTGCCACAACCAAACTCTTTCACCCTCCCTTCCACTTCTTACATGAAAACTTTGAAAATTGATGGTCCATAGTTTAAACACTTCTGGACATGCATCAGGTTGAATAAGTTAAGAAAGAAAGTTAAGAAGAGAGATTGTTAGCCCCTTGAGCCGGTTCACCTGTTCTTGAAAGCGTAGCATCAGTGTCTCAACCCCATTGACCAGCCTTCGTCCCACATCCCATTACATTCTAATGCAAGAATAAAAGGTTCCTGGAATATGTGGGATGAAAAAGAAAATCTGTTGTTGCTGTTATTCTTATTGCCTTGCTCAAACAGGAGAAGTTGTAATCAAGTGTAGTGCCTTGTTGCTTGGCAACTCCTTCCCTGTTGCTTTGACAGATAGTCATAAATACTTGATTGCAAAGCTCTGGTTTTGAGTAATTGACTGCAACCCCTGATAGTATCAAACTTATTCAACCTGATGCATGTCCAGAAGTGTTTAAACTATGGACCATCAATTTTCAGCTTCCATCATCTGATTTCAATACCTTAGATGTTCAAGGACTAAAATGCTTTCAAATAAAGGGAAACATAAAACATAAGTAGCTTAACATGGCTGCAGTGCTCACCCAAAATGTTTGAGCCAAGCTCATGAAATCAGTGTTTGATTTGCACCTGCTGGAAGTTTCACTTTTTTGAATGAAAGTCACCTGCAGGTTATCCAGTTTTAAAAAGAAATCTATGCCTGATTTGGGAATGCGAATGTGAACTGTATTTCAGGAATGCTGCTCTTGGGCCCAGCACAGAGATGGAAAATGGATTTGTAACAGAAATGGAAGACACTCTCTCCCTTCCTGCCTGTTCCCTCAGCCCTTGATAAACGGTGCCTGGTGGTGAGGCAAATTGGAAAAGCATCTTGTAACAGAGATGTTGAACCTTACACATTTTGCCACTGATGAGGATACGAGGAAACCATTAAACAACTGTGGCCTTTGGTTCAAATGTAAACCTCATGGACTCAAAACACTGTTTTTTCAAATGTGCATTTTTAACCTTACTTTTGTACCAGTCACACCCTCCTTTTTAAATTTTATACCTGTGTTTGAATATGTGTCATTATCACATTTTAATTTTTTTTCAGAGTTCCTAATTAATGAGTTTTTAATTTATACTTGTGGGATGTGGATGTTGCTGGCTAGGCAGCATTCATTGCCCAGTTGCTCTTGAGAAGGCGGTGGTGAGCTGCCTTCTTGAACTGGTGTAGTACTCGTGCTATAGGTAGATCCACAATGCCGTTCGGGGGATTTCCAGGATTTTGACCGAGTGACAGCAAAAGAATGGTGATATATTTCCAAGTCAGAATAGTGAGTGGCTTGGAAGGGAACTTTCAGGTGGCAGAGTTCCCATACATTTGCTGACCTTGTCCTTTTACATGTAAGTAGGCATGGGCTTTGAAGGTGCTATCTCAGGATCTTTAGTGAATTTCTGCAGTGCATCTTGTACATAGTGAACACTGCTGCTACTGTTGGTGGTGGTAGGAATGTATGCTTGCAGATGTGGTGTCGCTCGAGCGGGCTGCTTTGTCCTGGACGGTGTCAAGGTTCTTCAGTGTTGTCGGAGCTGCATCCATCCAGGAAAGTGGAAGCATTCCATCATATTCCTGATTTGTGCCTCGTGGATGGTGGACAGACTTTGGGGGTGGGGTTTCAGGAGGTGAGTTACTCACCGTAATATTCCTAGTCTCTGACCTGCTCCTGTGTTTATATCGTGCATCCAGTTACTTTTCTTGTCAATGTTGACCCCGCCCCCAGATGTTGATAGTGGGGGAATTCGGTGATGGTAACACCATTGAATGTCAAGGGGCAGTGACTAGATTGCCTCTTGTTGGAGATGGTAATTGCCTGGCATTTGTGTGGCACGAATTTTACTTGCCACTTGTCAGCCCAAGCCTAGATATGGTCCAGATCTTGTTGCCTTTGAACGTGGCCTGCTTTAGTATCCAAGGAGTCATGAACGGTGCTGAACATTGTGCAATCATCAACAGACAACACTTCTGGAAGGAAGGTCATTGATGAAGCAGCTAAAGGTGCTTGGGTCGAGGACACGACCCTAAGGAACTCCTGTAGAGATGTCCTGGGGCTGAGATGACTGACCTCCAATGACCACAATCATCTTCCTGTGTGCCAGGAATGTCTCCAAACAATGGAGAGTTTTCGTCATGATTTCCACTGACTGCAATTTTGCGAGGCCTCTTTGATACCACACTTGGTCAAATATGGCCTTGATGTCAAGGGCAGTCATAAAGTAAAACCTTGTGAATAACATCTGTTATGATCCCAATAATAATAATATCTCAGCTGTGATCAACTTTCTTCTTCAGTTTTTAAGAAGGTGGTCTTCCACTGAATCAGATGCATACAATGATTTCAACAATTAAACACTAGTTTATGATGGAAAAGAAATGAAGATTAAATAGAATAACCAAAGTTGTGACATGTGACACAAGTTTAAAGGTTTTGAAACACGGTAAAATACACTTCTATTAATTCTAAAAGCTCTCCTTTACAGTACTCACATCAGAAAGCATTCACCTCTCAAACAACCCTTATAGGGCTAAATTCACCTGTGGCTTCATTTCCCAGTGTTGAGAGTCTGATAACTCCTCAACTTGAATTTTCACACAACTGAGCTGAGAGTTTCTCGACTTTAAATAATCCCTCAAGAATTCAGCCAAACATTTTGGTCTGGAACTTCAAGCTAAATGCCTCATACGGAGGTAGTCCAATTATTTCTGTTCCAAACTATTTCTTTTCTTCAGAAGCAACTGTCTTAGACATCCAGATTTTTGTAAACCTGCCACATCCAAAACGCTTTCTTCAAGCTGCAGTTGTTTCCCCAAAATCAATACAAAAAGTTCTGGATCCTTCTATCTGAAACCTGATTCACGTCATTATGTGTTCTGTTAACTCTTAAACCTTCCCAATATAAACAAACCTCCATAAGCCTCCAAGAACTTGCTCTCTCGTACTGATTTTAAAAGCTCATCATGGCTACAGAAACATCTCTGAGTTAATCCTTAAACTTCTTTCACACGGGCTCAGAAAACCAATTTGCTACTCATTCTAAATCCATTAAAATAAGTTGAAATCACACACTTTTTATCACACCATCCCCTCAAGAAGAACAAAAGTATATCATTTTCATTACCTATCAAAAATTGTCTCAATAGTATTGCTTTGTCACATTACAAGCAACAATATATTGACGTGGAACATGCATAGCAACTTTGTTTTACAGAGATGCATAGGCACCGCATAAGTCAATGTCTTTCATACGTGCTTTTGATAATGCATCAACTAGAACATCTAATTTATTGGGCGAATGAACAATTTTAAAATGATCTGGTCAGAGAAGAAAGCTCTTACAAGACAGCTGTGAGTTCTTGTCCCGAAACTTCTGGAAGCAAGTTAAAGGATTGTGATGTGTATAAATCACAGTTTCGTTTTTTTGATGATGTAAAGCCGACAAGAGATACAATATCTGTCTCTGCTTCTATGGTTGAATATTTTGGCTGACGTATAGTTTCTTTGAAAAATAACTGATGGAGCAGTCAATCCCCATTTTGCCATCTTGTAGTAAACTAGCCGCCACATGCTTGCAGTGATAAAAGTCCACCCAGTGTTACGAAAACCAATATTTCTTTGCTTCTCTCAGTCAGTGGAACTTGACAATATCTTTTTAGGAAGTCCATTTTTGTGATAAACCATGCATGTCCAATTCATTGAATGCAGCCACCCTATTTTGGCATAGGATATGAATCCACTCTTGCTACTATTGTCCACCATGAGGGCTTTACTTATCGGGACAGGCTGAATAGGATCGGCGATTTTTCCCTGGAGCATTGGAGGCTGACGGTTGACATAGAAACATAGAAAATAGGTGCAGGAGTAGGCCATTTGGCTCTTCAAGCCTGAGCTACCATTCAATTTGATCATGGCTAATCATGCAATCGCAGTATTCCATTCCCGCCCTCTCCCCATATCCCTTGATCCCTTTAATCACAGTGTCCAGCTCTGTCTTGAATATATCTAAGGAACTGGCTCCAATACCTTCCTGTGGGAGAGAATTCCATAGATTCGCAATTTTGAATGAAGAAATTCTTTCTCGTTTCAGTCCTGAATGGCTTGCTCCTTATTCTTAGACTGTGACCCCTAGTTCTGGACTTCTCCTACATTGGGAACATTATTCCTGCATCTAACCTGTCCAGTCTCATTAGGATTATCTATGTTCCTTTGAGATTTCCCCTCACTCTTCTAAATTCCAGCAAACACAAGCCCCGTTGATCCAGTTTTCCCTCATATGTCAGTCCTGCTATCCTGGGAATCAGTCTGGCGAACCTTCGCTGGACTGCCTTAGTAGCAATAATATTCTTCCTCAGACTAGGAGACCAAAACTACACATAATACTCAAGGTGTGGCCTCGCCAAGGCCCTGTGTAACTGCAGCAAGGCATCCTTACTCCTATACTCAAATCCTCTTGCTACGAAGGCCAGCATGCCATGAGTTTTCCTCACTGCCTGCTGCGCCTGAATACCAACGTTCAGCCACTGTTCCACCATGACACCCAGGTCTCGTTGCACCTCAGCTTTTCCTAATCTGCCACCAGATAATAACCATATAGAGGTTTATTAAATCATGAGGGGCATGGATGGGGTAAATAGCCAAGGTCTTTTCCCAGAGTGGGAGGGTCCACAGCTAGAGGGCAGAGGTTGAAGGTGAGAGGATAAAGATTTAAAAGGGACCTAAGGGGCAACTTTTCCGCGCAGAGGGTGGTGTATGTACGGAATGAACTCTCAGAAGATTTGGTGGAAGCTAGTACAATTACACATTTCACAAGCATCTGGATGGGTACATGAATAGGAAGGATTTAGAGGGATATGGACCAAATGCTACCACATGAGTCTAGATCACCTTGGGATGTCTGGTCGTGTAGACAAGTTGGACCAAAGGGTTTCTTTCTGTGCTGCATGACTCTATGACGTTATGAACTTAATCTCTTTCCTCACCTGAGTTAATCTCTCAAGACTGAGTTTGTAAGGGTGTTGTGTTGGAAGTAGTACCTCATCCACATTAAATCATGAAGAGTCAAAACCATTTTCCCTGGCCTATTCCCACAAATTGATTCATAATTCTGTAATAGCTTTTCTTAAGTTGCACAAATTGAATTTTAATTGTATAACAGCCTTTCTCAGTCATCTTGATCGTTTTCAAGAAGATACAATATGATACTCTGTAATCTTATAAGCACCTCCATTGTTTTCCAATGTGATAGTTGGAGGATGAACTTTTCAATTTTCGATTTATGGTAACTCTCCAATTGTTCTGATATTTCTAGTTGTACGACCGACTGTAAGTACACTTTTCTCCTGTCTGTCTGTCAGTAAATCTTTTCAGCCTGTAAATATGAAGCAGCCCTTGATTTGTTTTTCTCCTGCCTAATTCATCGAACTAAATTTCTTTTGATTTGATAAGGTCTAGTGAATTTTACTTTTAATGGTTCCCTAGAGGGAGGTAGCAATGCCAACATCTTATCTCCAGCAACAGAATTTTCAGCTTTGGCCATTTAATTTTCTCTAGTGTTCATTATGTGAACTCTCTTCAAGTACTTTTTTGCCAACTCACAGGGTTTAGTAAGTTTCTGTCTGAAACTCAAATCGTAGGTTGCAAACATAGTCCCTGAACTTTGGATTGTCACTTTCTCTTATCACATTAAGTGGTTTTCTCAATTGGTATTCATGTAACAATTAAAAAGAACCAAATCTTGTGGACACATGAGGAGCATCGTTAATGGTAAATAAATAACAACCAAGAAATGTCTTCAGTTTTAGTCAAGTATTTTGAATAATCCACCACTATGTTTCATTTCCAGAAAAAAGAGTCAGCATTATTCTAAGTCCCTTCACCTGCTGTGCAGTAAACTTCAACACTAAACAGCTGTTTCATTTCCAGAACCACCATGTACCTGTTATTTTAGAAAGAACGACACAGATCCCTCAATTATTACCCATCCCTAATGACTTTTGAAAAGGTGGTGGTGAGTTGCCTTCTTGAATTTCTGCTTTCACCAGGCATAACTGCATCCACACGGGAAGAGAGTTCCAAGACTTTGACACAGCAGCCATTATGGAATGGTAATATGTTTCCAAGTGAGATACAGTAGATGACCATCTTGTACATTCTGACCTAAAGGGAGCCTGGTAGGGCTGGCATTCCCTTGCACCCCATTGTCCTTGTTCTTCCATTTTGTCAAGATCACAGATTTGGACTGTGCTGTCATAAAGCTTTAATGATTGCTGCAATGCATCTTGTAAATGGTATACGCAGTACCATCTGTGTACCGATGGTGCAGAGAGGGAATGTTTGAGCTTCTTGTTGATTCTGCGCTCATTCTGAGTTGCACGCTGCAGTTGGCTGACGGGCTTTAGGGCATCAAGAAGTGAATTACTTATTCAATACTCGACCTCTGACTTACTGTTCTGGCTATAGTTTGTGTGCAGCTGGTCCAGTTAAATTTTGTTGAAGGGAGTCCCCAGGATGTTTATTGTGGTGTGACGATACTGTGGCTTTAAGAGGTATATTTTGTCCTGTTTTGTATGAAGATAGGTTGAGACAGAGGTACTGAGAAATCTGCTCAAAGTCAATAGACTAAACAGCTTGTGAAGCCTTGGCAAGTTTTTTTGAAAAGTTGGAACAATAGAAACAGCCTGAATGGGTGCAATGAAGCTCCAGCAGAACCAGGTTTTTTTTTTAGTTTTAGCTTTCAGCAGGTGTTTCTGGAGTCTTGAATCTGGATGTGGAAACTCTTATTCTTCTCTCTGTTACAGCAAAATGCTGAGTTCTCTTTCTGCTGCTAGAAATGCATGTGAGACAATTAGTTTTACTGAATTTGCCTTTGCCCAGGGTATGTTTATGAGATGTTACAATGTTGGAACAGTTAATTAGATGTAGTTTATATGTATGTGTATTATTTTGTTAAGTATTTTGTAAGATTCACAGTTAAGCCAATTCTTTTCTTTTGTCTGGATTTTAACTGTCGTGTAAAAATAAATGGGTCTTGCATAAAGTTTAGCAGTTTGAACAATTGAATTGCATCCAGAACACAAAACCTTCCCATCTAGACTATCTTCTGAATATATTTTAAGGGGGTTTGGTCTGGTCCATCTCAGTGGGGAAGTCAGTGGTGATAATGCTGATCAATGTAAGGGTTAAATATGGACTCTTTTGTTGGAGATGATCATTGTCTAATAACTGTGTTGTGTGAATATTACTTGTTATTCATCAACAAATTTCTGAATGTTGTTGCGGTCATGTGCAGTGCTTTATCATTAGCTTAAATGGCAATTCAAAGGTGTGACCTGTTAGGCATCACAGAGACATGATTGTGAGGAAATTAAAGCTGGGACATGAATACGCATGGATATATGACAGTGAAAAACTACAAGAAGCAGGGAAATGGTTATCGAGTAGCTCTCCAGGTTAAAGGGGGCATAAGTACTCTCGTGAGAGATGTTATCAGTTCTCAAATTAAAGATATCGAATCGGTTTAGGTGGGACTAAGAAACAGCAAGTAGGAGAAAATTTTGATGGGAGCTGTTTATAGGCCAGCAAACAACAGTGTTGATGCAAATCACAGTATGATTCAGGAAATTAAGAGGTGAGCGTAATAAGTACATTTCAGAAATCATGGGAGGTTTCCAACTGCATCGGACTGGGTAAAACTAATTGTTATGAATATGGAGGACAAGTTATTGGAAGTATATGAGATGGTTTTCGAGAACAGGGCATTGAGAAGCCAAGATTAAATTGGTAATTGAAGATTGAGTATCACATAATGAAAAAGGCCTAATCAATAATCTTGTTGTAAGGGAATTATTTCAGAAAAAAGGAACTGGGATTGAAACTGATGCAGTTCAGTCAGAAACAAGGGTCATAAATCTAAACAATACAAACAAAGAAACAATGAGGAGCAAGTTGGCTATGGTGGACAGGGAAACAATGTAAAAAAGTATGATGGTGGACAGTCAATGGTTAATATTTGAGGAACCATCACATGGTATATAACAAAAATGTATTCCTTTAATGTAAAAAATACTCAACTGTGGCTCATGAAATAAATCCAAGCTTAGATCAAAGAAAGAAGACTAAAATTGCAAAAAAAAAAGGTGAGGCTATGAATTGGGAATATTTTAGAATTCTGGAAAGGAAAAGTGATCAAGAACGAGAAAATGAAATATGACATTAAGCTGATGGGAACGTAAAAACAGATTTTAAAAGGTTTTTTAGGAATGTCGAAAGGAAAGGCAAGAAAAACAAAATATGGACCCACTGAAGCAAAGTAAAGAGAATTTGTACTGGGGAATAAGGAAATGACAGAGAAACGAAAAGTTACTTTCTGTCAGTCTTCACAAAGGAAAATAGTGAAGAGGAAAAAGCCTCGTAGAAATAGTAGAGAATCCAGTCCCTAGTGTAAATGAGTATCTGCAAGATATTAACAGTACTTGAAGAGAAAGTACAGCTAAATTAATGGGATTCTAAATAAATAAATCTTGTGCACTTGATGATCTACATGTTGTAAGAAGTGGCTATGCAGATAGTGGACATGTCAGTGGTCAACTTGCAAAATTTTGCAACTGTGGAATGCTCCCTACAGTTTACAAGTTGGCAAATGTAACCCTTCTGTTTAAGAATGGAGTAGGGAGACAAGTTGGGCAATTATAATAGTCAGCCGATTACAAGGGAAAATGTCAGAAACCATATTACAGGACAGAAAACAAGACACTCAAAAATAATGAAAGGATGGGCAGAGTCAGCACAGATTCATGAAAGGGGAGACCATGTTTGACAAACCATGTTTTTATTTTGAGGATGTAATGAGCAGAAAAGACAAAGGAGAACTGGAGGATGTGATCTCTTTAAGTTTTCGCAGCTGCCCTGCACAGGTGGTTTGCAAAGTGATTCAGGACTGACGTGAGGAAGACTCAGAGGGCTTTGAAGGCTTAGCCATTGAGTTTATTCAACACCAAGATTGATAGATTTCTACATTTTTAAAAGCATTGAGATATAGTGATAGTGCAGGAAAATAATATTGGAACAGAAGATTTGCTGTGATCTCAATGAAGGGTAAAGCAGGCTTAAAAGTCGAATGGCCTACCCCAGCTCCTATTTCTCATGTGCTTATTGACGGTGTTGCAAATTAATAGAGCACTTCATAATAAATCAGTGAAGATCCTCACTTCTGACTTTATGATGGAGATGTCATTGATGAAAATAGTGTAAATGGGTGGTGCTTTCGCCAATTGCCTGATAAACTCTTGTGGCGACCCTGTGGGGCTGAAATGAATGGATTCAAATAATCTCAACAACATTCCTTTGTGCATTTCATGAAGCCAGCTAGTATAGAATTTTCCTTTAGATTCCCATTTATTTTATTTGTAACAGTTGACAACCTGAAATTACATGAAAGACAAAAACTGATAGCAATTTTACAGCATGTCTGTGTTACTGTTTTTGGATCAATTATGAAGTGAGTTTTGCTTTGAAGTGATGCTAAATTGGCTGTTTAACTCTTGACGTTGAAAGGGAGCAATGTGGGACCTGCTGATGAAGAACATCTTATTCTTTCATTTTGTTGCCTGTAGCTGAGTATGACTTAACCCAGTGTCAAAACGAATTTCAAAAGTGCTCATGAATCAATTTCCCTTTTTACCCACTTTAAGTTGCAAATCAACTCTCAAAGCTCTGTGAGCTTAATCTCAGAACAATGTTCGATGCTCCTGCTAAGTGTCATGGATCCTAATCCTTTTCCCTTCATCCCTGCTTGGGGCCAGACTTTGTGCCCCAACCCTATTATCATTCATGCTGAACTGTTCCTCACCTGAACACTCAACTCCTTCTTGGCAACTTATCAAATCCCACATTAATCCAATTTATCTGTACTGACGCAGTTGAAGAATTTAATCTTTGCTTGGAAGCTACACTTAGAACTATCTTACAGGACTTACTGACTTATTGCAAAAAGATTTTTGCACCCCTTATCCATGGTCTTAAAATCACAGCATGTCAAACCATACTAATTTTGCTTGACTGCTGAAATTGCTTCCAAAAGAGATTTCATGTCATTGCACAACATTACTCATGACCTGTATGGAATGTTGATTTCATCACAGCGCTGACACCACACTAAAAAAAAAGGTGCCAGGCCATGCATTGTCAATCAGCAATTCAGTTCTCTGAATCCTCATTCAGGATATGTTGATGCAGGATTTATATGCGTAAGCTGCCAGAAATAATTTCTTTGATGTCATCTCACCTTGTTTTAGTTTCCAAACATGGGAGGACCACAGCCTATGGCTGACGCCTAAAAGATAAGTTAACCTGTGAACGTTGGCTTAATGTTCATAAGGCACAATCAGCTAACAGTGATGTAGATTTCTGAATCTGATACGAAAAACAAATCAGTAAATACAGTGGTTTCTGAACGTAATTGGACTGAATACTGGGGTGGATTAAATGAATTTTACAGTGCGCTGTCTCCAGTCATTTATTTCATTGACAGCAACACTATTACGAGACCATACAGTGCTCTGTTTTATCATTTCATGCCAAGGGCTACACTAATGCTATTACAGCTCAGGAGCAAGAGCACAGATTCAAAGCAAGCACTATAATAGGATTTTCTTGAAGAACTCTAGACGATGTATCTCTGTAAACAGTCAGGCACAACTGAATTGAAGGAGCCTGAACACAGCGACCTGAAAGAATTTTCAGCAAGGACCATTTTTACACCTCAGCTGATATGAATGGCACACTTCAGAATCACAGGTGAAATCAGATATGCCTGTAGTTAAAGAGCTTACAACTCATCCTGTGCTGCACTTGCTTCACAGATTTTACCTTTATAACCAGTACAGCAATATTCCATCCAGTGTATTTCTTTGCATTCAAGAGAACCATATAAATCTCTCTGTCTCGACAGAGCATTTTCTAAGTTACACTTCATTGAATTGTAGAAAAAAAATGTATGTATTTCTCTTGGTTGAATTTCCTTTGACCTCTTTGGACCTTTACCTCGAAGTGGGACAAAGGAAATTCTCCCTGGTATCATGGCTAATATTTATCCCTCAACCAATATGACTGAAACAGATTATTTCATCATTATCACATTGCTGTTTGAAGGCCAAATTTGGTTGCTGCCAACAGTGGTTGCTCTTCAATAGTACATTTTTTGACCCTGAAGCGCTCGAGGCCTCTGAGGTTCAAAATAAATGCAAGTCTTTTAAATGTTATTGCCTTCATTTCTCTCTTGTTTGGTTTCTTCGATTGTGTTTATCACCTCACTTGCAGGCACTGACTCATGTTGAGCTGCAGTTCCATAGATGTTCTCAGGCATGTTATATCAGCATGGCTCGGGTGGTAGCCCTGTCATTTCCAAATCAGCAGTTTGCAGATTCAGAACCGCTGCAAGCTTTTGGCGTGTATCCTAGGGTACAGAACAGTAATGAAGTTCGGCTTATTGTTACAAGTCCCCTCTTTGTCATGGAAGCTAAACTGAAAGTTTGTAAAAGAACCTTAGTCAGAACGTATTAAGTAGAATTTATATAGCTCTTTTTGTGACCTCAAGATGTCCCAAAGCTCTTATTAGCCACTGTCACTTGGGTAGTCCATGGAAGTCAAGCCCCACTATTCCCAGAATAATCACAAGTCTGAAACCATTTGGCTCATAAACTCACATTAAAAGAAAGCACTCAGCAAGTTTCAATACTTAACACGAAGTCAACTGTTTATTACAAATAAGTTGTCTTCAACCAATGACTTATTAGGAAATATGATTTGTTCACTTATAACTCTACAGTTTAATTCTATCCGTCCTGAAATTTACCTGTCTCAAACACAGATACACAAAAATTAAGCATAGAAAGAAAAGAGGCAAAAAAAATCAGGGCAACACATTTTGATTGCACCAGTCTAAACCACAGGATTCCTTTCCTTGTGTTCCCTTCAAACGTTTTTAGTTTTTTTTGTTGTCGGCACAGGGTTGTTTGCACATAAGTGCTCTCTTTCATTTATGCTGAGTCGTAAACAGCTCTTACTGGAGACATTCCTGTCCCTCCAAATGAGAGACAGACACATAGATTTTCTACTCTGTCTTTGTGCAGGCTAGGTGCAGACCTCACTGGTTCCACACAGGCCATGGTCATCTGGTCAGGAGACAATCAAAATGTTGTCATCCAGCACTTGTTCCCGAATTCAGAACTCATCGTCTCCATGCTGTCTACTTCTGTTATCACTCGTCCAGGAAATGCAACTTTAGATACAACATGCAATGTGATCCAGTAAACATGGTTTTTAAAACAGCAGCATTCTCTTTGCACAGCAGCCTTCGTTGAAAGCAGTCCCTTCCTTTGTCCAAAAATAAGGATATGAAAAGCTGTAGACTCAAACCGAAGTACTTGTCGGGTTTAGCACCATTGTAGTGCGCCAAGTATTGTTGCCAACTTCTGCGCAGCAAGATCCTAAAAACAAGAGTGAGGTAATTACCAGATAATGGAGCTGACTTTGACGGATGTAAAATGATGATGGCAAGTTGGCAGAGTGTTTTCTATCTGTTTTGATTCTTATCTCCAAAGTGAAATTGAACCCGTTTTTTTTGGGGGTTTTTGTTGTGATAAATGTTAACCTGCACAGTGGGAAGTTCTGAGCCATATGCAAGAGTTATGCTAAGGCGCTATATAAATGCAGATCTTCTTTCTTTTATATGGAGGGTTGTACAAGGCTAACTTATTCATTGTATCTAAACAATGACACGCTGTGTTCTGTAAAAGGGTGCTGACAACACAGCTGTTGATGATCTTTGGAGTGGGTATCAGTGCTTCATGAAGAGTTAGTTATACTACATACTGTGCGTTTAAATCAGCACTATAACAAGAAAACGCTCAACTGCAATTATTTGTCCTGTACAAATCCGTAAACGGACTTGCATATAAATTGTCGTGTATAATGGAGGTGGCCATCATCCCTCCTTTTCCTTTGAAATCTGTGAAATCAATCAGCTAAGCTATTGCTGTCACAACCTGAGCGTCCAGGCAACGGCCTGATGGATAAAGCTTTATAGTCGGCTTTCCTGTTATACAAATGTTGACCAGTGGATCAAATTTTCTGCCAGGAATTAATTAGACTGGGTCAAGGCCAGGTCTGTGAACTTGTATGTTTGTTCTTTCAACTTTCACGGAAGCTATCCAGCACTTTCATGATAAACACCCATTCATCATGTTGAAAACACAGTCAGAGCTTAATTGTGGGTCCCCACTTGCCTGGATGAATGCGGCTCCAGCAACACTCAAGAAGCTTGACACCATCCAGATCAAAACAGCCCACTTGTTTGGCACCATATCAACAAACATTCACTCCTTCCGTACCAATGCATATAACCTCAAGATGACTGCAGAAATTCGTCAAGCTGCCTTGGATAGCACTAACCAAACACTACCTGCAAATTACCCTCACCATCAAACTACTCACCATCCTGACTTGGAAATACTTTGCTGTCCCTTCTGTGTCACTGGGCCAAAATCCTGATATTCCCTCCCTAACATCATCGTGTGTCTACCTACAGAACATAGACTGCAGTACAGCAAGAAGGCAACTTTCCACCACCTTCTCAAGAGCAATTAGGGATGGGCAATAACTGCTGGCCCAGCTGGTCACGCTGACCTCCCATGAATAGAGAAAATAATAATATATGGCTCTACAAGGCATTGGTAAGGCCAGATTTGGAGCACTGTTGTCAATCCTGGAAAGGGAGAAAAAAGATTTGTAAGGACGTTACTGAGACAGAAGGTTTGAGTTACAAGGAAAGGCTGGGACATTTTTCCCCTTAAGCATTGGAGGCTGAGATATATAAGATCATAAGGGGCATAGCTAAGGTGAATAGCCAAGGTCTTCTCCCCCAGGTAGGGATTCTAAAAGTAGAAGGTATAGGTTGAAGGTGAGAGCGGAAAGATTTAAAAGGGACCTGAGGGGCAACTTTTTCGTACAGAGTGTGGTGCACGTATGGAGCAGGCTGCCAGAGGAAGGGGTAGAAACAGGTACAATTACAACATTTAAAAGACATTTGGACTGGTACATGGACAGGAAAGGTTTGAAGTATATGGAACAAATGCAGGAAAATGGGGCTAATTCAATTTTGGAAATCTGGTTAGCATTGACGAGTTGGGTCGAAGGCCCTGTCTCAATGCCGTACGACTATGAAATAAAACATATACTTGTCACAGCACAGCAGCTTTAATTATTTTGCCCATTTAATTAATTTCTAATCACCAGGCGTTCCAAATGATTCCTCAAACAAAGCTTGACACTGAGCCACCGGAGCAGGTACTCAGGAAGATGTCCAAAACCTTGGTCAAAAATGTCATACATGAGCCAAGCGAGGCCGTGAGATCTGGGAGGAAAGTTCAAGCTCTGGCAGATGAAGGGCTGACTGCCAAGAGTAGAATGATGAAAATTGAGGATGTGCAAGATGCTAGAATTAGCATATCATGGACAACCCAAAGGTTATAAAGGCTGGAGGAGATAAAGAGATGGGGAATGGTGAGACTGTGGCATGATTTGAAAACAAAGACCTGTTATGAGCAGTCCTCCTGCAAGGTTCCAGATGGAATGTATTAAATCATTAAGCTCCCAAATGAGGAAGGATGAACTGGCTCCCCTTATTTATTTACTCACCCCTTGGCTGGTTACAACAAGGTTAATTTATAAAACGACTCCGTCTCTTCACAACACCTTTCTTCCTGACCAAATGAACTTATATTTTAATAGGTCCCAGTTTAACCAGGCTTTCTTGAGTTAACAATAGAGTGAGTTTATGAGGTATTTAACCAGGGAGGAAATAATAATGCCACACACAGGTTAAGAAAACGAAGTGAGTCCAAAATGACAGATTTAAAAGATTTACACAGATCGTTGTTCAAGAAAAGTAGATTGCCCCATGTTGCAACCAATGCACTAGATGCTACCATGGTATAATGGTTGAGGTTGAACAATTGATTTTGAGATTCTTGGCTTTGTAGTTTGATCAAAATTATTTTGTCCTGTTTGTTTCAAGGGTGGCTGATCTGCAGCATTCAGAGAGAAAGCCTTTTCCTTATCTACCTGTTCTCAAACTGTGACCTTCAGAGTGCACTAGTCTACACAAGATTATGTCAGGTCACTGAAACACACAGACGAGGGTTTCGGTCAGTGTCAATCCCTTTTTTGTCAACCTTTGCGTGGGTAAAGCACAGACAAGCCTACAAAGCGTGCCTTCATAAGATGATGGTGGGTAGTGACTTCTTCATTATCTCTTCTTATTTAGTCTTTGTGTTTGAGATTCCCCTGACTCTGTACCAGTGTGGCATTCCATGGGTCCACACAGGACTCCGCCAGACAGTCACTGAATTGAATTCTGCGGTTATCTTTTGGCTGGAGCAGAATTCTTTCAACAAAACACACGTTAGAATGAGAAAAATCAATACATCTGTAAATGCTTTGGGGGTTCTGATCTGCCATTGTGACACCAGGAACACAGGCCAACAAGAACAGGTGCACTGGAGAATGTCAGGACATGGCTGGCAGAGTTTTAATTGACCTCAGATGTAGAGAGATTGGATCACAGATAGCTGGCACGGAATGGTTGAGTTATCAAGTCTAGAGCGAACGAAGACGTAGATGACGGCTTTACACACAGATGCATTGAGGCAGGGTTGGACTCAGTCCAGCATTGCAAGGCGAATGCACACATGAACCGAGAGATTCTGGTGATTGATCAAAATTGGGCTTCAGCCTCAGCAGGTGCGCAACTGCAGTTAATTTCCAGGATGGGGAATTGGAAGGAGCACAGACAAGTGCTGTGTGGTATCGCAAGTGGGGATGGCGATGAATCCTCTAGAATTGGGCAAGCTCTCCTGTTCTTGTCCACCAAGCAGAAAGTTTTTCTTCAGAAAAAAAAAACGAACATTTACCTTCAGTTGGCAGGTGTGAGCGCCACTGAAGAATTAATGAGTGGAGGCAGGTCCAGTGCTCCCAGCACACCTGAAATGTAGCTCCCCCAAATGGTGCAATGGATCAGTTCCCTTCTAAGCCGTATACCATCATGACATTCAAGGATATTTCCTTCATTGTCAATCGGTCAAAATTCTGAAACACCCTCCTTGACAGCACTGTGTGCTTCCGAACACCCAAGGACTGCAACAGTGCATGAAGGGTAGCTCACCATCATCTTTTCCGTGGAAATTAATGATGCAGAATAAATACGGGCCTCCCAGTAATGTTCTCATCACGTGAACGAATAAATTTTTTTTTGATATACTTCGTGCTGATTTTAACAACTTTAAAAGCCTTCAGTGGGTCGCATCAGTGCGTCTGGGTTCTAGGCTCAAGTCTCATGCCAGGACTTGATGGTGTGTTCAAAATGCAACTAAACAGGTTGTAAATCTTTCTAATAGTTTCCTGGTCAACTACGTGAAGAGACAAGAAGGAGCAGAATATGGCCATTTGGCGCATTGGGTCTGCTACACCACTCGATCGTGGTTGATATGTTTCTCAACGCATTCTGCTTCCTTCTCTCCACAACCTCAATCCCCTTACCAATCAAGAATCTATCTATCTCTGTCTTAAATGCTCTCAATGGCTTGGCCTCCACAGCCCACTGTGGCCATGAGTAACATAGATTCATCACCTTCCGGCCAAAGAATTTCCTCCTCATCTCTGTTCCAAAGAGTCGCCCCTTCACTCTGAGGCTGTGCCCTCGGGTCGTGCTCTCATCTACAAGTGGAAACATCTTCTCCCTGTCCACTCTATCTAGGTGTATTCACTAAGTTCAGTATTCCACAAATTTCAATCAGATCGTCCCTCATTCTTCTTAACTACATTGAGTACAGACCCAGAGTCCTCAGCTGCTCCTCAAATGGCAAGCTGTTCATCCTTAGGATAATTCTTGTAAACCTCCTCTGGACACCTCAAAGGCCAGCAGATCCTTCCCTACATACAGTCCAAAGCTGCTTACAATGTTCTAAAACAAGTCTGACCACAGCCTTATACAGCTTCAGCAGCACATCCCGCTCTTGTATTCTAGTGTGTTTCAAATACACCAGCTCAGCAAGTGAGACCTTACAGTCATAGCGTCATCGAGTAATATAGGACAGAAACAGGCCCTTCAGCCCAAACTGGTCCATACTGACCATGGTGTCCACTCAGCTAGTTCCAATTGCTCACATTTGGCCCGTATCCCTGTAAATTCTTCCAATCCAAGTACCTACCCAAATGTTTTTTTACATGTTGCTATTGTACCTGCCTCAACCGCTTTCTCCAGTAGCTCATTCCACATTCGCACCACTCTTTGCATGAAGACAGGTCCTTCTTAAATCTATCCCCCCTCACTTTAAACCCATGCCTTCTAGTTTTCAATACTCCATCCCTGGGAATAAGACGATGTGCATTCATCCTATCTATGCCCCTCATGATTTTATATACCTCAATAAGGTCACACCCCCATTCTTCTTTGTTCCAAGGAGTAAAGTCCTATCCTGGCCAACCTCTCCCTGTAACTAAGGCCTACTAGGCCTGGCAGCATCCTGGTAAATCTTCTTTGCATATTTTCAAGTTGAACTATGTCTTTCCTATAACAAGGTGACCAAAAGTGAGCACAATTCTCCAAGTGTAGCCTCACCAACAACTTATACATCCCCACTCCTATACTTAATGCCTTGACCTATGGAGGCCAGCATACTAAATGGCTTCTTCACCACCCTGTCCACCTGTGACGCTGCTTTCAACGAACTATGCCAGCACCTCCTCTCTGGTAATCTGTATGCAATCCAAAACATCCCCACTTGTTTCCCTTAATTCCTTAGCATCCATGATTATCTCCTCAGTAAACACCGAGGAGAAATATTCATTAAAAATCTCCCCCATCTCCTGTGGCTCCCCACAAAGACAGCCATGCTGATCTTTAAGGGGACCTATTCTCTCCCTAGCCATGCTCTTTCTCTTAATATAGCTATAGAACCTCTTGGGATTATCTTTCACCTTATCTGCCAGATCCATCTTATATCACTTTTTCACTCTTCGGATTTTCCTCTTAAATGTGCTCCCACACTTTTTATAGTCATCTAAGGATTCATTCGAGCCCAATAGCTTAAACCTTCTTTTTCCTAACCAGATCCTCAATATCCCTCATAAACCAGGGATCCCTAAACCTGCAGCTTTTTCCTTCACCCTAGCAGGGACATACTGTCCCTGGACTCTTGATATCACACTTTTAACAGCCTCCCATTTGCCAGTCGTTCCCTTTCCTGCAAACAGACTCACCCATTCGACCGCTGCTAGATCCTGCCTCATGGTGCCAAAATTGGCCCTGCTCCAGTTCAGCACCTTAACCTGTGGAACTGTCCTTTATTTTTCCACAACTATGTTAAAACCAAGAGAGTTATGGTCACTGGACCCAGAGTGCTCTCTGACTGATACTTCAGTCACTTGCCTGACCTCATTTCCTAAGAAGAGGTCTAGTATTGCACCCTCCCGAATAGGGCCCTCTACATATTGATTTAAGAAACCTTTTGGATATATTTGACACATCTCACCCCGTCCGGGCCCTTTACACTCTGGGTGGCCCAGTCAATGCAGGGGAAATTAAAACCTCCAACCAATACTCCTCTATTATTCCTACAGCTATCTGCAATCTTCTACACATCTGCTCTTCTAGTACCCACTGGCTAGTTGGGGGATCCGTAACACAGTAGCACAAACCATTCCCTTCTTGTTTCTAAGTTCTAACCATATGGCCTCATTAAATGACCCCTTAAGAATTTCCTCTCTAAGCACTGTTGTTATGTCCTCCCTTATCAAAAGGGCAACTCCTCCTCTTTGCTTACTTGTACTTCTGTCACGGCTGTAGCTTTTGTATCCTGGAACATAGAGCTGCCAGTCCCGCCATTCTCTCAGCCAAGTTTCTGTTATGGCTGTAATATCCCAGACCCCAGAGCCAATCCATGCTCTGAGCTCATCTGCCTTACCAGTCAGGCTTCGTGCATTGAAAGAAATGCACTTCAAGCCAGAAGTCTTTTCCCTCCCTTTGCTCTGCCCCTGGTTATCCTGAATAGTAAACTTGTTCTCGATGGCTAATGTATTTTCCCCTGACTTCTCAATAGCCCCTCTCTTATTCAGAGTCCCACCTCCCTGCCAAACTAGTTTAAACCCTCCCGGGTAACGGTAGCAAATATCCCCGTGAGGATATTGGACTCCCTCCTGTTCGAGTGCAACCCGTTCCTCTTGTACAGGTCACCTCTACCCAAGAAGAGATCCCAATGATCCAAGAACTGAAAACCCTGCCCCCTACATCAGCTCCTCAGCCATGCATTCATCTGGCCTGTCTTTCTATTTCTATCCTCACTGGCGCATGGTACTGGGAGTAATCCGGAAATCACTACCCTTGAGGTCTGGCTTTTTTAACTTCTTACATAACTCTCTGTACTCATTTCACAGGACCCCATCCCTTTGTCTGCCTATGTCATTTGTACCGATGTGCACAATGACCTCTGGCTGTTCACCCTCCCCCTTACTGCTCAGAGACATCCTTGACCCTGGCATCCAAGAGGCAACACACCATCCTGGTGTCTCTTCTGTGGCCACAGAATCTCCTGTCTGTCCCCCTCACAACTGAGTGTCATTCTGTCTGATTGCACCTTTTTCCTTTGAGCCTCAGAGCCGGTCACAGTGCCACTGACCTAACTACTGCTTCTAGCTCCTGAAAGGCCATCCCCCGACCCGCCCCAATTGTATACAAAGCAATATATCTATTATTGAGAGAAATGGCCACGGGGAACCCTGCACTATCTGCCTTCCCCCCTGGCAGTCGCTCAGCCACCTGTAGCCTGCACCTTCGGAGTGTCCTTGCTAAATGAATCCTAACATTGCATTTGCCTTCCTACCTGCTAATTGAACCTACATGTTAACTTCAGAGAATCCTGAAATGGACCCCCAAAAGATTATTGAAGCCTTTCCCCAGTCAGAATATCATCTGCGCCTCTATTCTTCCTACTAAAAAGCATAACCTCACACTTTCCCACACAGAGATAACAAGGTGTAGAGCTGGATGAACACAGCAGGCCAAGCAGCATCAGAGGAGCAGGAAAGCTGACATTTTGGGGGTTGGACCCTTCTTCCACACAGTTGTCCATATGCCACTTTGTTGCCGA
Source organism: Ginglymostoma cirratum (assembly GCA_024137785.1). Taxonomy (NCBI): domain Eukaryota; kingdom Metazoa; phylum Chordata; class Chondrichthyes; order Orectolobiformes; family Ginglymostomatidae; genus Ginglymostoma; species Ginglymostoma cirratum. Next base: position 5,970,466 of record JAHRHZ010000003.1, read on the forward strand.
CTCTCCTAGTCCAAGTCCATCTGCAGCCTCCCTGATTTCTCAGCGTTACCTGTCCCTCTGCTGATGTTTGTGTCATCTGAAAACTCAGCAAAAAATGCCCTCAATACCTTCATCCAAATTAATAAGGTATCAATAACTGAAGTCTCAACACTGACCCATTGCAGATCTCTACTAGTCACTGACTGCCATCCTGGAAAAGATCCCTTTGTCCCTGCTCTCTGCCTTTTGCTAGTCAGCCAAACCTCTTTCTATGCCAGTAACTTACTCAACGGGCTCTTGTCTTAATTAACAGCCTCCTGTGCGGCACCTTATGAAAAGCCTTTTGGAAATCTAAATTGGCCATGTCCTCAGGATTATGGGGGAAGGGCAGGGGATTGGGATGAATTGACAAACTCAACTGAGGAGCCAGCATCAGCACAATGCGTTGAATTACTTCTTTCTACGCTTGTCATCCCACGATTGAGTGACTTTCAGTTTGGCTCTCTGAAGTCTCTGTTGTCTTGCTGAACGTGAATCTGCTGTCTGGCCAGTCTCAGAACTTAGCTTTAGCATGTTTCCAACTTGCACATTAGGGCACACAGTTTCAGAATCAGGGTCGGTCATTTTAAATTTGAAGTTGTGGAACCTTATTCCCTCAAAAGTATGTGAGCCTTAGGAATTCCTGACTGCGGAGAGCCTCAGATGCTCAACCATTTGGTTACATTGAAGTAAAGACGCACAGATTTTTGGCTAATAAGGGACTTAGGGGTAGCATGTGCTAATAGGAGCGGCAAATGGAATGTCAGCCTTTATTTCAAATAAGGGAAATAAGTAGAGGGAGGCCTGACTAGAAGCATGAAAGGCACTAGTCAGACCACAGTGGTTTACCGTGATAGCAGGAACTGCAGATGCTGGAGAATCTGAGATAACAAGGTGCAGAGCTGGATGAACACAGCAGGCCAAGCAGCATCAGAGGAGCAGCTTTCTGAAGAAGGGTCTAGGCCTGAAACGTCAGCCTTCCTGCTCATTTGATGCTGCTTGGCCTGCTGTGTTCATCCAGCTGTGAACGTGGTTTACCGTGAACAGTTTTGGTCTCCTTATTTAAGGTACGATGTTCTGGCATTGGAGGGAGTCATTAGGCTGACCCCAGGTAGTGATTTGATTTGATTTATTGTCCCATGCATTTTGTTACAAACTACAGTGAAAAGTGTTGTAGAGTGTCGCCTCTGTCTGGCACCATCTGAAAACACACACAAACCACTACATGGGATGTAGTGGCAGATAAATAAAGGAATAAAGAAAATGTGTTCAACTCTACAGTCTTTCTTGTTAAGTGCTCCGCCATGGGCTTGGTGGCCAGGCAAGAGTCCCCTTCGCTGGAACGCAAGTCACCACTCCCCGGTGCCATCTTGCTTCCACCTACACACTCACCACAATGAGTCCTGGCTGGACCTCGCTGATGCAGATGCCACTGACGTCACTGGGTACCCGACCGGCCCAAACTCGACTGCGCCAACACCATGAGCCTGTTTCGGGTCCGCCTCGCCGATACAGCCACTGCCAATGCTGCCGGGCCTCCTAGTGGGCCCGAACGTGCCTGCGCTGCAGCCTCCTTGAATGTGCGCTGGGCGCCGACACTGCCGGGAACCCAAACTCACCTCCGCCGCAGAAGCCATGAGTTGGCACTATAGGACTGCCTGGTCGATGCAGATGCTGCTGGGAACCCAAAGTGGAGTCCACCAATGCAAGTCGACTCTGGGCCCACTCGATTCTGCGCTGGCTCACATGCTGCGGCTGCAATCGAGCTCTTCAACAAGAGGTACATAAAATAAAAGTGAAAAGAAGAGAAAAGAGAGAAAAAGAAAGGAAAATAAATTAAAGGAAAAGTGGATGGAGTAGACAAGACATGGGCTCAGAAGCCTGACTCCACCGTCATCTGTACAAAGAAACACATGGCTGCTGCTGCTCCCCTGAATCTCCTTCGAGGGATTTTCTTATGAGGACCAAATGAGTAGGTTGGGCCTACACTTAGAGTTTAGGAAAATGACAGATGACCTTAAGGGTCTTATTCTTGGGAGGCTTGGCCGCGTTGATGCTTGGGAGGCTATTTCCTGTTGTGGGAATATCTCGGACCAGGTGGCCGAATCTCAGAGTAAGTGGTCACACACAGAAGACGGCGATGGACTGCTTTGATTTATTTATAGCCACGTGCATTTTGTTAGTAAATATGGTGAAACGTGTCATGTTATGTTGCCGCTGTCCGGCCCCATCTTAAAACACTGAAAAATAAACCAAAATATAGACTGTAAAGGCAGAAGAAAAAAGAAATTAAAAAAAGTGATCAACTTTACAGTCCTTCTTGTTAAGTGATTCCCCCATGGGACTGGTACGAGACCCTTTGCGACGCCACACTGAGGCGAAATTGGCCACCCTTTGGCAGCATCCTCGTCTCCACTAATGTCCTTGCCATTATGAGGTCCTGTTGGACCTCGCCAATTGCAGACAGCACTGATGCCATCAGGTACCGCACCATGCCAACCCCAACTCAGCCGCAGCCACGAGTCTTCTTCAGGTCCATCTTGCCGACACAGCTGTCGCTGATGCCGCAGGGTCATGTATTTGGCCCAAACGCACCTCCACTCCCACCTCAATGATTCTGTACCAGATGCAGATGCTGCAGGGAACCCAGACTCTCTCTAACACCGCTGCCACAAGTCCATGCTACACCTACTTGCTGCTGCTGATGCTGTTGCCACGACCACAAGACCATAAGACATAGGAGCAGAAATTAGGCCATTCAGCCCATCGAGTTTGCTCTGCCATTCAACCATGGCTGATAAGTTCCTCAACCTCATTCTCCCACTTTCTCCCCGTAACCCTTGATCCCCTTGATAATCAAGAAGTTATCTATCTCAGTCTTAAATGTACTCAATGACCTGGCCCCCACAGCCTTCTGTGGCAGTGAATTCCATAGATTCACCACTCTCTGGCTGAAGAAGTTTCTCCTTATCTCTGTCCTAAAAGGTCTTGCCTTTACTCTAAGGCTGTGCCCTCAGGTCCTAGACTCTCCTACCAATGGAAACATCTTCCCAACATCCACTTTGTCTAGGCCATTCAGTATTCTGTAAGTTTCAATTAGATCCTCCCTCATCCTTCTAAACTCCAGTGAGTACAGTCCCAGAGTCTCTTGAGGCTGGGATTGAACCTGGTTCTTCAACAAGTGGTAAGTAAAAAAAAAGAGAAAGAGGGAGTAAAAGTAATAAGAAACACTCAGAAGCCCTTAAAGGATCTTAATGGAAATGGTAAGGAAATGGGTCTTTTTAAGAGGGCAGTAAATCTGTGGAATTCTTTATCACAGAAGAGTGTCGAGACTGTGACATTGTATATATTCACAGCTGAGAAACACGGATTTTGTTAATCAGTGAGGGAATCAAGTGTTAAGGGAAAAAGGCACGAAAGCGGAATTGAGGATTATTTAATCAGCCGTGATGTCATGGAACAGTAGACTTGATGGGCCAAATGGCCAGCTCTGGTCTTGGACGGCATGGTCCTCATGTAAGCTCAGCCACAATCTTATCAAATGCCATCCTCTCTTCTTGCCTTTAATTGTACTAAATATATTATTGTTGAAAGACTGAAAGTTTGGTTCGTATTTGGGATGGAAGAAATGTTTGCAATAAGATAGAATTTTGTTTGATTTTGTTGGCTTGGGAGCCTAGAAAGTGAGTTAAGAATGAGAAGCTATTTTGGTGCACTGAGGCCATTCATCTAATCACCTACTTTTCCCAATTTGGGAACTGCAGAAACTGAAAGCCATAGTTAAAAAGAATGATAACATTATTGTTTCATTTTATGAGTTAGTTTTGTTTTGTTTTTGCATAACCTCATCATTATCACTGCACAGTTGTTAAATTTTTTCTTGATGACATGAAGGAAAGGCATCCAACCATGGAATTAGATCCTCAAATAGCTCCCTCATCAACACTCCACCTATAATTACTCCAGACGTCTGTCACCCTTTGTGCAAAGGTGTTCCTTCTGCATCTGCTTGCTTTTGTCAAAACTGGAGATATTGGAGCTTTTAAAACCATTCCTCCTTCCTGTTTTCTTCACACCATGATCTACATAGTTGATCTTTGTTTGTACAGCTGAGTTGTTGCTTAACTCAGATGTGCTGTTTAATCTGAAGATGTTCTGATTGAAATGGAAAAGAGCACCAGGGTCTGACTAATGGGATTATAAAATCAATGGGTTGTTTAAAAAAATAAAAGCATTTAAAAATCGAACCAAAGTGGACCTTGTTTGATTTGAAAAGTTACTTTGTTTTTCTGACGGCTGTGCTCCCTGGGAGTTTTCTCCAAGAAATTCAGCATTAGTTAACACAAACTAGAGAAGGAAGTGAGTGTGCATGCTTCAATTTAATTGGTTCTTCCAGATCTGGCTGGAAGGATCTCATGATGGGTCAGTGGCTCAGTGCTTGGCTCTGCTGCCTCACAGCACCAGGGACCCAGGTTCAATCCCAGCCTCAGGAGACTGTCTGTGTGGAGATTGCACATTCTCCCCATGTCTGCATGGGTTTCCTTTGGGTGCTCCGGTTTCCTCCCACAGTCCAAAGACATGGTGGATTGGTCATGAAAAATTACCCATCATGTCCAGGGATGTGTATGCTAGGTGGATGAGCCATTGGAAATGCAGAGTTATAGGGATATGCTTGTGGTGGTGATGGAGGCATGTTCTAAGTGGGATGCTATTAGGAGGTTCAGTGTGAACTCGATGAGCTGAATGGCCTACTTCCACACTGCAGGAATTCTACAACTAATAATACTCAATTCGAATTTCCAGTCTGCTTCTGAAAGAAAATGAGTTGAAGAATTTGTTAGTATCAAGTGAGAAGGAGCAATCAACTCCCTCCTCTTTCTGATCTCTCCTTGGGAGGTCGCAGCAAAGATATTTTTCTTTCTTTCACGCAAGCAACAACCACACTTCGAATTAAAAGTTTGTTTCACGGAAAACGAGGACCAATTACTGAGGATGTTTTGAGTGAAAGTAAGACGAACTTTATTACCAAATATCGCTGAGAAAAAATACAAAAGAGATAAACAAACAGAAGAAAAGTAATAAAAATGCACAATGATCACAGGTAGTAGGTTAGGAAGGAAGAGTATCTGGTCCACACAGGAGAAAATAGATTACGCAGTTCAACAGTCTTTAGAGTTTTTGAGATGTAAGAGTTTAAACTTGACAGCGCAATTGTTTAATGGTCGACTTGTATCCTCAGTAGTCAAGAAATCTGTTGCGTTTTTGGTGAATTCTTATTTTCCAGACTAGTTTTATCACTGGGTATTTAATCTGAGATAATAAGAGAAATAGCCAGGGAGACATACAGTTCCAGTTCTTGTTGTCACAAATTCATTTTTCAGCAGCTGTTGAAATGTAATCACAGTGTGTATTCTAGAGTCTGGCTCTATTGTTTTTCTAAGCTGGCTAACTAGCAGGCAAGCCTTTCATCTCTCAACATCCGAAACCATCATTATGTACAAAATGGACAGGACATGTGCATTTTTTTTCCGGTTCAAGATGGCAGCAGAGTTGTAGCGCAAAGTGCGGTCTCCTGCCCAGACCTTGTCCGCTCTGTCCGCTTTTGCTGTGTTTTTCCTTCTTTCACTGCTTTTTTCTTACTTTAACCTACGTAACTTGTGTGGAGAGCCCTGTAGCTTAAGCGCACCTGTTGAGAAGTTTTTTTTTCCCCGGCAGAGGATGTTGAGTTTGTGCTCCCAGCAGCAGCGGTTGAAGAGGGAGGCGACCGTGTGTGTTACTGGTGTTGGCGGAGGGAGGCGTGTTTGGGCCCAGTGCCCGGTAGCTTCAGGGGCAGCTGCATTGCCATGATATGCCCAGCGTGGACTTGTGGCAGCAGTAACATCAGCAGAGGCATTCTGGCACTGAAGAATGGTGACTCCAGCTGGTCGACTGTTTCCTGCTCGTGTTAATCTCTGTGTCGGGTGGAAGAACCCAGATCCAGACCCTTGGTTGAGCACGCAAGAAGGTCCGTGATCTTCAACTTTTAATTTATTTCTTTATTTTTCTACTTTATAGCTCAGGTTTTTGTACCAAGGTACCCTTTCACCCAAGATGGCATCGGGAATGGCAACATGGTACACCTTTCATTATACTGTTGTACTCATGTATATGTATATTGTGTATACATGACAATAAAATCTAAATGTAATTTTACTTGACTGCATTTTAGTTGCCTGATCCTTAGATAAAAAGTGCAATCTTAGTGCAAGATGGTTTTGTTTATTTTACGTAAGTCACCTATTGCCTCAACCTGTCATAGGTGGCCACTTCAGCCATTGTAGATCCATGTTTCTCACATTTAAAAAGACTTCAGTCCATGAAAGGCCTTAAGTATAACAATCTGATGGTGGAAGTTAAAATTCAGCGGTCCACATTTATGATGACTGTAACACCGTTCATGTTGTCTGAGCTGAGTGTTGTGATGCTGGATCTTCACTATTCTGTATTTCTTACAGCTCTCCATGTGGCTGGTGGACTGACACATTGTTCATTGTCTCATTAATGCAGTGAAGCAATGAAATATGGCACACTGATTGTGCTTTCTAACAACAGTAGATCCAATTCTTTTACATTTGATATCATAGCTAGGAAGAGTGACAAGTTCCTGCAATGACAATTCAGAGAGTCAGGTAGTAAACTAAAAAGGCAGGACCTCCAGGGTAGTAATCTCAGGATTACTCCCTGTGCCACATAGTACTGAAGCAAGCAACAGAGACAAAACATGGCTTAAGAGCTAGTGTAAGTCCTCAGATATGTGGATCAGGGAATGTGGGACCTGTATCAGAAGGACTGTTCGCACCTAAACTGGAGGAGCCAATATCTTGGCAAGGAGGTTTGACAGTGCCACTTCGGAGGGTTTAAACTGATATGGTGGGGAGTGGAAATTGGATCAGCAGGTCAGTAAGTACAGAGACTGGGGAAAAGCTTGAGACTAAGGCAAATATCGCCAAGACAAAGAGCAGTCAGGGAGAGGTTGCTGAGCTCAGCGAAACTGGAGCCTTGGATTGTATTTTCTTCAGTGCAAGAAGTATAACAGTTAAGACAGATGAACTTCGAGCATGGATTAATGCATGCCAATTATGATGCTGTTGCTATCACAGTGACATGGTTCAAAGAGGCACAGGATGGGCTGGATTTAATGTTCCGTGATATCCAAGTTTTAGACGATACAGAGAAGGAATCAAAAGAGCTGGATGAGTTGCATTACTGGTTAGGGAGTATATCACATCTGTCTCAATGGTGGACACCCTGGAGGGATCCTGCAGTGAGGTACTATGGGTAGAGCTCAGGAACAGGAAGGGTGCAATCATAATGCTGGGATTGCACTACAGACCTCCCAGCTATCAGCAGCAGAAAGTGGAAGAGATATGTCATTGGTTTCTGGAAAGTTGTGAAAATAACAGGGGTTGTAGTGGTGGGTGGTTTTAACTTCCCCCATATTGACTGGGACTCCCTCAATGCTGGGGGTTTGGATGAAGAGCAATTTGTTACGTGTGTCCAGGAGAGTTTTTTGAAACAGTATGTGGACAGTCCAATGAGGGGGCTGGGGGATCATACTGGACCTGGTATTGGGAAATGACCCCAGCCAGGTGATCAAAGTTTCAGTGGGGAACACTTTGGGAATAATGATCATAATTCCCTAAGTTTTCAGATATTTATGGATAAGGACAAGAGTGGACCTTGGATGGAGATGTTAAATTGGGGGAAGGCCAACTTTAACTGAATTAAGCAAGTGTTGGAGAACATGGATGGGGATGAGCTGTTTGAAGGTAACATCTGACCTGTCTTTTAGAGTCTTTTAAAGATCAACTGATTTGAGAGCCCGACATGCTCATTGCTGTGCAAATGAAGGGCAGGAATGGCAGGTATCTGGAATCTTGGATGACAGGGGAAATGATCAGTTTTGACAAAAAAAATGCATACCCCAGGTCCAGGCAACTGAAAAACAAACAAAGTCCTTCAAGAATTTACAGAAAGTAGGAAGGAGCTTAAATTGGAGTTAGGCGGGCTAAAAGTGGTTAGGAAGTGTCCTTGGCCAGCAGGGTTAGGGAGAATTGTAAGGCATTTTTGTACATATATTAGCAGTAAGAGGGTAGCTTGGGAAAGAGTCAGCCCACTCGAGGATAAAGGAAGGAGATTATTTGTGGGCCGAGAGGAAATCAGTGAGATCCTTAATGAGTACTTTACGTCAGTATTCACCAAAGACAGGGATGTGAGAGATGTTGAGGAAAGGTTTGTGAATATTTTTGGGCAGGTGAACATAATGAAGGAGAAAGTGTTGGGTTGCTTGAAATGTATTAAGGTAGACGTGTCACCAGGACCAGATGCGGTCTATCCCAGGATGTGGGAGGCAGGGGAGGAAATAGCTGGGGCCTTAACAGATATCTTTGCATCCTCTTTGGCCTCAGGGGAGGTCCCAGGGGACTGGGATTGCCAATGTTACTCCTTTGTCTAAGAAGGGAAACAGATAGAGTCATAGAGTAATACAGCATGGAAACAGGCCTTTCAGCCCAAACTGGTCCATGCTGACCACGGTGCCCACTCAGCTGGTTCCAATAGTCTGCATTTGGTCCATATCCCTCTCAATCCTTTCCATCCACTTACCTACCTAAATGTTTTTTAGATGTTGCTATTGTACCTGCCTCAACCACTTTCTCCAGCAGCCCTTTCCATACATGCACACCTCTCTGCATGAAGAAGTTGTCCCTCAGGTCTTTCTTAAATCTAGCCCCTCTACCTTAAACCTATGCCCTCGAGCTTTCAATTCCCCATCCCTGGGAAAAACATTATATGCATTTATCCTATCTATGCCCTTCATGATTTTATACACCTCAATTGGGTCACCCCCCCCCCTCCATTCTCCGACATTCCAAGAAATAAAGTCTTATCCTGGCCAACCTCTCCCTCGAACCCAGGCCTACTAGTCCTGGAAACATCCTCGTAAATCTTCTTTGCACACTTTCCAGTTTAACTATGTCTTTCCTACAACAAGGTGACCAAAACTGTACACAATACTCCAAGTGCAGCCTCACCAACAACTTATACAACTGTAACATAACATCCCTGCTCCTCTACTTAGTGCATTGACCGATGAAGGCCAGCATGCTTAATGGCTTCTTCACCACCCTGTCCAGTTATGACGCCACGTTCAACAAACTATGTATTCGTACTCTTCCCTCTGTTCCACAACACTCCTCAAGACCTTACCATTTACTGTATAAGTCCTATGTTTGGTTTAACTTTCTAAAACGCAATACCTCACACTTATCTGTATTGAACTGCATTTGCTAGTCCTCGACCCACTTCCCCATCTGATCAAGATCCGTCTGTAATTTTTGATAACCTTCTTTGCTATGAATGATACTTCCTGATTTTATATCATCCGCAAACTTACTAATCATGCCTTGTGCATTCACATTCAGATCATTGATGTAAATAACAAATAGAAATTGTCCCAGCATCGATCCCTGTGGCACACCGCTAGTCACAGGCCTCCAGTCTGAGAAACAACTTTCAACCATCACCGTCTGCTTCCTACCATCGAGCCAATTTTAAATCCAATATTAGCTAGCTTTTCTTGGATCCCATGCGACCTAAATTTCATGACTAGCCTGCCATGTGGGACCTTGCCAAAGGCTTACTGAAGTTCCCATAGACAACATCCATTACCCTACCCTCATCCATCCTTATGGTTACCTCTTCAAAAACTCTAAAAGATTTGTCAGTCATGACTTCCTGTTCACAAATCCATGCTGACTATCCCTAATCAGACCTTGACTATCCAAATGTTAGCTGATCCTGTCCCTCAGTATCTTCTCCAATAACTTGCCTACCACTGATGTCAAGCTTACTGGCCTGTAGTTCCCTGGCTTTTCTTTGCTACCTTTCTTAAACAATGGAACAACATTATCCACTTTCCAGTCTTCTGGAACTTCACCAGTGGCTAAAGATGAAGCAAAAATGTCTGCAAGGGCTCGGCAATTTCTTCCCTAGCCTCCCACAACATTCAAGGATGGACTTGATCTTGCCCAGGGGATTTTTCCACCTTAATGCGCTTTAAGGTTGCAAACACCTCCTCTCTGGTAATGTGTATGGGGTCTGAAACATCCCCACTTGTTTCCCTTAATTCCTTAGCATCCATGATTCTCCTCAGTAAACACTGAGGAGAAATATTCATTAAAAATCTCCCCCATCTCCTTTGGGTCCACAAAAAGACAGCTGTGCTGATCTTTAAGAAGACCTATTCTCTCCCCAGCCATCCTCTTCATCTTAATAAAGCTATAAAATGTCTTGGGATTATCTTTAACCTTATCTGCCAGATCCATCTCACAGCCTCTTTGTGCTCTTCTGATTTTCCTCTTAAGTGTGCTGCTACACTTTTTATAGGCATCTAGGGATTCACATGAGCCCATTAGCTTAAACCCAATGTATGCCTTCTTCTTTTTCCTGACCAGATCCCCAATATCCCTCATCAGCCAAGGATCCCTAAACCTGCAGCTTTTCCCTTCACCCTAACAGGGACATATTGTCCCTGGACTCTTGATATCACACTTTTAAAAGCCTCCCATTTGCCAGTCATTCCCTTTCCTGCAAACGGAATCACCCAATAGACCTCTGCCAGGTCTTGCCAAATGGTTCCAAAAGTGGCCCTGGTCCAGTTCAGCTCCTCAACACGGGGACCTCTTCTATCTTTTTTCCATAACTATATTAAAACTAAGAGAGTTATGGTCACTGGACCCAAAGTGCTCTCCAACTGATAATTCAGTCACTTGGCCAACTGTTGCACCCTCCTGAGTAGGGGCCTCGACATATTGATTTAGGAAACGTTTTGGACACATTTGAGAAATTCCACCCCATCTGGGCCTTTTACACTTCGGGTGGCCCAGTCAATGTAGGGGAAACTAACATCTCCAACCAATACTCCTCTATTATTCCTACAGCTATCTGCAATCTCTCTTACACATCTGCTTCTCTAGTACCCATTGGCTATTTGGGGTCTACAATACAGTCCCAACAGAGTGACCATCCCCTTCTTGTTTGTCAGTTTAACCATGATAATAACCAGATAATCCAGGTAATTACAGGGCAATGACTCCGATGTCAGTGGTGGAGAAGTTGTTAGTGAAGATACTGACAGGCAGGATCTATTCACATTTGGAAGCGAATGGACTTGTTAGTCATAGGCAGCATGGGTTTGTGTGGGAATGTTCATGTCTCACCAACTAGATTGAGTTTTTTGAGGAGGTGCCAAGAATGATTGGTCAGGGATGTGGATGTTGTCTGTGTGGACTTTAGTAACGTATTTGATAAGGTGCCTTTTGATAGGCTGGCACAAAAAAGTAGAGTCTCAGGGTGAGCTTGCTAGATGGATATAAAACTGACTTGACCAAAGGAGACAGACAGTAGCAGTGGAAGGGTTCTTTTCCAAATCGAGATTAGGAACTAATGGTGTTCCAAGGGAATCAATCTTTTGTTGTTTATAATATGTATACAAATGATCTGGAAATGTATGTGGTCTGATAGCTAAGTTTGCGGAGACACGAAAATTGACAGTGTTGCAGATACTGAGGAGGATAGTCAAAGGATACAGTAGGGTATGGATAGATTGCAAATTTGGGCAGAGAAATGGCAGATGGAGTTTAATCTGGACAACTGCAAGATGATACACTTTGGAAGATCAAATTTAGGTGCGTATTATATAATAAATGGCAGAAGCCTGAGAAGCATTGACATACAGAGGGATAAAAGGTACTGCAGATGCTGGAGAATCCGAGATAACAAGCATGGGGCTGGATGAACACAGCAGGTCAAGCAGCATCATAGGAGCAGGAAAACTTGACGTTTCGGGCCTAAACCCTTCATCAGAAATGGGGGAGGGGAAGAGGGTTCTGAAATAAATAGGGAGAGAGGGGGAGGCGGATAGAGGATGGATAGAGGAGAGGATAGGTGGAGAGGAGGCAGACAAGTCGAAGAGGCGGGGATGGAGCCAGTAAAGGTGAGTGTAGGTAGGGGGGTGGGGAGGAGATAG